>CM035816.1:29232581-29832581 GCA_020458035.1 Magallana ariakensis
AATTTTAATTTAAATGGCAATCTTCATCTTTATGTTGTAACTGAAGAAGTATTTTCTCTTGATTTCAGCCCCAAGAAGACTCCTTCCAGCAGTGGCAGCAGCAAAAGTCGCGAAAAGGTGGTGTATAAAAAACAGGGTAGTCTATTGCCACCACCCATCCATGTGGGCAAACACCTCAGAGAACGTCAGTGTGACTTTCATCTGTCGTACGATATCTGGTGGCAACTGATCAATGATCTGGTAAAACTAAATACACCTCACCATGATGGCCAGATTGTTGCTTTGTATGCTTGACCAGCCTTATCCTTGCACAAATTTAGATTGTTTTATCAAAAGTATTATAGGGGAGAGAAAAATAGAGAAAAAGATAGAGAGGGAGATGAGGGAAGGAGAGAGTGGGAGGATGGGCAAAGATGAAGAGAAATCTTTGAAAATCTTGTATAACTGCAACACACTTCTTGATCTGGTTTTGTTTATTTTTCTTCGTGCACTTGTGCTCATCTTTCAAGGAGTAGTTATAAAGCGTTACTGATAAGCTTTTGCTTTCGGAGGAATCTAATTCAGTTATCATGCATGTGCTCTGAAATAGATGTTCATTTTTTTTTTGCAGTAAAATTTTTATTTTATTGAGGGAAATTTAATGTACTAATATAAACATTTTTAGACGTCTCTTTTTTAAAATTTTTGTTCCCTTTTCCTTTTCTTTCTTAATGAAGGGCAGATTTTAATTAAACAGAAAGAGATAGTTTTGTGTATTTTAACTTGATAAATAAGAATTTTAACTGCAGTTTTTTTTTTTTTACACAATTGGACAATATAAGATTTGTTAACAGGTTAGGGAAATTTTTGTGCATACTAGAAAAATGTGGCATGAGCACAAACTTAAATCAGATGCAATACTAAGGTATTAAATTTTATTCATAGATGAAGCAGACAAATATTAACATTTACTTATGCTTTTCATTATTGATTAATAATTAATAAATACATGTACTATTACCCAGCTGTATGATTGCTGCCCCCTTCCCTTTAAGAACTCTGAATTAATTTATTCAAATGAATTTATAATTGTTTCAATTGTACTTAATATATAGCTAATAAATAGGATATTAATAGTGTTGTACAATTTATAACCTGTCATTGAAAACCGCAAATAACAAAAAAATTAAAAGTCTTAATCTAGGTGAAAAGCATTTTGACGTGAATTTTTTTTCTTTCTAAGATTAAAAAAACTTGTCTTTGAATTCTCTTACAAAGTTGGTAATAAAATTTTGTGTGTTTTGTTTTCCAGTTACCAAAGAGAGAAGGCCACGAGGAAAAGTACAGAAAGATAAGAAACAGTAAGTGTGCAAAAAAATCACTTGGAGGGGTGGGGTAGGGGTGCAGATATATATGTTTGGGGATACCCATTTTGTTTGATGCTAGCCTTGACCTTATCTATCAGACATGTGCAATAGCGATGAAATTTGTTTGGTCCTTAACGATTGCACATTGATGAAACATGTTTCAGCGGTCTTTAGTATGAAGTAATTTCTTGCTTGACAGCTGCTGACTGGAAAATAAAAGGTACACCGCACAGCTGCATGTAATGCTGCATGGTAAACCCATGGAGAACCATTAAATTGGCTAAAAAAAAAAAAAAACAGGTTATGACTGGAGCAGTTCAAGCATGGTTAATGTAATTCATTAGGAGTTGTTTGCCGATCTGTCCCACACTAGATCTGATAATGAGTAGGGCTGGATATAAATATAGGGGGATTTACATCTAGGTATTCATATTGTGTGCTTTTCTGAGCCTGCTGACAGTCGGGTCAGAGTGTTGTCTATCACTGAGAGAGGGCTCCCAACAGGTGTGATCAACCTTGTCGGATGATCTTAAAGCAGAAATTTCAGTTTTATCTTGTCATCACCTGACTCGTTATCAGTTCAGGTTAGCATGGGGGGAATACACCCAACAGGCCAATATACACATAAAGTTGCCTGTTGTTTACCATGCATTATTTATCCACAGGCAGTGGAGTGCTGGCTTATTATTATCATTTGCCAGTAATTGCTTTTTCGCTGTGGTAGAGCCATTGAAATATGACATGATAGGTCCTCATTAATTTCTCCACTTAGGTACATAAAAACAAGCAGGCTTATCGGAGACTCCTTGTGTTGCGGATAGAATAGCTGCTAAATCATTCAAAAGGATTGGGACGTATAAATAAAATATTTTCTAATTAATTTTGCAAAGGAAAGGGAGTAAAAATTGGCACTGGTGAACAGTAAATAATTGATCAGTTTTCGTAAGAGGCCTGCACAGATGAGTGCTTTGGACTTGCAACACAGCAGCATTTTTCAAGCGTACTTTTGTCATTTGGCAGAAGGAAAGCAAATAATTTGTCTCAGCTGGGATTAAACAAGGGGGCCGTTTTAAGTTGCATCTTGATGTTACGACATTGCTCAAATGCATCAGAAGCTGTCTAAGTGAGTCACTGCAGCCTGAACAAGAGAATTACTTCACATGTTTTCATTCATTATTTAAGAAATCATGACTAATCCCTGATGACAAAGGTGCTGGAATTGGATTGTGTGTCATGGCAATGTGTTCACAAGTCACAATACCCACTAGTCATGATTCGTTTTTTAGGACATCATCATTTCTCATCCCTACCCCTCCCTCATCTTTGTCTGAGTAAACAGCTGTCTAAGGAACTCCAAACAAACACTTGAAGAATAACAGCATGGTCTAATGACCAGAATAGTAATGGCCTCTGATCATTTCTCCCTCTCCAAAAGGTCATAGTGTGACTTGAATGAATTCATTGACCGTTGATTGAGCCCATGTAATGTCTTTGGATATCTCATTAATGATTGGACTTGCTGCAGAGTCGAATATCCTTAAGACCAAAATGAAGATTAAGAGGTGTAAATAAAGACGAATTAAGTGCTGAAGAATTTGGCTCCCTGTTTGTAATTAGTATAGTTAGTTGTTAAAGGGGGTCATAAAATGGTGATTTGCAACAGAGCTCACATTGTTGGATACAGTACAACTCCAAGGACTTGCCCTTCCTTACCGGAGTAATGGGCGATTATGTCCCTGTAATCAGGTTCTGATGATCGTGGTTGCCAAGGCAATTGAATTTTCGTGTAGGTTTTTGTCATTAATTGCCAGTAAATGCCCAGTGTATCCAATACAGTTGTATCTTGTTTTATTCTTGATCGATGATCAAGTTTAGCCTTTTAAACTGAGCCGTGAATCTCTGGCAAGACAACCCTGGCGATAAAAAAAAACAAGATTGATTCTCACATATTGCACTGGGGTATAATTGGATCGCATTCAACTATCTTACTTGGGCTTTTTTTTTCATGTCTTGGATAGGCGATATAGAGATTGGGCTAACAGAAGATTACCATTGATGTTCCATTCACTTTCATTTGCAGTAGAAATGATATTGAATTTGAATGACAATAGCTGTAGATTGGGTCAGATAATGTCTTCTTTTACCAATGTGAATTGGATGTGTAGAATCTTGAGATTAAAAGATAAATTATAACAGGTTATGGACAGATATTTTCTTTTTCTTTTTTGAGAAGTGTGAAGTGGGATTTCTTGAGCTAATGGGAGACAATTGTCTCTACTAACATGGACGCCCCTCAGGAGTGGTGCTCTGATATTAGAGCATACATCACCCGCAGTCAAATTGATTTGTCTTGTTTCTCCGTGTTCAACAGTAAATCACATGATCCGTGTGGGTTTAGTTCTCCTTCGTGATGCATCCCTTCCTCAATAACACAAGCCAATAGCCCTTTGAGTTAAATAAACCCCAGTATCTGGCTGCTAATTTGCAGACAGAATGTTACCTGGAGTTAGAACTGTGTTAAGTAATTGGAATTTACATCAGGTCCTTGAGGGGAAACACTGCTTCATTCTGAGAAGACAGGAAGGCAATCCTTGTCTTGTGCAAGCAACTAGGGCTTAAATTACTGTCATTTTCTAGAGAAAGTATGAATAGGAGTTTAAAAGAAGTCATCAGCATGTCAGAAGCAAATAGGAAATTAACTATAAATGTAGGTGTACATTTCAAGACCCAGGAGTTTAGGAAATTAAGAAATCAGTTTCAAGTTTCAAATCTCAAGAGAAGAAAAGATGTATGTTGTTTTGACATTTGAACCTAAATGTATAGCAAAACATTTTATGGTTAATCAGTATGTCATCGAAAAATGAATGGGGAAAAAAATAATATATGAAGTTTTCTCAGTAAATGAGAACTTTAAATAAATGAAAGTTACTGAACCTCTCAAATGTTCTTTGTTTGCTCTACAGATATTCATGTTGATGTCAAGCCTGTTTGTGATGAAGCACATCCGTGTACCTGCAAGAGACCTTATGACCCAGAGGTCAAAGGTTGTGGTGAGGAATGCCTGAACAGGTATGTGACCCAAACCAAACACCTTTCTCAGCCTGTTTTCTTGTCTAAGTGTTTCAATGGAGTGGAGTGGCAGATAACCACAAATTGCATAATACAGGAAAAGTACCCCTGCAGATGTGCAAAGAATTTAATCGGTTCTCCTAAGTTGTCTGGATTTTAATAAGATGATTTCTTTTATAATTTCAAATGTTGATGGTTTTTACAAAAGTGACTCTTTTTTTTTAAAGAACGTAAAGAGACTCCGTGATGATAAAATTTGAATGCAGTGAATATTAAGATGATGAATACAGACTTCCTGTTATGTTTTAATACTTTTTAAGTAACAGTAAACCCTTTCTTACTGCCGTTAAAAAACAAACTGCTGAGATCCTGTTTCATCTCTGACCTACAAAAATTACATAGTTTTTATCTTTCTGTTATCAATAAAAAATCTTGAAAGGGGATCAAATAAAAAAAATGCTGACTATATTTTTTTATATGAAGGAATTTTATTTAAATTAAAAAAAAAAAAAGCATTTCCTTTCTAAATTTTAAAGATGCATTTTTATTTTAAAATTTTAACTTTAGTATGTAACTTGATGTTGTAGAATGATGTACACTGAGTGTGATATCAGTACCTGTCCGTGTCAAGAACAGTGTCTGAACCAGCGCTTCCATAAACATGAGTGGGTGTCCGGTCTGGAAGTCATTGTCACCAAGGACCGCGGATATGGGATCAGAACTTCGGACTCCATATCTAATGGTAAATATCTCGCACTGACATTAAAAAATCCCTCATCACTAAAAAAAAAAAGGGGGGGGGGTGGTGGGGAATAGTGTTAAATTAACAGAACAGAGAATGGTACAGTAGTTGTAGTGAAATGTCTTTGAATATTTATTCTCAATTTGCTCAAGGAAGATACTGTAAAACAAACCTTTTTTCGAGTTGCAAAAAACTTTTATCACTTCGCGAGAAGCTTTTAATGGGAAATATCTCTTACCATAAACCTGTTAGTTGAAAGCAATTTGTACATTGTTAAAGGCTCAATTGTGAAATTATGTCATGGCAGATCAGTTTATCGATTTTCAATTGCAAATAAATTCATCGCAAATTAAAGTTTGTTTACAGTATAATGTACTTGCGATGGTTTGTTTTGGCATGCCACTGATGACTGTATATTTTTTTGACACAGGTCAGTTCATCCTGGAGTACCTGGGGGAGGTGGTCAGTGAGGCAGAGTTCCGTCGCCGCATGACGGAGGAGTACTCCCAGGAGCGCCACCACTACTGTCTCAACCTGGACAGCGGGGCCGTCATCGACGGCTACAGGATGGGCAACATCGGCCGATACGTCAACCACTCCTGCGAACCCAACTGTGAAATGCAGAAGTGGTAAGTGTGCAGGGATGGATTTCTAACAAGAATTTTGTTTATGTGGTTAGGACAAATCCCTTAACAAGTAGCAATAATGGTATTAAGTCACGAGATATTTGTGTGGGATTATTTTCAGGGTTTTTTTTTAATGTATGTTTTAACAAAAATTAGAATGATTTTGCAAAATTTATTAAATTGTATGCAAAAACTAATTTGTAACCTTCTTTTGTGTCAGGAATGTGAACGGGGTGTACAGAATGGGACTGTTTGCACTGAAGGACATTTCACCTGACACAGAGCTGACCTATGACTATAACTTCCACTCCTTCAATGTAGATGCCCAGGTATTGATTATTGTTTCCATGTTGAAATTAATATTTTTTTTATTTATTTTTTCCTTGGTTGAAAAATAAGGATTTGTAACAAGACGTATAAAAATAAATTTACTAAGAGATGTGTTCAAAGTAGCTATCTGATTTGTGTTATGAAGGTTTAACATGCTTATTGACTTTTGGTTTTGTTATTTATTTTTGCTAACAGCAACTGTGCAGATGTGGAAGTGAGAACTGTAGAGGGGTCATTGGTGGCAAAACCCAGAGAGTCAATGGTCTTGTGAAGGAGAAGTCTAAAGGACCAGGAAGACCACCTAAGGATAAGAGAAAGTCCAAAAACAGGCTGAAAAAGTACAAGGAGAAGGTAAGCTAATGCAAAAAGTGAAGAAGTTAAATTTTCTTTGTAAAGATACAGGAGGACATGTATAGATTGATTTTTTTAAACAATAAACTGTTTTGTGTTTTTTATGAAAGTGCATCCTTATCAAAAAGCAAATTGTATTTTATATGATGTATTTCCCCGCGTAATTATTGATACAATCTGTTTTTCATGAATTGCATTTCCTCCTTGGAATATCTGTCATGTTATGTTTATCAATGATTAGATGTCGAGATAAGTATATTACATTTCCTATTTATATATTCGTGATATTGGGGAGGAAAAGCTAAAGAGTTATGCAATCTTAATTTAAAACAATATCTGAAATTTGACCTGATGGGTTCTAATTTTAGAAATCAGGGAAAGACAATAGCGCTACCTCGACCATGTCTACTGTGAAACCAATGTCACACAAGGAACGTTTCTTTGCTCGCACCCATGCCATCTTTCTGCTGCGAAACATTGACAAGCAGCGGCATATGGGACGTAAAGCACCAGAGAAATTGGACAAAGAAGAAGAATATGTCAAGGCAACTGGGTACACCAAGAAAGACGTGTTCCTGTCTCAGCTGACTGCCCTCAAAACGGCCAGATCAGTCAAAACAAGGTACGTTACTTCTGTTTTATTCAGCTATCATATAAATATGGAGTCAGGTTATGAGACTTTTAAGATTCATTTTGAAAATTTTAAAGATGCATCAAAATATGATAAACATAAAAGGTAATGAAAGTGGTAGTGTTTGTGAAATAATTGTTGACCTTTTTGTTGTGTCTCCTTTAAGGCGTCTGGCTTTGGCAGAAGAAAACACTGAGTTGACACAGACAGCTAGGCTGGCTCAAGTATTCAACAGTGTGTGTCGTCAAGTCATGGAGTATAAAGGTAAGAAAAGGCACATAGTGTTTACTCTACCAAACGTAAATGTAAAGCTTGCAGTTTAAAAGAGGTGCACTAGTTCTGTATCAGAGTTTGATATACAGGCAATTGTGCCTCCTGTTAATTTCACATGAAATCCGGGTGAATTTATCACAAAGCTTCACATGAAATTTAAGTGAAGGTCATTTCGCATCAATTTCATGCGAGATATAATTAGCTGTGTATAATGTAATTGTACAAGGTGAAGATTTAAAGAGAAAGGTAACTACATTTGAAGTATTGTGTGTTTCAGATAAGGATGGAAGAGATCCGGTCTCCACTTTAGCCCTGCCCTCCAAGAAGAAACACCCAGAGTATTACACAGTCATAGAGAATCCCACTGACTTCCAGATAATTGAGAAGAACATCTTTTCTGGAGCGTACGCAGACCTAGAGGCCTTCGATAAGGACATGAATACACTATTTAAAAATGCTGAGGTAGGAAAATACAAATCAACTGAGGTAACTGTGAAAAACTTTATGCTGTCATTTATTTTTGAATTTTGCATACCGTATACCAAGTTTTTTCCGCAAATCAGAACCCAGAACAGTATATAAAATTAACGCGAATCAAATTTTCACTATTTCATAGTCAAACTCAGTATATAATTCAAGATTGTTTAAACCTTTGAAGTAAGAGGGAAAAAAGTATCTAAACTCACTTTTAATAATGAAAAATTTTGACAATGAAACCATTTACGCAATTTCCTTAATGTGAAATAATTACCAATAATTATTTTCAGAGACGCAAACAATTTGAAATTAGAAATTAAAAAGTGACCGTTTTAATTAGCCTGTCAATGGATTATTAAATAAACAACGAGGCTTACCTATTATCTGGCACTTTTCCTCTGATCCAACAATTTCTTCCTCTAACTAAACTAACTGAACACAGTTAACCATACTTTCACTTACCTGTTTACTTTATAAGGAAAGAGAGAACTCTATTACAAGAACAAAACTTTGTATCAAATTTACGCTGATTTATTTTCCACGATTCGGAAATCGTCGCGAACAAAGCGGGAATTGGATACATGCGGAAAAAACCTAATATACGGTATATTTTACATTGATTTTGACCTTAACACATAAGTTGTTTGGTCAAATTACATCAGGATAATCTAAATTGTATCAGTGCACAAATTTATGTTATTAAAAGGTGATCAAATACAAGTGCTGTAATGAAAATCAATAATTGTTTTTTCTTAGTAATTAATCTATAAGATGTGACTAATAAAGTTGGAGCCTTGTATGATAATTTATCTTAAGATAGTTTGACTCTTACGTAAATTTACTCCATATTGTTTACAGAGGTACAGTGGTCGGTCCTCGTGGATGGGTCAGTTAGTGGCAGAGCTTCGGAAGGTGTACGTCACAGCCAAGGCCGAGGCGACCCCCATCCTGGAGGACATCCTGGGAGAGGGGAGCTTACAGTCCCTTGACAGGGAGACCACAGAGACAGAGGCAGTTGGTGAGAGTCGCCACCAAATCTTTTTTTTGATCTTTCATGAAACGCCATATCTTTCGGAAAAAGAAAAACATTGTTTTTAGGTTGAGGATTAAGTGCTGAAGTTTTTAATGAATTAATGAGCCATTAAATTGTCTTACAGAAGGATTAGAGGAAGAGGAGGAGGAGGTGATTCGCTGCGTGTGTGGAATCTTCAGGGACGAGGGTCTGATGATTCAGTGTGAGAAGTGCTTTGTAAGTAATCGCAAGTATATAGTACTTGTCATCTTTAGATATTGGCTCTGTGCAGATCGTGAGAACAGGTTGTAAAGATAGTAATTTATGAAGCATCATGATGTCTCTTGTAGATTTGGCAGCATTGCGACTGTATGAAGGTGAAAGGGGAGGTGGAGAACTACTTGTGTGAGCTGTGTCAGCCCAGACCTGTGGAAAAGGTCAGAACATGTCTTTTAATAGAGGATTAAACTGATGTATTAACAGTAAATTGCAACCCCACCCTTTAGAACTGATAAAAAGATTAACCCCCTCCCCCCCTCTTCCTGCCTCAAAGAAAATAGAAAATTGCAGAAAGTTTCAACATTTTAAATGAATCAGAATTTATTATTCTTTCTTACTTCAAATGGAGAGCAATAGATCATAAGTATGGTTGTTTTGCAGGAAATCTTGGCTGACCCCCAGCCAGATGATGCCACAGAGGGATGGACCTATTATATGACATTGATGAGGGACGAGATTCAGATACGGGTGGGTGATTGCGTGTATGTATTACGGGAGGTGCCTAAACCAGAAAACCGCATCCCGATTGATTCAGTCAAAACCTCCTATAGGGTCATATCTGAGATTGGACAGGACAAACTAGACATCTTCCGCATCGAAAGATTGTGGAAAGATGAAAAGTAAGTAACACCTTTTGATAGGAATTCAAGTCTGTGCATTTTTAATCCATGGAAAGCAAGATGTATGTACTTGTATGAATTGCTTGAATTTAAAAAATTATTGAATTCTTGTCCTTTTTGCAGTGGAAGAAATTTTGCCTTTGGACACAATTATTACAGACCCCATGAAACATTCCATGAACCATCCAGAAAATTCTTTCCCAATGAGGTTAGTTCTTGACTGTTAGTTAGAATTTGCATTTGCATGTCAATTTGAAAGTTATGCAGTTATCAGTGGTACAAGTACATGAACATCTAGATATTGTTCAGAACTGTATATTTATTTGGTTATAGGTCTTCCGGATGCCTATTTATGAGATTATCCCCTTTGATGCCATCGTGGGAGGCTGTTGTGTGATGGACCTGAACACTTTCTGTAAAGGACGTCCCAAAGGAACCCGCGAACAAGACATCTTCATTTGTGAATACAGAATGGACAAAACCGCCCACCTCTTCTATAAGATATCAAAGCAGCCGTAAGTCTCACACAGTAGCATACAATTTTGACCTCTCTCCAATTTTGACAACCACAAGCATATTACACTACTTTAACTGTAAATCACATATATACTTCATTCTAATCTTTTTTAGCTCACCTGAACCGAAGGTTCAAGTGAGCTTTTCTGATCACCCGTTGTCCGTCGTCCGTCCGTCCGTCTGTCTGTCTGTCTGTCTGTCCGTCCGTCCGTCTGTAAACTTTTCACATTTTCAACTTCTTCTCAAGAACCACTGAGCCAATTTTAACCAAATTTGGTACAAAGCATCCTAATGGAAAGGGGATTATAAATTGTTAAAATAAAGGACACAGCCCTTTTTAAAAGGGAGATAATTGCGAAACAGTGAGTATAGGGTGTGTGTCTTTAAAAATCTGCTTCTCAAGAACCACTTCACCAGAAATGCCAATATTTACACAAAAGCTAGTGTATATAGTGAAGATTCTAAATTGTAAAAATCGTGACCCTCGGACCAAAACTGGGGCCCTGGGCGGGGTTCAAAGTTTAGCATAGAAATATACATAGAAACATGTTTACAAGATTTACAAGATTTTTGTTCCATTTATTCAACTAAATTGTGCACCAAAAAACCCAACTGTGTCTCCCTAAATATTAACAACTCATGGCATAAGTATATAAGTTTGTTTAATCAAGAAATGACGGATGAAGACGATAAGGTGTAAAAATTCACTAAACATTATTTTATTTTATCGCTTATAGTTTATTTGGAGACCGTGCCCGATAAAAATAAAAATTAATATGTAAATTTATTTGTTGTCGGGCACGGTCTCCAAAATGAATGTAAGCGATAAATGTATCTTGTGATTTTGTTGTATATTGGTTTAGCATTATAAATACGGCATAGACTGGTTCGCCAGCTTATAGGAAATAGCAGTGACGAGAAAAAATTAATTTTTAGGCCCACAAGTTATCTTCACACGCTTGCGATGGAATGCCGAAAAAATCTTTCGGAGAGTCAATAGATTTATTTTAAAAGTAAAACGACTTTAATAGTTATAAACAAAGAAAGAGAAACATCTTTCGATTAAGTAAAACCGCTACAAAGTGTTAGCCTGAAAAAATCTCTGGAAGCCAGGCAACTGTATATTTTTTTTACCTACTGGTTATGGAAAGTCCTTAGCTTTACAAAAAAAAAACAATTTCTACACTGACACGATCCCACTCTCTAAGTTAATAACTCTATATTTTATAAACACATAAGATAATATGTACAGACCATGTGCTAATTGTGTGTAGCCTGTGTGCATTCAATTTATATGTTATCGGACCTTTACGAGAAAACGGAGCTAAACCAGATCGTTACCATCCTCAGCAGCCCCATAAATCAAGTTATAATGGGCATGGATTGGAATGCTACGAGTAGTCTAGTGCCAATTATAACTTACTCAACAATGTAAATATTTAACGTTATACATTTCCGATGTAAATTAATATTTACAATACCCACATAAACAATGTATTGTCAACGGTGTCAATTAATTTGTTCTTGTTAATTTGATATTTATTGTCAAATTCATGTTTAGTTCTTCTTAAACCTTCTTTCCTTGATCCGCCTCAATCTTCTTTCCGATTTATTTTAAGTGTGCGCATTTGCTGTGCGCGAAGCTGCAGTGAGTTTTCCCACTGTTTACCTGTCCTTGAATTTCCTAGCGGAGGCGTTTAGGATCAAGGGCAGGCTATCCAGTCTAAGATACGGCAGATCTACGCACGTGGTGTAGATTTATTTGTAAACAACACTACCATAGGTAATCTTGTTTCACACGGAAATTGAAATAAATAAAAGTATGTTTTATTATTATTAGGGAAACACTGTTAATGTGTTACACTCGTATACTAATGATGAACCCGTGAAATTTGTTCAAAGACTGCTTAAAGCAGAAACAGAAAGAAGTTAATTTATTTTTAAACTTTGAAATTTCTTCGATTTTTGTAACCATGATGAGTTACGATTCATTGTATTACAAATGCATCACTACGTATTTTATAAGGAAATATACTGAGTATACAATCACTTGGTATGATAAAATTGCAAATAAAAATATACATGTAGTTGCATATGTGCGAATTTAGTTACAC
Organism: Magallana ariakensis; assembly: GCA_020458035.1. Lineage (NCBI taxonomy): Eukaryota > Metazoa > Mollusca > Bivalvia > Ostreida > Ostreidae > Magallana > Magallana ariakensis. The sequence goes on from CM035816.1 coordinate 29,244,968, forward strand.
AAACCATGATAATATTTGATATACGACTATTGGTACAGAAAATTAAATTAATGATATCTATATTAAAGAAAATGTCAGCTCGACGCCTTTGTGGCCGTTCCGGCCGTTGATATGTATAGGGAAGATTCTAAATTGTAAAAATCGTGACCCTCGGACCAAAACTGGGGCCCCAGGCGGGGTTCAAAGTTTAACATAGAAATACATAGGAAAAATGTATAAAAATCTTCTTTTCAAGAACCATTGCACCAGAAATGCCAATATTTACAAAAAAGCTTGTATATATAATGAAGATTCTAAATTGTAAAAATTGTGAGCCCGGACAAAAAGTGGGGCCCTGGGCGGGGTTCAAATTTTAACGTATATAGGAAAATGTTTAAAAATCTTCTTCTCAAGACCTATAATGCAACAGTTTGGAATATTACTATGCATACATCCTTAAATAATGTAGATTCTAATTTGTAAAAATCGTGACTCCCGGACTAATACTGGGGCACCAAGAGGGGTTCAAAATTTAACATTTTAAAAAATATATAGAAAATTTTTAAAATGTTCTTCTTGAGAACTACAATGTTACAGTTTGTGGAATTCCTATACATGCATCCCTGGCTTATGTAGATTCTTAATTGGTAAAATCGTGACCCCCGGACTAATACTGGGGCCCCAAGAGGGGTCAAAGTTTAATATAGAAATATATAGGTAACATGTTAAAAAATCTTCTTCTTGAGAACTACAATGCTACAAGTTGTGAGATTACTATGCATGCAACCTTAAATAATGTAGATTCGATAGTTTTAAATTAGTGACCCCTGAACTAATACTGGGGACCCAAGATGGGTTCAAAATTTAATGTAGAAGTATATGTGGAAAATGTTTAAAAACCTTTTTCACGAGAACTACAATGCTTCAATTTGTCAGATTACTACGTAAGCATCCTTAAATAGTGTAGAAGCTGTGACCCTCAATCTAATACTGGGGCCCCAAGAGGGGTTCAAAGTTCAACATAGAAATATAGAGGGAAAATGTTTAAAAATCTTTTTCCAGAGAACTACAATGCTTCAACTTGTGAGATTACTATGCAAGCATCCTTGAATAATGTAGATGCTAAATTAATAAAGCTGTGACCACTGGACTAATACTGGGGCCACAAGAGGGGTTCAAAGTTTAACATAGAAATATATATGGGAAATGTTTTCAAAAAGTTTTTCTCGAGAACTATTATGTTACAGTTTGTGAGATTACTATGCAAGGATCCTCAAATAGTGTAAATTCTAAATTGTTAAAGTCAACCATAAACCTCGGACCAATACTGGGGCCCCAGAAGGGGGGTTCAAAGTTAGAAATAGCATATGCTACGAAATAGAATGTTACAAGAAACTGTTGTTCAGGTGAGCGATGTGGCCCATGGGCCTCTTGTCTCCATACTGATCTTTGCACTGAATGAGTTCTCTTCATTCTTCAGGTACATCATAAACACAAAGTCATACTGTTTTGACAAATACGAGAAGAGGCTGAATCCAAAGAGGACCTACTCTGTAAGTGTCAACCAACAGAAATAATAAAGAACAAAACTGAATTTAGTTTTTATTTAGAAATAGAAGGTATTTTCATATGAAGCTAAATGTACTTCAGTCTAGCAGGGTGGGGGAGACTATCATTCTGGATGGGCATCGTTGTTTACATTAGTTTTATTGTTAAAAGCCTCACGAAGTACCCGAGCAATACAAACGGAAGACTGCAATTGAAGAGCGCTCGCAAACAGAGATCCCCAAACGGAAGAAGACAGTCAAAGAGCATTACCAGGATCAGAAGAGTCCAAAGACTGAGGAACAGAGGGAAATGATGGTCAAGATGGAGGAGGAGAAGGTATGTCCTCATTGTCCTCATTATGTCCAACATCTCTCCTGAAAGTTTAACTTTAACTTAATTTAGATGGCCAATCCGTTTGTGTGTTTATTCTTTGATTGGAAGTTATTTAATTTAGTTAGCCAAATACAAATTTTGGTGTGCAACTAGGGATGGTGTTAATTTCCCTTTATTAATGGATGATGGGTTGAGAACTTACCTGCAATGATATACATGTATTTTCATGAGCAAAGTCATAAATTGATGACAGGCTTGCAGTTTTTGGTTACCATTAAACGTAAATGCATTTTTGCTTTGTTTTTACAGAGAAGAGAAAAAAGGGATCACATAGATGCCATCACCTTGAAACTCCTGGACCTGACCCCGAAGAAGCAGAGGCTGGATGTGTCTTACCTCCTGGACAAGAAACGACAACAAAAGAAACCCCACGTGCTCGACGTCTGAGCAGCTGTGCCATAGATATACAGTCTCTCGATGTCAAAGCGACTGTGCCATAGAAATAAAAGTCACACTGCTTTATAATAGAAACTCGAGCTTGAGATTCATCATATGGTGGACGCAGATACCAGAGTATAAGAAAGAGAGAGAAGACGGAAAAGAAATATAGGGCAATATTGGATCATTGTGCAAAGCCATTGTAATATATATCAAGTTGTTCTGCTGATGTCTGATTCTATGAAGGTGCTTGATACTACTCTCAGTAATAATTTAAATTTAGTAGTTTTAGTAGAAGTAGTAGTTGTAGTATTTTACTGCCAGTGTGATGCCATGTAAGCAGATGGCTGCCCTGATTTATGCTTCATTTATTGAGAATTGTATCATAAATTAATTTCCTTAATTAAGATAAAATCTTACTGATGTATTTTTAATTTAAGATCAAATCTTTTCTGATTTACATATTTTTATGATATTTATTACAAATTTAATTTAATTTTAAGTTTTAAACAAAATGATTTTTTTTGTTCAAAAAGGTGCAAGAACGTTAAAACTCTTTATTTAATTAATGTAATTATTTTCAAAATTGAAATAATAAGTAAATGAATTGGGCAGCTGATGCATATTCAGTACGTTGTATAAACATAAACTCCTGTTCTGCTTGTTATAAATTGTTCTAAAAGTGCCATACAACATTTACCAAACAAATGCAGATCTTGTTAGAAGACTGGGTTTTATTTTGTCCTTTTTTTTTTGCATAAAGTCAGTATTTTTGAAATTTCGTGAAAAGTGGACAGTGTTGCTAGAACAGACTGGCCTATTCATGCCTTGATGTGCAGGGGTGTGTGATGTCAACATCCATTATCTACAACAACATCAACTTAATTACATGTGTTGATGTGTTATTTTACTGTCGCAAAAAAAAAAACCAACAAAACAAAATGGCTTTCATGTTAGTTGTTTGTGTACCTTGTTAATTGTTTGGACTCTGACCTATGCAATCGGGATTGTTAAGACGCGGACATACAGACTTGTACCCAGTATAACGCTGGTGTAAATATTCAGTTCTGTACGTGTACATACATATACTGTATCTTATATTTTGTGTGCAATCTGCTTTTGTAGCATTTACTATCACAAAATAGTTCACTGTTGAAGAGATTGTTTTCCTCATATCTTATTTATTTCTAGGAGTTGTACATAATTTTGGATTCCTTATTGTCAATATTCTGTCATACTCAATAACATGTACAGTAGCCAAGGAGCAAATTCTGAAAAGGTTATGGCTCTAAGAGATCAGGATAAAGAGGAGGAGGAGGCCAGGTGTATGTGTATATATATATATATAGATGTATGCCGTAGAAACTTTTAATGCCATTGAAAATTGCCCTGCGTATAGGCAGCATATTTTGTATCACCAAAATTAAATTGTGTCGGAAGAACCCACGAGGACAAGGGAAATCTCACCAGTGAGTGAACAGGAGAGGAATGCATTTGCTTAGAACAGGATGGTTCTTCTAGATGGTGTTTTAGTGGAGGTGGCAAAATAGATCATTATAAATATTATTTAAAAAGATTTTAGAAGGGTATTACTATGGCTGAATCTGAAGAATAAAATTCTTGACCGTATATTTATGAATTGACTTTGAGAGTATCAAATACTCTTCATTTTTTTTTCTTTTTGCTGGATTTCTGTACATATTTGTCCGGCTTTTGTACATTTTGAATGACAATAACATTGTAACACTATCTGTAGAATTTGTGCTTTTACCAACATTTCATCTGATTGTACAGCTGTCATGTTTGTGTATTATAGTTTTTTGTTTGGATTTTTTTTTTTATCATCATGTGATGTCTACGCAAGAGGTTGTTCTATGTTTCTATTACTTTCTTCTTCCAAAATTTTCAATTGTTATTATTTTTTTTCTTTTTTAGATATACACTGTACTTAAAAAATATTTACTTTCTTTGAGATGAATTTAATTTTTAAATATGAATAGGTTTTTAAAATGGAATTCTACTTTTCGTGTGTGAATTATTTATAGATGTTTTACTTTTGTATTTGGGGAAAATAAGCAGATTTTTATAGTGGGTTTTGGTATTTAGATTTTAGGTAATTTATATAGTATAAATTTTTAGACTCAATTTATATTACTATGAAATTTTCATTGAGTGAAAAGAATGTAGGGGAAAATAGAAAATGTATTTAAAGTTGAAAGATTGTTTTTGATCTCTGTTGTTTGGAGTGATCTCCCTTGAATGCTTTTATCCTTTTCGTGTTACTTTTGCACATGAACAAACAATTATCTTTTCAATATTCAATCTAGATTTTTACACGTTATCATGAACTTCTACAAATTCATCATATTTTGGATATTTCATTTTACACCATTCTTTAGCATTATTATACTTGTTGTTTCTGTTCAATACCCTTATCACTTACAATTTTAGGAATAAAATTGTAGTTTATGTGACAGTAAACATCATTGTTGCTTTATACTTTAAAAATGAATCTACTTGATCTAAGGTGTCAAGTTAAAATAAAAATTACTTGAAATAGGCTTGTTCTTGTTATATTTTGGAAATTCTGACTTTAGAATATACATTATGTTGGATCAAAGACAGAGAGAGAAAAATGCAAGGACAAAGCGAATGTGTGAAGTTTAGAGACAGAAAGTGAGGTCAAAAACAATGTTGAAACTAATTTTAAAAAGGAAGGGACTAGGAATCCATTTACTGACACTGTCAAGCAGGATTGACCAGGGAATCGTAACTGGTGCTGTCTAGGTATATGCCAGAAAAGAGGTATAGCACACTTAATATACGATTTGGCCTCAAATATAGCACTTTTGCAAACATCAGACATTTTCAATATTATACAATATTTAGTTTAAATATATTCAAAGAAACGCAAATTACACAATCGCCATGCTCTTAGAGTCTTAATTATCTTGCACGACATCATTAAAATATTCAAGTTTTGTTAGGGATATATAGGAATTGGATATTTGACTATTTGAACCACTCTAAACTAAAGACATCCGATTAAAATTGTTTTACAGGTATTGTAGTATACTTTACATTGAATTGGTTTTGGTTTAACGTGGTCTTCGTACTGAAAATTAGACAAATATTTTAATTAGTGTCTTTTCTCATACAATCATGTATATAGCCATAAATATTGAAAATGCATCTTCTGTAAATGGTAGATGTGTGGCCAAGTGGTAACGCGCGGGTCTTTTTGATTTTGTGGTCGCTGGATCGAATCCACCAAGTAGTAATTTTTTTTTTTTCACTTAGATTGAAACATGAAAAGAATAGAAAGGTTAAGTTACATGTATCTATTCTTCTCTGGGTTTTTTTTTAAATGATCTTGTTTAATTCAGTCTGAGTATGAGAACACCCAAGATATATAGATCTCTTCATTAACACTATACATGTACTCTATTTACACTTAGATTCATTGTATTTTGCTTGAACTTATCACGGTTCAGAATATCAACTACTATTATACACAGAGTTACCAGAATTTATGACAAATCAGTTGTTACAGATACCATTATAAAATCAGTACAGTGTATCTAGGTTTCGAAAATCATATTGCGTCAGCTTGGTACCTGAAGCTATTTTTAGTAACAGGTACTTTCCGTCCAAACACAGGTGTAGGCGAAATAATGGGAAAAGGCGCTATACCTCTTTCCCTTGGTATGGACTTCCTTATCAGATCATAATATTTCTGATCATATTATGTATATTGATAGGTGATTACCGTTTCATTGTTGTGACATTAGTCAACACATGGGCATTGACATGATATTGTGCATTTGAGTTTTAATGGTTAACTTGGTAAGAGTAGAAATTAAAATATATAGAAAAAATTTCATTATTAGCTGACAATAAACAATGAAAAGTTAATGCATCAGATCACAACCATTAGGCTTATAATTTACTATCTATCTCATGATTCGTTTGTAATAATTTCTAATTAGTTATTAAAAAATTGAATAAAATGGGACACAAGCCAAAATCTTGGAATACTTTCATAACGAAAACACCTTAATTGAAACCCCGAGTCCATCGATTTCATGAAAACTTACTGTAGTATATGTGCAATCTGGTGTTTCTAAAAAGCTATTTCAAACCATATGTTGCAGACATTGTTTTTTGTGAAAATTGATAAAATGCTTGTGTCCTGGTACTTTTTCACAGTAAACAACAAAACACTGCAAAATAAATACCTGCATGAAGTGAATTATGTCATAAATATTGATGTCATCTGAAATAAAGGGTAGCTGGTGTTGCGTCACAATTCAAATCTGAGTTATCTCCCTGTAGCTGCAAACCTAACCCAATGCACGGATCGGGGAGGGGGGGGTGGACCTCTCCCCCCTTCCCCAGGGCCTCAGCCCTTCCCCAGGAAATATTTTCTGGATCCGTACAATGGGATACTTAGAGCCTCTGGGTCACACCTGTGCACAATAGTATCATCGATGCCTGACAATATAGCACAAAGTTAAAAGGATGTCATTTTTCACTTATATGTGTCTTGCTTACAACCCACATTTGAAGATTTTTATGTTTGTTCATAAAAGCATTGATGTTCTTCACGTTACCAGAATTTAGTAAGGTTTTCATCAACAGAATTTTGATATCTTACTTTTATTTATTTCATTATTTTATTTTTCGATCAAACCTAGACCCCCTGAACATTGAATCATCTGACACGTCCGTTTCAGTATCGAAAAACTTACTTGTAAAAGAATTCCCATGAAAGAATTCTTGTTCATGTGATAGCTCAATCTATTAAATACTGGCTTATTATTGCAGTACTCTTACTTAAAGCACAAAGCTAGAGGGTTAACCCTTTGGCATACTGTAGATTCCTAATAAAACACAAGGAATTGATATCATGCGCAGATCTAGAGGGGGGTTGGGGGGGTCCTGACCCCCCTACCCCCCTTGGTAAATGAAAATTTATTAAATTACATAGTAAAATTATCGCAAATATGCCTTGGACTTGGACACCCCCCCCCCCCCCCCCCCCCCCCGGCAAACAAAATTATCCTTCGGCCCCCCCCCCCCCCTTGAACAATTTTCTGAATCCACACATGGATATCCACTTAAAATCGCAAGAAATTTAAATTTACTTTTCTTTTCATAATCTGTCTTCATTCAATATTTACAATACATGTAAAATGTTTTCTTTATCTCATACATGATATAACCGTTTTACAGATATATATATGAAGCAAGTTTGAACAGAGGTACACAAATTATGCACATTTTCTTCCTGTGACCTTAAACTTGCACAAATGACCTTGGGTCAAATTCATGACATGTACACCCTCAGATCATAAAAAATCTTCAGGTAAAGTAATGGGTTCTCATTTTATCATGCCATCCAGTTGTCTCAATTATTTTTACCAGTTCCAAGCTAGATTTATCCAGTTATGCATAAATACTTGCATAGCACTAGAGCCTCCAGGCATATTTATAATGCATGGATATCAATAAAAGCAATACAAAATACGGTACAAGTGTTTATTGGAGCACATTCTCTTATTCATTCTAAATTCTGGAAAACACTTTTAAAATATCATGGCACATTCATTATCAGGATTTCATGAATTATATTTATGTATCAAGAATGTGTGTCACTTAGTGACATATAAATGAATACAAATTGTAAAAAAAAAAAAACCCAAAAACACCATTTCCTTGCAAATCAAAATTTGAAGAAAAAAAAATTTGTCTGCACTTTCTAGTCTTGTTTTGAACATTGTTTTTCAAATGAATGAAAACTTGTGACCAAATCATTCGCAAAAATATATACATATATAACATAAAAGTAACCACGGTAATGTTAAAGCTTAATTAGAACAAATCAACATAAAATAGCAAACCCTGCTATTTCAGTTGCTATTGAATTTCCGATTGCACTAGCTATACCATAAAGCATCTACATTAAAAAAAAACGAACTTTCCACATATTAAAAAAACACCAAGAATACAATAAATGCACAGGAATATACAATATGAATTATGCTTTTAATGGAAGAGACTTGCATAAAACCACTGTAAATAGTTTATTTTTAAACTGGAGTTTTGTCTGACACATGACTTTTAAAGTCCATGCTTTTTGTAGAGGTCAATGACATCTTGCACGTCGTCCTTTGAACCCATGAACACAGGACATCTCTCGTGGATTGACTTTGGAATAATATCTAGAATGTTCTTTGTTCCTGTAACAGCGAGACCCCCGGCCTGTTCCACGATGTAGGCCATGGGGATGCTCTCATACAACATTCTCAGCTGTAAAAATATAACAATGCAAACCCTAAATTACATGTACTTTGTTGTATGTAAACAATTAATGTTCATTTTACTGAACAACTCTTTACTTTCACAATATATATATATCAGACTAACTCGTTTGTGACAACTAGTTTTGACGGCCAAGTGTAAGTAGATAAGCTTAATGAGCCAACATGATAGCCATTCTAACAAACCCCAGGAATTTTTTTTTGCATGCAAATTAATATCGGTTTATTGTAGTACTGGATAAAAATTTAAGCAAGGTAGAGATTTTCCTTTAGCTTCGAGAACAAACATAAAATTTCCAAACATACGCAACATGTACTAACTCATTTACTTTTCATATTTGAAATTCTCTTGAACAATTTCACTCAAAGCTGCATGGTATGATTTTTTTGGGGCTATTTCCATGATTACAGTATCAAATAATTTTTCATAAAAAATCAATTATCTTATAAAGTTACAGACTTTTACCTATTTACACCAGCAGAATTTGGTCTCTAAACTTTGATAGAAATATTCAAAGTTAATAAAAACTAGACATCATTGAGATGGTGACCATCTCAAAGGTTCCTCCTGCTTAAGGAGACTCTGTGTTCTACAAATTAGACATCAGATTTACTTTGAATTTTACAGTATTACATGTACATGTACTTGCTTAACTATAAAGTATTATTTATTAAAGAAAAAGCCATATATTTTTAATTAACTTTTAAATTTGAGTTGTTTCTTATATATTTATTTAGAGTTCTTCTTTTAAAGGAAATTAATACAGTCTAAAAATGGCCCTGACCATTGAGCCCCCTTAAAAAATGGAAAATAGGATAAAAGCATTTCAGAGGATTTTGCTTTGACATTGACCTTTGACTTCAAAATTTTTCAGGTTTGCATAGAACTCTTATTACCCCTTACCGTCAGGCTTTTTGGGGTTTAATACATGTATGAGCAATAAGCCAATGGAAATAATTTGTGGTTAAAGCCGTCTGCTATGACCTTCACATTTGACCTTGAAACTTAGTTTAAGGTCACTGCACACCCTTTACTCAAAAGCTCTGTTTATGTGAAGTAAGAGCCAGATAGGGCTAAGGAGAGATAAAACATGCTCTGAAAAAAATGTTTTGCATGGGGTTATGACCTTGACCCTTGACTATTCATTCAAGATCACTGTGAATCCTTTGTTCAAAGACACTCCGTTGGTGAAGTACGAGTCAGATTGGACCAAGGGGAGAGAACATATGGTCCGAACAAGGATTATCAGATAACTCTGCTATGACCTTAACCTTAGACCTAGAATCTTGCTTCAAGATCACTGCAAACCCTTTATCCAAAGGCACTCTGTAGGTATAGTATGAGCCAGATTAGGCCAAGGAGAGAAGAAAGAAGATATGCCCCAGACAATGATCTCGGATGGACATATGGAAGGACAGATGGACAGATGGATGGTTGGATGGATGGATGGATGGATGGATGGACAGACTGATCACTGAAATACACCCCCAGAGCAAGGTCCTAATAATTTCTGTAAGTGAACACCAACCCCACAAAGCTAATGCATAATGAGCTTGTTAAGAAAAGGGAACCGTTTGGTTTCATTCCTGATTGACTGGGTTTATTCAACCCACGTATGCATCAATTGCAAGCATAACAACTTACGGTAATGAAACAATGTACACAAGTTTATTTTTGATTTGTACAAACATTTTTAAAATCTTATTTCCTTTACCTATATCGAATATCAAAGTTGTTATACAGTCATACCTGCTTCACCGCCAGTTGCAAATCTTAAGGGCAAAAAAAACATGGAATTCTTTTATGCAAGACTAGTTTGTTTTGTAAACAAAATTAAAATATGGCACAATTGACAAGAAAAACTACTGCAATGCCTATTAAACACGTACCAAACAAAACTATACTGTATTAAATCTTACATAAATTTTATACATACAATTTGAAATAAAATCGGACCAAGCAGCTTTAATAATTTCAAGACTGGTAATACTATGGTTTAAAAAATCTGCCACTTATGAATAAGAATGTGTACAAATTTTGGTTTCTTCATAATTAGCCGTACATTGCCTAGATATCAGTTTAACTTTGGGATGGTGAAGAGAGAATTGGATTACACCCTAGTGCCCTAGCTACCAAATGGGAGTCTGTTTCATCTGCAAGTCTGCAGAGATGACATGCAATAGCCTTGTTAGCCATAGGTATAGCTACATGTACAAGTCAATGCTCGTTTGAACTTTGAAGAACACGAGACCATTACCTTTCCCTTGGGTGCCTCTGTAGTGCCGGGGTACATGAATATTCCTCCATAGACCAGTGTTCTATGAACGTCTGCTACCATAGACCCGATGTACCTAGCTCCATAGGGTTTACCCGTCTGAAAATTAAGAACAATATGAAATGACATTTGTGGTATTTCTACATAAAGATATATAGGAATGTCACCCATATGAAGACTTAGGTAAATTTCCCCCTACCTTGGGCCTCTTCTTGCTCTGCACATACTCAGAAGTAGCAGCATCCCAGAACTGTTCGTAGCCCTCATTGATGGAGTAGATCTTTCCCCGGGGCTTGAGTTTTATGTTCGGTTCAGTCAGGATGAATTCTCCAATGGACTGAAGAAAAAATAAACCAGAAAACAGTTAGTTTCATTTTTGTTCCTGGAAACAATTTTTATCTTGCACTTTGGCAGATTAAAAAAGTCATTTTACATGATATTTCCAACTTTTTATTATATGACAGCTGAGATTGTGTTTTGATATTTTTTTAAAACTATCTTTATCTATGGAGACAAAACAGTTACAACATGATATTATTTCTATACATAAGCTACATGGTTAAAAAAAGGACTGCTTATCACATGTATTAAGCATGGCTTAATGATACTATAAACAAGCAGTTTTAAACATTTGGCAATATTCATTTATTCAATATCAGTATCAAATCTAGAATTGCTAATTCTGTAATGATAGTGAAAAATATGTGTTATCTACTAGTTAAGTAAATGGTTCACAATATATTTAAACTTTGGACAATAATATCTTTTAATATTATAAAAACCGAGTGTATACTGTGGAAACATTAAATTTCATTGGGGGGGGGGGGGGGGGGCTATTTTGGTGGATTGTGGGGTTTTGCATATTTGTGGGGATGTAATTTTATGGGTGAGGGCTACCCACACATACCACGAAAATTGAGCCACCATGAATTCTGACGATTCCACAGTAACTCAGAGCTATCTGATAGGAAGGCTGATATCTTACATTTTTAAATCCATAAAACAACCTAAATGTGACCTTTTATATAAATATAGCATTTGATTTTTTTCTATACTGAACTATCCAGTAGATATACATTTAAGGCCGGGAATTCCACACTGCTTTAATATATTCATGTACAATTGATTATTGTCGTTTTTGTCATAAAATGAAATCTTATGTTTTTAAATGCATTATGCATTAAGCTGCGACTTCAAAAGATAAAAAAAAAAAATAGATAAAAACTTTCTGATCCCAGAAATATGGTAGAAGTTAAGCCAAGAAAATTATATCATTTCAGTATTTAAATTCCAAAGATGAATCAATTAAACCAAAGGAAAGACTTGAACAGCCTATTGCAGAGATTAAAGAGATATCAACTTTATATGCATGCTTAGAAAGGGAAACAACTCTTGTACAAAAGCATATCAAAAAGATTTATGAGGAAAGTTTTGAAACAAAGTACTGTACCATTGTACTGTTCAATGTCCATTTAAACCCTGAGTATAGCAAAACTATGGTAAAATGACCGTTTGTTACTTCCAAAAAAGATTTGTTTTCTTTAATTACAAAGTTTTTATGAAATTTTTGACTCCAAAAGTATGAGGTGATTGCGCCTCACTGCACTTTTGGAATTGTACTCACTGGATCCAACATGAATCCATTGACCCCATTCCCTATAGAGAGGACAATCATGGTGGCGCTGCCGTACAGGGCGTACCCCGCCCCCACCAGCTCCCTCCCACTCTGCAGGGCGTCCTTCTCTGTAGCGGGACCATCATCTTTCTGCAAGGTCAAGGAAAATCTTTAATATAGCAAACTCAAACTCAGGAAATTAATTATTCCAAGATTTAATAAACAAGAATTGATGCTGTTGTTTCAACAAAATTCATAAGCATCAATATCTGTGGATTCACTTTCCAGGATGGGTAAATTTGCAGGCAATGGTTATACCGACAATAAGTTTTGTCACAGTTTGTTTTTAACTTAATTGCAGGACATTTGACTTCATCAATTTATCCAACATAATTTCAAGAATTAATGATGCGACCAAAATAGTTTCTACAAAAAAGATAGACCTATTTAATATAAAACTAACTGTAAATTCACTGGGTGAACTTACCTTTCTATAAATAGCAAAAATGGATCCAATGGATACCAAGCAGTCGATGTTTGAAGAACCATCTAAAGGGTCAAAGGTCACAATATATTTACCCTGAAATAGTTCCATATTATATCAATTTCTCAGCAAAAACAAATTTCGGTTTTAAAAATCCAACAAGAAATAAAATAAATAAATTAAACCCAAAATAGCTTTACCTATTACAATATATTGTGTTTTTTACTTCTTGTTTTAAATTACTTCAAATAAAGTTCTCCTTTCAAAGATACAATGACCCCCTACAATTTTTAATGAAATGTCAGAATTTAAATGCTATACATTCAAACATAACTTTCTCAGTTATATACCTACACTTTTCTCAGTTTCCACCACAATGGCGTTTTCGTTTTCCTCTGATACCAGTAGACAGGTGAGGTAGGAGGACTTCAGCATGTTGATAAAAAGGTCATTGGCCAAAACGTCCAACTTCTTCTGGTCGTCACCGGTAACATTCTCAGTACCGGACATACCAAAACTGAAAAACACGGAGCATGACATTCAGAAGACTTTTAAATTTTAAAAACAATACAATTTCATTGATATATTTAATATAAATCACTATTCATATGCAAGAACTGTAGTAATTTGTGTAACTTCGATAGAGTTGCATGCGCAGTCATTAAGATACAGGACTTATGAATCATTTTAAATTATAAACAAGTACAGGACACTACTGTTAAAAAATGTGTCTTTTGCATAGAGATGTTATGCATTCAGGGTAGATAAGTCGGGGATGAATATCAGGACAGCCTGCTATACTGTAAACCAACTATTATTCGCAACGACTTTATTTCGCAGTTTATCTGAGATGAACTGGTTTGCGACGACTAATTTTTACGACCAAGCCTTTTCCACACCTGTTTTTTTCATTACAGCTATATGGTAAATACTGGTCCGTGGCGATAAATATTCGCAACAACGAGGCTCTCGCCAACCTTGCGAAAATTTCTCGCAGCGGCGAATAAAAGTTGGTTTACAGTATTTCATAGGTTTTTTTAAGGTCGACTGTTGGGGGTATTTCTTCACTTTAATCTTTAATAAAACAGTATTCAATTTGTTTGTATATTACTAATCTGGGGCTGTTCATCGATCTTCATTATACTTGTAGGATGCCTTAATCACACACAAAGTATAATCTCCCCAGTATAAAACAGGAAATCTGACACATCCAAAGTTGACACAGTGACACACACCGGCGAATCCGATGTACTAGAATATATCCTATTGCTAATGGGGTTACATGTTTTTCTTTTATAAATTTTATAATTTTTTGGATTTTGTTTGTTTTTATTGACAAGGCTCAGAAAATTGTAGTATGGCATTGGCTTCATTTTTCAAAAACATGTTTGGCAATCAATCTGAAAAATATGTATACCTGGTATATTGTTTAACACATGCAATATTCACTTTATAATAATAACATGTTACAACTGCATGTTGCTTCTTTTGATTTGTTTAGAATCAATTAATCAAATACATTTTACTAATTAAGGTAATGTAATGAGAAGTAAACATTTACTATATGTTTATATTATTTACAACATTTCTTTTTCATTGAAGTTTTTAATGTCAATGATTGAATTAATATTCTTTTTTATTTGTGTACATTTTATGCTGTTCTGGCCTTTGAGTGTCAATTCAACTTGTTCAAGATAAGAATGGGCAATAAATTTTGTAAAAGACCCTCCAATATATGAAAGAGATTCAAATCTTATCAGTCTAAAGTTCAGACTGTATATACATACAATATATATTTACCTCATGAATATGTAAATGCTCAATTTTGTATTAATTTTGTTAAAAAATCAACTGTGTATAAAATTTAATCAAGATATATCAAGACAAAGTATACATACAATTTCATATCTTATAAAATGCTGTCATTTTAATACTTTACAATTATATTAATGTAATCAAATTCATGGGGGTATGAATCCACTTGCTTGTATATACACATTTTTGAAAGAAGAAACAGATTATCTTCTAAATTATCAGTATATTCAAATCTACTGTGTTTGCAATTTGATTTTTAATAATTTTCATAACTTTATCTGCCAGTAGATGTTCATAATATGTTATCTTCATCTTCTTCAGAAACATATCCTACATTTTATCTACATATGCAACTGTCTTAAGGATTTTTTTTTAAATGACAGATTTGTATACAAGTGTGTACATGAGTAGTTGCACCATCTAAAAAAATTCACTTAGCATCTTTTAAGGGAAACAATATGCATCTGTAACTATAGGATACGAAGATTTATAAGAGGCCAGATATTGAATGAAGCATATATACTGTGGAAATATTACAATTTTCATGACATATCAATTTTCAATAGGTTCAACAGCTAGGAGGTAGATATGTAGACTGTGTACAAACTGTTTCATAATTCACATTCAGAAAATTTTCCAGTGAGGGTCCGAAGGATAATTGTGTTTGCCCTGGGGGGGGGGGGGGGGGGGGGGGTTCTTAGGCATATTTGCGAAAATTTATTCATTTGAATACCCACGAAATCAAATAAAAATAAAGTTGAGTTCCCACAAATATTAACCTTTGCCCTGCCTCCTAAATAGAAAAGAGATCTAGAGCATAAGTTTTATGCAGAAATATGACTTTACCATGTTTGCTTGGCAATTTATAGCAAATATATAAACTATTTCCATTTAATATTAATAATAGGACATGCTCAAAAATTCTACACAAACATACTTTTAAAAGTTTGACATGATATCATATTACATGCATTTTAAAAACTGTTTTAAGTTTAGATATTTTGACCACACAGTCTGCTATCACTCCATTGTAGCACTCTGCCATGACATGCATACAAAAACATACTGAAGAGTTCAAAGTCCTCTGTAGACTATACGTACATTTTGTGAATGCCAGCCTTTCTGACTGCCGACGACACCGCTTTGACCGCCGTTTGAATAAAGTTGATGAGTTGTGAGAAGTCTCCTGTGGCTGAGGGATGCTTTTTCTGCTCCGCCAATATAAACCTCGTCAGAGTGACGGGCTCGGTATCGATGGGGTTAGCTCCGCTCATCTTGTTCTCCTCGCAATGAAACTCAACCGATGTCAACGACAATGTGCGCGACTACGTGTTATCTCCTAACCTAAATAAGCCACTCAACCCGTCAACAACAATATGACCTCGACCTTAGTGTGGGATGATGCAATGTGATTGGATCATGGGCGACACACCTTCTGGAAGGTTAACGAACCCGACATATATAAACATGTTTATTGGGGTTTTTTTAAAACGCATTTTTATATTATTTCAGGCATGTCCATTAACCCAATATATTTATAAATAAATTTACGAAATAAAAAGAATAAAATTAAAAAACAAGAGGCCCGTGGACTGTAATGGTCACCTGAAAATGACTGAGCACGACACAGCCCAAACACCTTATATAAATCTGTAATTCATAGGACTAAAATCTACAATCACGATCCAGTGCTTACCACTTTATCGATATACCAGAATTAGTGTTACAAGGGACATTAAAAGTCTGCTTTAATGAGACTAGATGCAAAGTTATTAATTACTCTTTTGCATCGTGTTTTAATTAAATTAACATTTTTTGCATGCATTAATAAACACCAGATTTGATAATGCATTCAGTTTATCTCCCACTACTGTGGAAGTGGAGAAAAAGATTTTCTAAGATTTAATACATTTTTTTACTATATGGCAATATTGGCCCTCCCCTAGGGCCTAAACCCCTGACACAGGGGCCATGTATTTCCTAATTTAGGTAGAGAGCTTCATGAACACACAACCATGAATTCAGCTTATATCAAATAATAGTAGGAGTAGAGAAAAAAGTTTCAATACATTTTCACTATATGGCCATTATATTGGACCTACTCTAGGGCCTGAAACCCTGACCACAAATTTCCTAATTTTGGTAAAAGGTTTAATTCATGGACATGATAACCATGCATTTAGTTTATCTCAAATATATATAGAAGTAGAAAAGAAAATTTTTTTTAAAGATTTAATACATTTTCACTATATGGCTATATTGTCTCCGCCCTAGGACCTGAACCCCTGACCCAGGGGCCATGAAATTCACAATTTTGGTAGAAGGCTTCATGGACATCATAATGATGCATTTAGGTCTTTTTCCAACATGTGTGGGAGTAGAGAAGAATATTTTTGAAAATGTGGCCTATTTTTGGCTTACTTGGCCCTGCCCAAGAGGCCCTGGGGGTGGTATGGTCATAAATTTCACATTATATATTTATCTTATCCTAGGGATACTTCAAACCAAAAATGGTAACAATTGGCCTTGTAGTTTACAAGAAGAAGTTAAAAATGTAAAATTGTTAACGAACGACACACAACTAATGAAGACCAATTGCAATAGGTCACCTAAGTGACTAAAGGTGACCTAAAAAAGTCAGAATATTTTTAAAACTTTTTTTTATTAGGAAAAAAATATCAAGAAAACGATAGCAACATGATTGTAAAAATTAAATGTTATAAGTTAAAAATTATATCTACTGGTATTTTTTATGTTCCACAAAGGTTGCAACTCTATAGAACACAAAAAAACTATAAACATCACAACAATACACAAACCCTAATTAGTCATAATTTATAGCACATTGAGTTGACTAGAATAAACACTGAATGAAAAGTAAAAGCAAATTTACATCAACAAATTAAAGTGATGATGAGACCTTGTATACCATCTATTAGATACGCACATTTATTTCAAATATCCATCAATTACAAGACAGCACCGAACATGGAAAACCTTGTCTGCATATTTTGAAGTTACCAGTAATTAAAGAGTTCAACTAACAGGACATCAATGATATGTCTGTCCGGTTTTTGTAAAAAAAAAAAAAAAAAAAAAGGGGGGGAAAAAAAGATTACAAACATCAAAGAGTTCTTGCTATTGCCTGGTAAGCAACTTGCAAAATGTAAGTACATGTGTACCAAGATTGAGGATCCTACAGGAAGTATCTTGATAAGACTTATAAGTCTATGATGACCTTGACAATAATTAAGATTCTTCTTGCCGTAAAACAGTTATGGTCATCAAACCTCAAACTGTATATAATCTGTATCTTGCCTACAAAATCCCTACTAGGTATCAAATAATCTGTATCTTGCCTACAAAATCCCCAATAGGTATCAAATAATTGTATCTTGCCTACAAAATTTCCACTAAACTATGTCTAATGTGACCTTTACCTTTGACCCTAAAAATAGAGTTCTATCTTAGAATAAACAAGCTATGTATCATTCAAGCAAGAACATCTCTGAATTTTGTCTGTATCTTTTCTTAAAGGCATGCTCACACTACTGTGAGTCTATGGTGACCTTAAAATTTGCCCTTGAAAATAAATAGCTTTTCCACTTGCTACAAGCAACCTGTGTATCATGGAATATCACCCTTTATAAATGGTATACCAATAGCCTGTACATTGTCTAATCTGTAGGAAGTTTTAGGGGGAAAAAATTACATCATTATGTGAGAACATCAAATATATGTTCAGTTGAACTTCGATATCTCGAATACAATGATATGTCGTTTTTACAGGTCCCATCTAGTTCGAGATAACGAAGTTTGACTGTATTATACATTACAAAATTATGTGAGAACAGTCAAATATATGTATTATACGTTGTATGAATAATAATATAAAAATAGTATCATGCTTATTCTACTTGTATACATATTTGAAATATATTAGAGAGGTTGAGATTCCAAATGTGTACGGGTACGTGTATGTGAACTAGGGGAATCACCTAAATTCTTTGCTTATTATGTCATCAGTTTTTGTGACGACAAGGTTTCTACCTGTTCTCTAAACTTGTAGATTGTCGTCTACATGTAAGTACAAACTTGTAGTTTTTACAACAAAAATAATCTTAATTCATGAGTGAATATATTCTTGTGATACATTATATTGATTTTTAAACTTCATTTGCATATATGCAAATTGATAATAAATTCACCATTTATTTGGAGTTAACTAAGTAAATTCATGTCACAAAACTGTCAAAATGTACGTACACTTTTATATCCTACAAGTTATGAAATCTAAACTGATAAATTACAAAAGCGTGTACGTGTAGTTATAACACACGTATGCGTACACGTTTTGAATCTCAACCTCTCTAGTATATCAGATTCGGTTTTCAGTTACATCTAGCATTATGACTTTCTAAGCTTCAAGGACAGATATATTTAAAGTACAGACAGTTTCAAGAAATGCATATGAATAAATACTGTCAATAAAAATATATGTTTCATCTCTACAATGTAGGATACCGGTATAATGAAATCAAGTACACATAATAGAAAAACTACAATTTATAAATATTTTTAATATCCTGCCATACTGATCAACAAAATTTGCTGATAAATGTTGACAGATGTTGATATGATTTATGCGGATCAACACGTTATTTAGGACTCATAACCAGGATTATATATTATCTCTCATCAACTTTTTGGTGCACTTATCTAACATTTTCATAACTGTCAATACCTCTTTTAAAAAGTGACTAAAGGTCATCAATTTCCCCGGCTTGAGGATCAGAGAAGCCTAAAAAATGAATGTTTTTACTAAAGGATCAATTAAGTCCCTAATCCTAACTACAGAATCCTAAACCCAGAGGCCAGGAATTTCGCAATTTTTGTAGTCGTTCTTGCTTATCAAAACCAGGTGTTGTATTCAGTCTGAGGCTAGATGCAAAGAAGTAGTAAAAGATTTTTAAAAACTTAATTAATTTTTATAGTTTTCATCCTCAAATGTTTAGCACCTAGAGGGTAGGGGTTATGAAATTAACAATTAATGTTCTCTCATGGAAGTTACACAACAATTTTGGTAAAGATATGCAGCGTTGATTCAAAATGTTTAAAAAAAACTTAATAATAACATACAACAGTGGACCACACTCGGTCATTAGAGTGACTCAGGTTAGCTACAAGAAAAACCAATGCTCACAACACAGATGGAAAATATGCAAGAATAAACCGGTGTACACGGACCTAGCAGTAAGTTTTCATTTATAGGTAAAACTATATCAAAGAACCACAAGCTGCAGTCATCTGCAGTTTTAATGCAATATCACAGTCAAAAGGCAGGAATGTACAGAAGTATAAACTACTGGAGGTGCATAGGTTAAATATGTTATAATCAACAATACTTGAGCGGTCCCAATGGTTAGATTGATTTGAATGTCATATCTTTGCCATTTGGTTAGATTGGGAGATAGACAACAAATGAGCATTAACACATCTTTATATATATATAGTATAACAAATCAATTACCAGATGTTATTTTTTAAATTTAGCTGGGTGCTAATTTTGGCCCATTTCAGAAATAAATGTTGCCAAATTCTAAGCAAATCTTTCAACGGGCCTAATCAATATTTGCCAAAATTACACATTTACATATTAAGTACAGGTAGTTTACAATTAACACCCTCAAAAACCTGCTACATGTAAAGGTTAATATTGAGCTTTGCCTAACTTTGTGGGTTCAACACAAAATCTTATGCTTTCTGTTGTGATAAATTTTGAAGTAACAAATTTTTTAGCCCTAGCTGTCCTATGATAAAATTGTAGGATCACTATATAGGATCTTCTGTGAGGTCAACAACTCCTGACCTCCGCCAAACAGCAAGGTTGTAACTTAAATTGATTTCTTTATGAGCTTTGTCCCCTTGTATGGTTGAATGGCCAAAATATCTTGATCTCTGCTGGACGGTAATTTTTAGGGGTCAACAGATCTTAAGTTCTGCCCCATGGTAAGTTTTCATGAAAGACTGAACATCCATCACAATTTTCTCAAAAGAGGTCTCCCAATTTGAGTTCTCTATCCTTCTAATGTGTCTGTGGAATAAACAAAATAAATTATGCATAGGTGTTTTTGTTAAAGGAACTGAATGTATTTCATCAAATTATGAATTTGTTTTACCTTTTAAGAAATTTGATAACAAGATCTACTTGTTCCAAGTTTTTGTCCATTATCAAATCTTGAAGGTAGCTCGTTACCACCTCTTCATCATTTTCTTCTGGTTCTGAAAAAGCAAAGAAATTCCCTAAATTAATAAACCTGTATCTGATAAAATAAGGGATAGCTATAAACGTGATCCAGATAAAATGGTAACAAAGAGTAGACTTTTTCCCAACAACCAGTAGTTTCTTTTTTCTCAATAAAACTTCATTATTTTTAACTTGATGGGACCAGGAAAATGTATTGAGAAATCACATGGAGGTGAAAATACATGAAAAGTGGTTTGATCTTTCTAAATTTGATGTTCAAGATACTGAAATTCCACTATACTATTAAACTCGACTGTGTTGTCATATTTGGATATCCATAAAATTACATGTACATGTATGTGTCAAAATTAAAATATACCTTTATCTATACAAGGTTACATAAATATATGAGAGAAAATTTGGGCTTCAAGAAGTATTCTACCTGGAGAACTCTGGATCCACTCCTTTAACAGTGATCTAACTTCTACAATAGTGACAGCACCACATAGATTGACGGGTGCAGTGTCCATTTCAATGGACTTCACTCTCACAGAATCATTTTCCTCTTTGTCAATAATTTTCTCACGAATCTCAGGTAGGCTTGCTTCACTTGAAGCAAAATCATTTAAAATAGTTTCCTACAATAACCAGAATTAAACAAATTAATAACTAAAATAGAATAAAATTTAATTCAACAAACAATAAAGAAAAAAAAATTCTATGATATTTGCCCATGCATTTAAGGAAAAATTTAAACACAGTAAAACAGTGTTATAGCAAAGGGCCAGGGATGAGCGATTTTGATTTTTTTTAACCATAATTTTTTACCTGATAAAATAATAGAACTTTAGGATAAGGGTAAAGAAACTCACTTTAGTGTCGGCGTGAATCAGTAATTGTAAAGCATGTTCACTGTAATCTTATTTCACTGCATGCATAAAATAAGTGTAAAAACAAAGATTACTGTACCTGTCGACCAGTCACTGCAGAGAATATGGTGGGCTGACCTCGCTGACGAAACTCCAGTTTCTTGGGACGCCCCCTGCCAGGCCGACCCCGGGGCACCTTGAACTGGGGACTGTGCTTCCCCGGTGACCTCCCTTTGTTGTGTGGACTGGTCTTACGGGGTGACTTCCCCTTTGGAGAACTCTTCTGTGGAGATTTCAGCACAGTGGAGAGACACTGTAGAGTTTGTTGTTGTTTCTGCTGATTCTGGTAGGCCTCTTTGATTTCTTTCTGCATGTCATCAGGGAGAGCATTCAAACAGCTCTCATCTAACTGGAAGTCATATTTCAAAGAGAAAAAAAAATAATTCTAGTAAACTTTGTTCTTGTTGATAAGCCATAGCAGGAATCATTGGCTTCTTTAAAATAAATTGACAATCTCTTTATTTTAAAATTCATTCTAAAACTTGAAGTACATGTAAATGTACATAAAGGTCTTGTAGGCCTTTCAAAATACCACAAAAATGTTTTTCATTTTAAATCAGAACAGGTCCTACACTTTCAACTTAAAACAAGGTCAGAAACAAACCTGGGAAAGGTCAGGGAGGGGAACAATGGGGGCTGAGGTCCTGGGTGATGCAGGAGGTTCCTTCGAGGTCCAGTGGGAACACCCGGGCTCCTCACTGTAACTGGCCACCTTCTGTCTCGCCTGTCGAGGTTCACGTCTCAAGCTGTGCATCTCATTCTCAATCTGGGCTCGAATTTCTGGAGGTAACTCTCTCAAAACATCCTGATCAATCTACAAAATTTAACATAATTTTGAAGTAGACTAAAACAAAAAATTTCCTTTGGATTCCAATATTTTACAATTTGAGTGTCAACTCTGTCCACTACCCCTTGATCATCCTTTTGTGTAGATTTTTAATTTATGATGAATTTAAACAAATCAATATTCATTTATTCAACATACATGTAAATACTGAAAAAGTACAGAATCAGCATGCATTTATCTTCAACAGTTTAATACCCATGTATCATCAGAGTGGTGGCTCGATTTTTGTGGGTACAAATTCACGTTCTCAGCAAATAATGAACTGGGAACTTCGTTCATTACAAGTATTCATTTACTGGTAAGCAAATCAACAAAATTACATACCCACGAACCTTTAAAAATCTGCTTTTCCAAGAAAAATTACCCCCACCAATTCAAATGATTCCCCAATTTTTCAACCGACTTACACAAGATATATTGTTTATGTGCAGTGGATATTGTACCTGAGATGGTGAGGGAAAGTAATCTACTGATGCACCATTAGTTGTAGGTGTGCCTTGGCCTGCTGTACTAGATGTACTGGGTTTGTTCAGCAGGTGCTTGTATTCTGGTGTAGAGGGAATGTCCAGTGTTGGCAAAGGAGGCAAAAACCTGTTGGCAGTTTTCCTTCTGGATATCATGAAAAAAAAAATAGTCAGACTTACTTTTAACAATTACTGGTTTATGCAATACAGACCATGTCACTAATTTTTCGCGTCCTTTGGTACAGAAAAACAATATTGGTGAGACCAGGCTCTGAGGCAATTTAAGGTACCTCACTACATCAAGACTTTTTTTTTTATAAGGCACTATGTCACAAGATGGCAATTAAACTGTTTTGTTAAATTGTTTTTATCAATCGATTTGGTTGAATATTATCTACATCATCTTAGCTAAGTGGTTAAATTATCGGGCTTGAGAACCGCAGATCACGAATTTGAATCTGTCTAGGGCTTTTGTTTTTCATTTATTGAATAAAATTTGTGAAATCTTAATTTTTATCCAAAATTGCATATGTTTTTGCCTATTTGACTTATATACTTCTTATGCATCATGCTATCTATCATAATCAAGTAATTTTCTGTTGATTTGATAAACTATTTCAAGGTGTAGTGAGCCACCTTAAACTTGGAAAGGCTCACTTTTGATCAAACTCTCCTTTGTAAAAGGAAATTAAGGTGAAAGTGAGGAATGAAATCAAAGCTGAGCTTGTTTAAGTTTCATGGCCCTGGAGCATAAACAAATCTCTACATACCTAGACAGTTCAGAGAGGAGGTCTTGACAAACTGCTCCCTCCAGAAAATTTCCTCCCTCATCATGGGCAACATCCCCATTATTCCGGGTCTGTGAGAAAGCATTCTCTATGTGTCTGTGCAGTTCTAATGCTCCCTCAGGACTCCCTTTATCTGGACTCACTTCCCGATCCAAATGTATTAATGTATCAGTCCAGTGTCTCGCATCCGGATCCATCACGATGTGACTAATAGTGTCTGCTGATTTAGTCTTATGACTAGTGGTATCACCTACACTTGCATGGTTTGCTGATGTTGAACATGTAGCAGGTTTAATGATTGTACTATTATTAAGAGTTTCCAAGGCACCTGCTTTATGAGGACTTACTTTTGTACTTGTTATCTCTGTAAAAAAAATTAAAAAATTTCCTTTTTAATTGATAAAAATAAATGCCATTTTTTAAAACGTTTCACTATCCTATGCAGGAAAATGAGACAAACAAAAGACACATGGAATATTTTGATTTTCATACTTGTGCTTGTGGTAAAATTGAGAATGCTCTGGGATTTTTTCTGATGACTTCCACCGACTATTGCTGACTCTAGCTTCTGGACTTGGATCCCAATCCCTCGCAGGTCCGAGCAGTTCAGTCGCAATCCATTCAAGATGGTCATACATTCTTGGTAAATCAAACTGGCATCATCAGTTGCCAATGGTAACATGGAAGACTTTGAGATGTTGTTGCAAATTCCATGACCTATGTCAAAAATTACAAAGATGGTTTATGAGAAAAATATTGTACAAACAAGAAAGGACTAAAACTTGAATGTTTCTTGGTAATTTTTCTTAGGATCAACATTTCTTTTTAGTTAAATACAACACAAAACATAACCCATGTATTTTTATTGTAATTGAACTTTTCAAACTAGTGGACAATGCTACAACTACATACCCATGAACTTTGCCGTTTCTAGGGGAGCATCCTCCCTTCTGACCATTAGCTTCAAGGTGACAGTTCTTCCCTTCATTCCAATGTCATGCAGACGATTGTGAACTTCTTCAGACAAATCTCTGATGAACTTGTCTGCCTCCATGTTCTGCACAAAGAATCCAAATGCATGTAAGACAGTCATATTTAAAATTACCCAAAATGCTCAACAGTGCTTCTTCTGGCTTTGTATGTTGGAATCCACAGACACACTTATCGATAATGCTTCATCTTGGTTTAGGGTACATTAAATCTTAAATAAGATATACCCACAATAATAGAAAAATTCAGTCCCTCCCTCCTCTCAAAACCAGAAAGTGAAGACCCTGCAATAATCAGCAAAACAGTTCGTAGGTGAGAAATCCTTACCGATTTGAATCTGATCCCATAATTCACTTCAGCTGACACAGACTTCCTCTCTTGGTTGGTTTTGATCTGTTGGTCGTCCTGACCCCTGCACCCTCTGTACAGGGACAGTCCTGTCTTGGGGCCAAACTCCTTCTGTAGAGTGGACTGGGGGATCTCTTGTAGCTGACCACAGGTTGTGACCCCCATCAACTTCAGCTTCCTGTTCATTGACCACCCAACACCTAAAATATGCAGTTAAAAATAGACATTATTTTGCATTTGTACAGTATATTTTTTAACAAATGTTTTTGGGAAAGTTTTCCAATGAAAGTTCTTTTATAAAACAGTATAAAATCCAATTATAACAGTGACAATTGTCAGAAGACAGATTGATACCTGGGATGTTCTGAACAGACTGATCCTTCATGAAGTCCATCACATCCTCCCCCTTCAAATAAAACTGTCCATTTGGCTTAGCCTTCTTGGTGGCCATTTTTGCCAGTAATACATTTCCCCCTAAAACAAATTGAAAAACAATTCTTTAAAGATAAATGTTCTTTCTTCAAAATTATTTGACAGCATACATTAAAGTCGCAATGTCATGATTTTAGCTAAACATACTCAAATTATATATTTTTATATTGTGAGCTTTGAAATCTCACTTGAAATTTCACAAGTAACATTCAAATTTTGGGTGACTGTTAGAAATACCTTTGAAAAGCATTTTGACATTTATAAAAAAAATTTTTAGCTCAATTCGTGACCATACCCCTTTAAAAGATTCGTTTCCCTTACCCATCCCAGCAGACGCTGTACAGCCAGTCTTCTGGTGTATCTGTCTGCGTAGTAGAGAGGCAAACTGCCCTGGGTCGGCCCCTGTGGCTGCTAGCAGATCTGTGCAGTCTACCAACATCTCATCACAGCTTACGGCCTCAATGTCGTGAGTGAAACTTAAAACATAAAATAAATCAAATTACAGTACATGCACTGTAAATGACGACTTCAAATACCTACATGTACTGTGGTACCACTTATGCGTGTGTTTTGCAAATTTCAAATAAAATGCATACCGTTAAATCTAAAATACTATTTATTTAGGTATGTTATTTTTTAAATGCTGAAAGTATTTAATGACATACACAAAACTAACTGAAATCATTTTGCAATAAGAAAATGATCGTAATACAATCAGACCAGTTCAAAGGGCGCCAGATAGCTCAAACGGTAGAGCACCTGACTAGAAATTCAGGGGGTCCAGGTTCTAATCCCGGTTTGGTCGGTAATTATTTCTCCCATCCCGCTTCACTGATAATCACAAAAAATCCTGATACACTGTATGATGTTCAACTGTCATTGTAAAGTTTTTTAAGATATCATAAACATGATTAGAATTATTACCTTAACACTGTATCATAGAGTATCTGAGAGACTTCCTGGTAGCCATCAAAGTCATAAGGAATAGTCTGCAAGTCGGGGCACAATTTCTTGGCAGGACCCATGAACATACCATTCTTCACACCAGCCTGCCCATACATAGAGAGTGTAAACAAATATTTATATTTCCACAGAATTAAACATTCCATGCACATGGCACTAAAATATTATACTTGAAAAAATATTCCATCTTAAAAATCACTAATATTGAAATATAGAGCCATATTTCTTGTAACACATATTTCATTATCAATAATGTGTAGACTGCCATTTGATCCTTTATCGTTAGAAGAAATCCAATTTACCTCCCCTTAAATAGCATCAACTTTTTTTTGTGACTGACCTGTCTAGCTTCATAGCTACAGGAAGCTATCTCGGACATGGAGGAGAAGGAATCCAGGTTGCCTTTCCTTCCGAACCCTTCCACACTTGGATCCGGATGAGATCGCTGGTCTGGATTTGTAGTCGTGTTCTTACTTTTCTTGATGCTCCACATTCTCTGTTCATATTCAATGTCTGAGCCAGGAACCGGCCCTTTTTTGCCTTGACCCTTGGAATGTGTAACAGCAACAGGTTTACCTATATGTCGGTTTGATGGATGAAAATGACATGTCACTATGTAAAAAATACTTTGATTTTTCATAATTATGACCTACTGATATGTGTTGCATATGAAGTGACATAAGTTACGCAAAAGCATATGACCACAAACAACATAGAAATCATCTTACCAATCAGATCTGGCCTCTTTCTCAGACCAACTGACACAAAGAAGCAATCCATGTCCACATGCATGATGACACGTTCTGGTTTAGCCGACGCATTTGCCATAAAGCCGTCATAATCCATGTCCCTGGACTCCAAGCCGGCTGCATGCTCATTCACAATCTTGATCAGAGCCTGTCTGCCTGAAAAACTTGTCAGCTCTTTCGACTTCTTGCTGACATACTCTCTCCACTCAGACTTCCACGTGGATAGATGGTGGAGCCTTGAATTGTTGTAGAACTCACTCAGATAATGTGGATCTCCTGCTCTGCCATGAGGCTTACTGCCAGGAGAAGAGCTTTTCATTGCATTAGAAACAGACTCATTAGCATTAGTTCCAACTTTTAAAGATACTAAGGGAAGTGTTGCATTTTTGTTGTTCATTGTGCATGATGTAGAAGCATCATTTTCATCCAGACTAACATTTGTCAATGAATCATCAAGAATGGCCTGTTTTTGTCCAGTTTCCTCAACAATGTATCTCCCAAACTCATTGTCTGAATCACTCTCCTCTGATCCACTTTCCACTTTCTTCACAATCTTTTCCATCCTTCTCTTTATCTCCTCATCCACCTCCTCTTCTTCATCAGCTTTCTCCGCTAAATTTCCACTTCTGCTATTCTCACCCACCAGGTTTCTGCTTAGGGCATTCTTGGTACAGATACCGGCTATGGTGGAGTTACATATTTTGGTTGAAGACTCTGTAGCAAAGGCAGACAACCCCTGCTGGAGTTTGGTCTGACCTGTGTAGAGTTGATAGGGAATGTAGGACAGAAGTCTACCAGCAGCCACACTGAAAAGGAAAACATTAAATTACAATAATTCTTACTATGGATTCATGTTCCTTTGATTCTTGGTATGCAAAAAGATATTTTGATCAAAAAGATTTTGGAGACTCTTAAATACATTAAATGTATAACAATTCATTTATCTTGTTTAGATTTATTCCTTTTTCCATAAATGTCTCTGTTTTTGGTTTGTTTATTGCTTTTTTTTTTAAAGGCAAGTTCATAAATCATACATTTTCTATAGCTATTATTGAAAAAAATATTCAAAATATCTGCTGATGGCTACCAAATTTAAAGAATTTATGAAATAATAACTAAAAAAAATTTAACACATGCACAGATATTAAATTCAAAATTTCTCCGAGATAAAACCTCCATAATACAATGAAATAATTTTGATCTCTAAATTCCTCTCCATACCTTTCAGTAATCCACTCTGGCTTGACCACCTTGCAGTGTTTGAGTCCCTTTGTAATCTTACTGTTGGGAAGACTAGTGGCGATTATGTGAGTCACTTTCCTCTTATACAGAAAATGTGCATAATGGCCTCCGTGTTGATGCATGATCTTCTTCAACTCGTCGGAGGATGGCTCTGTTAGATAAAGAGCTTAATACTGAGTGTGACTTTGAAAACCTGGTTTTAGGGAGTTAAACTCACATTAAATATCTAAGGGTTATGTTCAAAGACCAATTTAAACTCAGGTAACCAAATAGTTTAAAAATCAAAATGCATATGATAATAAATTTAGATTGACCTTGTGTTGCTTTTGCATAATATAATGTCATCTGTAATCATTTTTACAACACAAAATGAGCACATATTTGGTCACTAAAATATTTATCATCATATCTTACAATGACCAACACTGCTTGTTACATTGTACCACATATTACAGCCCGACATTTTCAACAACAACTTTCTCTTACTGGTGTATCCATCCACATGGATCACAATCCCATGGAAAATGTTGGATTTGAGAGTCCCTCCTCCTCCATCCACAAACTGATCGTACAGCTTCTGTTTCTTTGCTGCCATGTACCCTCCCTAGGAAATGAAGCAGAAAATTATTCATTGATATATTACTATCTTTATATGATTTTGATAAAGAAACTTCCCTAAAACTCAAAGAATTTTTATTAAATGAAAACGTTTTTCATGCCTGAAATAAAGACATTATTAAGCATGGAATCCACTGACTAAAATTGAAAGAGCTTTTATAGACTGTTAGTTTTTTTTCATTCACATTCATTTAACTTAAAACTCAGCAAGGATGCAGTCATGGAAATTATAATATCAAAAACAAGAATCAGTAATAAACTGTTACACTTTAGATACTTAATCGTGTTATTTGAATCAGGGAAGTACATACGTCCCTGTTTGAATGAAATACACTGGAATGATTTCATTATTTTAAAAAAAGGATTAACATTTCTAATGATTCCTTTGAACTACAAACAGACCACCACCCCGCCCCCACCCCTTACTATTTACCCTTTCTTCCCATCCATCATCTTGTATCCTCTTTTTCTTCTCAGGCTGGTTTTTCTTGGAGTCTGACATTTCGTTTTATTCCTTTCTGTTGGTGATTTGATTACTCAGACGATGTTTTTTTCATGCTGATCAGTGATCACTAGTTCTATAGGCCACCCGGGTGCGTTTCACCAAAATGAAAGTAGCAAATTTAAAACGTTTGATGCACTGAAATTAACATACTTTAAACGTACATGTATAGCTTACATGTCAGATAGTTATTATATCAAACCTTTTATCTATGTTGACATGTTGATTTTAATGTTTTCACATATTCAAAAGATTTGAGCTTCCGCGCCAACTTTTCATCAAGGAAATTCGAACACAGGAAACGGTAGTAGTGAAATACACATTCGGCAAACCTAGGCCGATTGAATCCGGGATGTCAAGTCCATGTTTTGCCCCCCTCTAACTAATAACGTTACACTGCTACAAATAAACAGTCTACGGGGAAGAAATGAAATTACCCGGATGATTATGGCACGCCAAATTCACAAAAATGAGCTAATCATAGTTTCACAGTCGATAGACTAGGTTTAAAACGGTTGTAAACTATAGTTTAAGGACAGAAAACTAACGTTATACCGGTACTGTAGTTAACGACGATAATCTATATTTTACATCTGTATCTCATACTGTAGTTCACGCGATAAACTATAATTATAATAACACTGAAAACAACCATTTGCGATTGCGTGAATTTATATTTATCAGCAAAATGTATCGTTAACGTTATTTGCAGACAGATAAACTTAGATTATCATTCGTAAACTATAGTTTAAAACCGTTAACATTGGTTAAATAATTATGGTTTTGCAGATGAGAATTATAGTTAACGGATCGTTAACGAACACAAGCACCTGACGTTATAAATTTGCCTGTGTTAACGAATCGTTAACTATAGTTTACGGTTTGTAAACTTTAGTTATTTTTTTTTTATAACAATAAACTATTGTTATCCGTAAACTATAGTTAACAGTCAATAAACCAAGGTTATCATCTGTGAAACTATATTTTACGCCGTTAATCTTTATTTTACATCTGTAAACCATAGTTAACGCGATCATCTATGTTTCAGAAGTGTAAAACTATAATTAACACTGAAAACAACCATTTGCGATTGCAAAACATAATTTATCTGATAAATATAGTTTCACGATTGTGAAACTCTAAACTATAGTTAACGAATGTAAATTATAGTTTACAGATGTGAATCTAGTATATTTATTAGCAAAATCTATTGTTATATAACGTTATTTGCAGACAGATAAACTTAGATTATCATTCGTTAACTATAGTTTACAACCGTTAAATATAGTTTTACAGATGAAAACTATAGTTAACGAACCGTTAACTATAGTTTGCGGTTCGTAAACTATAGTTAACAGTCGATAAACCTAATTTATCAAATGTGAAACTTTGTTTAGCTCAATTTTGTGAATTTGGCGTGCCATAGATGGTAACGTTAAAAAACTATAAGGGATAGCAAAATAAAAAGGTACTGCGACCATAGTACCTTTTACGGGTTTTAGTTTAGATTTCTACTGTGTAATTCATCACAGACATTATTATCAAACGACAATTTCAGAACAATGTTAATATTCTCAAAGATTTATTCACAATTAAACGATGCACATGCAAAACAAAGCATGTAGAAAGATTGCTTTAAGATTCCTCGAAGGACGAATGCTAAAGTTCGCAGTAACATTCTTCCGAACGACATTTAAAGTTCTTCTGTGGATAAATCCTGATAGGTGTTAATGCAAAGCAGGATGTAATGTCCATGAACAGTGCTCGTTAAGATTAAACCAAGCTGGGAGTAACATTCCTCCGAAAAATCTCGGACAATTTAAGTCTCACTTCGATGTAAAGTCTTTGTACACAAAAACAAAACAATCATGCAATTATTTTTATAGATTGTTTTCAGTTTCCTTGAAGGGCGGATGCTAAAGTTCGGAGTAACATTCCCCCGAACGAAATTTAAAGTTCTTGTGTGGATAAATCCTGATAGGGGTTAATGCAAAGACAAGATTAATTTCCATGAACAGTGCTCGTAAAGATGAAAACTAAGCTGGGAGTAACATTCCTCCGAAAAATCTTGGACAACTTCTATAGAATATTTTAAGTCTCACTTCGATGTAAAGTATTTGTACACAAAAACAAAACAATCATGCAATAAATTGTTTTCAGTTTCCTTGAAGGGCGGATGCTAAAGTTCGGAGTAACATTCCTCCGAACGAAATTTAAAGTTCTTCTGTGGATAAATCCTGATAGGGGTTAATACAAAGACAAGATATAATGTCCATGAACAGTGCTCGTAAAGATGAAAACTAAGTTGGGAGTAACATTACTCCGAAAAATCTTGGATACCTTCTATAGAAAATTTAAAGTCTCACTTTGATATAAAGTCGTTGTACACAAAAACAAAACAATCATTTAGAAAGATTGTTTTCAGTTTCTTTGAAGGACGGATGTTAAAGTTCGGAGTAACATTCCTCCGAACGACATTTAAAGTTCTTCTGTGGATAAATCCTGATAGGGGTTAATGCAAAGACAAGATATAATGTCCATGAACAGTGCGCATTAAGCTGGGAGTAACATTCCTCCGAAAAATCTTGTATAACGTCTATAAAAAAATTTAACTCCTAATTTGATGTCAAGTCTTTGCACACAAAACTAAACAATCATGTAGAAAGATTGTTTTCAGTTTCTTTGAAGGACGGATGCTAAAGTTCGGAGTAACATTCCTCCGAACGACATTCAAAGTTCTTCTGGAGCAAAGCTAAGCAACAGGATACCGGCTTTGTTAAGTTCCTTGGTACAAAACTAAGCAACGGAGTAGCATTCCTCCAGACGAGACGGCTTTGTTAAGTTCTCTTTGTACAAACGAATCGACGGAGCAATATTCCTCTGGACGGCTTTGAATAGTTCTTTGTTGGCAAAAACCAGAGAATAGGAATGCTCTGCTTTGATAAATTATGATATACTTGGACGTACAAACATTAAAAAATATGTTGTCCTGGTTTGCAAAAGAAAATGCATACATGTTTTGACATGACAGCTTTCTTCCATGTACATTAACAAAAGCGTTGTTATTAGTTTACATGTATGAAAGTATTCCAAATTAAACTGCTTTTACATTCCCTACATCTCAATAATACAACGATTTAACACCGTGTCAAATAAAATCATATCTGTACTTTCATGTGACAGAATAAGCTTAAATTAATGGATGATCCTGAGGTTAGGTAAGTCTTAAATCGCGAAAACACATTTTGATTTTTTTTAAAAATCATGGCGATTTCACTTTCTTTTTCTGTTGACTGGTAATCTGTTTTCCTCTACAATCTTCCTGCAACAGCCTCAGCTCAGTCATATCACGTTGACTTCATTCGTATTACATTGTTATATCAACCATTATATCATTGTTATATCCATTTTTTTTCTCCGAGTTATCAATCACCATTCCACAGTTCACCTGTCAATGAAATAATCACCACATACTGTAGTTTCATCATGAGATACCTGTATGCATACTTATGAGATTTTATTACTATTTACGCCGTTGTCAACAGAATATATTGGGTGTGAGAGAAAGTATCTCCCACAGGTCACTGATTAACATTGAAGCGGAAGCTACGAAAACATTTTTATATGATACATTTTAAACAAAAAGCAAAAAAAAGTCAAAGTTCCAACACATTAGAAAAGGAATTCTACATTTGTAAATGCACACAATTATAGAAAAAACAATCTAAAATGTATCAAAACCTGCATCGTGCACTTTATTTGTTCTTTACCAGCTATCAGCTAGATTATTTAACAGATTAAAATTTGTGGATAAATCACGAAATATAAGAATTTGCCTTCGTATTAATACAGGCATGAATGCCTAGCTAGTTAATATATTATTTGTTAAATGTAAAACATATACTTACACTGATGCAGTTGATGAATTGCGCTGATGTCACTTTTTCTAACACTATATTTCCAATACGCCGAAAGAGGGTAAAATGAAAAATATTCCCCAAAAAGTCTACATTCTGTATGTACTTTGTATTATCTGCCAGTTGAATACAAGAGAAATTCGATAACATAATGACAAAAGTAACACCCGAGCCAACGCCGAGGCGCGATTGAAGCAAAAAGACGGAAAGATTCTGGATACCACAGTCATTTCTTCTTGTCAAGTTTGACCTAGATTGGCGAACGCATTTCATTAACTAAAAGCTAGTTATTATCATTGTTTATCAAATATAGCTTAATTGTTTTCTTTGGAAAAAAAAAAAAAAGAATTTATTAAATGAAGTTTTAATAAACTCTCTACATGTTTTAATGACATAAACACTCGCAGACATTGACGAAATTAACAGGTCATTTCGAATTGTTTGGAATTAGTTTTTCTTAAGCTTCTGTTTTTAAATTAAAATAAAATATTTATAGCAAAATATATTGAATATAGGGTTTTAACAGAATTTAAGTTTTGGTTTTATAATTAACGAACATTTAAACCTGAGTTATAATCATTCTAAAACCGTGTTTCTATGTATTTCCGCCAAATTAATTTGTTTTAAATACCAACGAATGAAATTTTAATAACTTTGGTCTTTATCTTAAAATGTTGACATCAGCAAGCAACTTGCTTTTTTTAATGTAAATGTATTTTAAAATTTTTAATTTTGTAGAAGCCAATGGCAATTGGTGCAATTCACATTATCTATATTACATGTCGGGGTGACTGGAATGAGCACTTCTTGTTAAATAGCGCAACTGGTGTTAATTGCTTAATAAGTAGCTGCAGGAAATGAGATTATCATCGCCTGGTCAACACACGATACTTGACTTCAATAAACAATCCGTAATTCAGTTCGATTTAGAATATATGACCTTGCTGAACTAAATGTGATATGATATCGCGGTAACTTTAGGCGCGAAGTAAAATAAAAATAAAATTGCAACTTAAGTCCTAACTTGTATCACACGCATTGTATTAAACCTTACGAAGAACTTTCACAAATTCCATTTTTGATGTGATAGCAGCGACGTATAATAGCAGCCGTAACTAATTTGGAACATAACCGTCACTAAAACTCAAAACAAACATCTCCCCAAAGCTAATATCCTAACATATGACAAACCTACGGCGGCGTGAAAGGACCAGATGAAACAAGTATTCCTTTTAAAGGAATGATCGGCAATAATGATATATTGATAGCTAGAAGCAATCAACATGATCAGTTTGATGTAAAATAATAAAAAAAAGTACTGTATTTTTACAAAATTTAGAATATTTTGAATCTGTACACCATAATTTCATTATTATAAACCGTCAACAAATTTAATTTTGAAATAAATTTGGGAAAAGCCGTTCGTAAACTCCTAATTTTATATTTTTAACGTAATTATTAATTCTTCAGAATACTGAGTAGGGCTCTACAAAGAAAGAGTTGTATAAAAATAATTTAATGCGACTGAAAAACATTAAATGCCATCATAACTTGCTATTGAGGTCGCATTATAACGTAACCTTGTTTATAAATCAAGCCGTCTTCCTAGCTACTATTATGCAACATCAATAGATCGAGGTCAGTTTATGGAGCATCTTGATTGAGGTCAGTTCATCGAGGTTAACTGCATTACTGAATGAATCTTCTTACGCGTGAGACAAAATGTGCATTCTTGAATTAACAGGTCGAACTGTATTTTATGTATGTTTGCACCTCTTAAGGTAAATGAATTGAAATAAAACCGAGTAAAATGTTATATAAATACTAAACCAAACTTCAAGTTTTAATAAGAACTACTTATGCAAGCGGAATGTGTGCGCACGTGGAAGCATTTGCCGGATGCCTCATGTGGACACAACAGTGATCGGCCGAAGCCGATCACAAAAATTTAAAAAATCTTATTTGTTCAGACAAATTAGGATTTGTTCGGACGAATTAGTTATTTGTTCGGACGAATAAATTATTTGTTCGAACGAATTACGATTTGTTCGGACGAATTAGCCATTTGTTCAGACGAATTAGGATTTGTTCGGACGAATAAGTTATTTGTTCGGACGAATTAGGATTTGTTCGGACGAATTAGGATTTATTAGGATTTGTTCGGACGAATTAGGATTTGTTTGGACGAATTAGGATTTGTTCGGACGAATAAGTTATTTGTTCGGACGAATTAGGATATGTTCGGACGAATTAGGATTTGTTTGGACGAATTAGGATTTGTTCGGACGAATTAGGATTTGTTCGGAAGAACTAGGATTTGTTCGGACGAATTAGCTATTTGTTCGGACGAATAAGTTATTTGTTCGGACGAATTACGAATTGTTCAGACGAATAAGTTATATTTTTATATAAAACAGCATTTTTGATGAGTAATTTATAAGACTATCTGATCTGGCAATGATGTAGATGATGTAGGGGGAGAGGGTCTGTGATCAAGCCATCCCTTTCCTTGAATGTGGTTTTTCTTCAAATGATAACACCTAAATGTTATGCATGTACTAGTCACTGACATTTCAAGGGTGTTGGAACAGGGGTGACAGAGGCGGTCGTCGCCCCAATAATTTTGCCAAAAAATGAATTTAAAAAAAAATTAAGATTGAATTTAAATTTAATAACGGTGATCTGTATTCACTGGAGCGGCGATGATAACGGCGATTTATGTTCAGTGGAGCGGCGAAGTGTAAACTTTATTGTTTACACAGTCAACAGTGGGAGTATATATACATGTTTCTGGCGTGTTTTGACAATCAACAGTGCATTAATTAGATAGGTTTGACATTAAAGAAATATCGTTCTTCAGCTTTGATGATCAATTACAAGTTGTAAGTTAGAAACAACTAATCTTATATATTTTATGAGCTATAAAAATATATATAATAGGTAAGCACACGATTCACGGAAATCCATTTAAGGATTTTTGAACGTCTTTGAAGTTAAACAGAGACTGATAAGCTGAATCAAATTTACGTGGACATAATTGGTGCTTTTACACGCACATGCGCGGATCCAGAAAATTGTTCGGGGGGGGGGGGTGTGGTGGTTCCAAGGGATATCTATGTTTGACGAGAGGGGGGAGTCTTATGCCTTTTTTTGGTAACTCTACTATGTAAATTTAAGAAATTTGAATTTTCTAAGGGGTAGGGGGGTTCAGCCTCCAGCTGACCCTCCCCCCCCCCTCTAGATCCACGCATGATGCACATAAACTTCTTTAACATAAATGTGAGTTGCGTTATCTTGATACACATTTTATGTCGTCAAAGTTAAGAAATAAAGATTAAGTACAACTTTGCTTGGTTTCTTATATAGTGCCATCAAATAAATCTGGTTCAAACCCCCCTACCCCCCCCCCCCCCAACTTATCGATCAAATTTGCCGCCCAAAAATGAAATATCTTTCGACGTCCCTGTATTAATACAATATCTGACATATTTTGCTGCCAGAATATAAGCTCAAGTCTCAAAATCTGTCAAAATTTTGCATGTCGATAAAGAGCGGGAGTAATATTATTTGTTATGGCATAGCGCGAAATTTTATTTAGTTACTTAAGAGAAACGTGCGTTGCCTAGAATGTGCATCTAAAGGGTAGTTGGGGGTGGAGGGGGCAAACAAAATTATCTTTCAGACCCCTCCCATCCACCCACCCCCCCATCGGGAAACTTTCCTGGATCTGCGCATGATCTCGTAAACTGATATAGACGTTTTACATCCGCGAATCCATGATTATGAAATTAACTTATTCGTCCGCACAAATAGCTAATTCGTCCGAACAAATCCTAATTTGTCCGAACAAATAGCTAATTCGTCCGAACAAATAACTTATTCGTCCGAACAAATCGTAATTCGTCCGAACAAATAATTTATTCGTCCGAACAAATAGCTAATTCGTCCGAACAAATCTAATTCGTCCGAACAAATAGCTAATTCGTCCAAACAAATCATAATTCGTCCGAACAAATAACTTATTCGTCCGAACAAATAGCTAATTCGTCCGAACAAATCCTAATTTGTCCGAACAAATAGCTAATTCGTCCGAACAAATAACTTATTCGTCCGAACAAATCGTAATTCGTCCAAACAAATAATTTATTCGTCCGAACAAATAGCTAATTCGTTCGAACAAATCGTAATTTGTCCGAACAAATAACTTCTTCGTCCGAACAAATCCTAATTCGTCCGAACAAATAACTTAT
Organism: Magallana ariakensis; assembly: GCA_020458035.1. Lineage (NCBI taxonomy): Eukaryota > Metazoa > Mollusca > Bivalvia > Ostreida > Ostreidae > Magallana > Magallana ariakensis. The sequence continues at coordinate 29,283,065 of CM035816.1, forward strand.
TCGTCCGAACAAATAGCTAATTCGTCCGAACAAATCGTAATTCGTCCGAACAAATAACTTCTTCGTCCGAACAAATAACATTTATATCATTTATCATTTTATCATTTATACCAGGGTTTTTTTTTTTTTTTTTTTTTTTTTTTGTTTTTTTGCTTGGGCCTGTCCTGGCTAATGATACCACAGTATTTCAGGTTTTAAGATTAATTTTAGCCTTTTGTTTAAAGGACTAAGTGATTTTCTTTATATTTTTATAATCTAGGAATTAATAAAGGGCCATGCTTAGAATAATATGTGTCTGTATATTTGACATAAGCTTCATTTGTGCCAGATATTTTCATTCTCACTCTTTGATTGGTTTTCAAATAAAACATCTTTAGAAATGCCTCCACAGTGTCGCGTTCTCGTAATCAGCCAGGAAGGAAATTGGCCCGACCTTCCCAGGCCCACCCATTGTGGTTACAAAGGAATTTCTTGGTGATCTTTTGTAATTTAAAACTGTATTTCCTTGACCACTCGCTGCAAGGGACGAACTCCTCTGGCGTGTTAGGAGGCAGAGCAGTCAAAGATCTCGTAAACAGAAATAAACCGATGCTAAGATACAGATGTTTCCTGATTAAATCGCCAGACCCTCTATTTAATATACCTAGCTCCTATCTCATTCATTTTCACTTCTGAAAATTGACTGACATTGCATGATCTCTAGTGTACATTGACTGTATATACATACTTGGCATACAGTCATTGACTTACAATTATCACTGTATCTCACTATACCACACTGTACATAATAATTCTACTGACCAGCACTGTACCCCACTTTTCGTTACTGTACCAATAATTCTTAAAGATATTTTTTTAATATTACTTTAAAATTTTCTTTCAGTTATATATCGATACCTCTTAATATATCTTAATACAACTTCTTTTAATTTGAGCACTTTGGTGTGACTACATTATATACAATAAGCAGAGTACAATTTGTCGTCAGGATTTATTCAATATTATTTCATATTGTATTTTACGATCACATGTTCTTTAAGATTAATTACAGAGATATTAATGAAAATGCTGCATTTTACATTTTAAATCTGAATGTACAAAACAATATTTTCATATAGTTCATATACAGGTATGTTTCTTTTGTAAACTGCCTTTTATGGCATTGATAAGCAAAGGGAAATACAATATAGACCTGCTTGATTACACGGGTATATATTGTAGATAGCGCTCAGGTTACATGCTCAAAGTGTTATTATTTATATCTAAGTATCTAAAAAATACACATTATAACGCCTACTGCATTTTGAATTTTAAATATTAAAAACAATCAGTGGCATATAAACCGGTACATCGTATAACAAGAGAGAGAGAGAGAGAGAGAGAGAGAGAGAGAGATTCTAAAGTTTCCCATATTGACACATTATGTAATATTGCTTTGAAATTCTGTTTGATCAATCATTTTAAAGGAATTGCATGACATTTGCGATATTGGTACACAGTGGGTATAATAGTAGTGAACATTTAGGGAAACTGCATTTAACTGTGCCAAATTTTATATCAAAAATTAAATTTGCTGTTGATCGTAAAATGGTTGAAGTCAGTAGATACTAGTAGTATGCCGTCTAACATGTTTAACTTGTAAATTTAACAGGAAAAACATATTTTTTTAATTCTGTAAGTTGCATGATTTATTGCGTGCACGGATATAGAATGAGATAGGGGTGGGGATGGGGGCTGGGGTGCTGGATTCTGTCAAAGTTATTTCATTTACATAGTGAATTTAGAATCAAATATTGTTTAAAATAGACATCAGACCCCACCTCCTCATAGTTAGTACTTAAGATTACAGGTATGTTAGACGTATCGGATAGAATTAATAAGCACTGAACTCGATGAACGGGGAAGGGGGGGGGGTTTAGTTAAGCATACAGATTTCATAAGTTGTAAAACTTATTTTTTATCCTTTATTTTTGTTTAATCCTTTTATGAAATCATTTAAAAAGTAATAATTGAAACAATCTCCTATCGGACACCGATTCAAATCAAAGGTAATAAAGGTGACATAAGTTATATAGAAAGAAAAGCAAATTTTCCCCTAATTGGAAACTATAACAACTTGTTTAAAGTCTGACGTCAGTCCGTGCATTCCGTACACTTGATTATATTCCCTATTTTGTATTTGAAGATAGTAATGATTTAGTGTTTTTAGATAGAGTTGAAAAAAATTTAAGTCTAATGTCCCGTTTTTGGAACTTTCTGGACATAAAACACAGACCCTCAATCGCGCTTCTTCGCAAGTTGATCGGTTAAGATCGGTAGATGTATGTATGTGAATTTTACGATGCGACCAAGGTTTTTTTTTTAGCGTTAACGTTACGCTTCGTGTACATAATAAGATACATACCTAAGAAAACCCAGAAGGTTCATTTGATTAACGAGATACAAACTTAAATTTGATTTTTAAAACTCAATAAAATAAACAATTCAGATTGAATATAGAATGTTTCGAAGCAACTGCCAATTGATTTAATTCAGTCGCATATTTGCTTTTACCGTTATGTAAAAAAATAATTATAAACTTACATGTACATGTAATATATGTATCGACACAAATGGAATTCTTTCACATCGTGTAAGAATACCGTGTCCCTTGTAAAACTAAGTAGTTTCGCTCGCTCTTGGGTTACATGTAGTCGTTAAATAGCGGTTATCGAAGGTAGAGAAACCTTGTTTGGTTTTTTTCTTTAATTTTCACCATCACCTGACATTGATAGTCAACCGAACCTTTCAGGTTTGTGACGGCATTTTGGCGAGATGCAAGGATACCTCAAGTGTCAATATAATATATTCTATAACATTCATTTTATGTACATGTGTGTATATGTTTGTCGCTTTATCCCTCTGTCTATTTGTCTAATTGCCTGTTGACTGCATTAACTGTATAAATAGGAGTAACTTTAGAATCTCTCTCTCTCTCTCTCTCTCTCTCTCTCTCTCTCTCTCTGTGAGCTTTTGACTATATGAATTCTTAATTAAACATGTAGAATTGTAGAATTGTCTCGAAATTCCGTAGATTGCAAACAAGTTTGTACCGTGTTATGTATGCAATGAATATTCAACAAGCATTTACTTTTAAATTCGATCACATATACTTCTCCATGCTTTAAAAATTACACCAAATATATACCTACCCTGTTTATGCTTGCTTAGTTTTACAAGCTAATATTGTTGTCATGACCGGCTACAAGTCTGAAGACATATTTTCGGGTAGATCACAAGTTTTTTTTGTATACTGCTTTGTAACAACCGTTAATGATACAACGCCGCTTAATGATATAAATAGCATTAAGCGTTGCAGTTGCAACGCTTAATGCTATAAATTCTTGCATTAACAGTTGACATCTTTAACCGTTAATGATAAATCACCGCTTAATGATAGAATTGTATCATTAAGCGTTACAAATGCACAGCAGCCTTAACGCTTAATGAAACAAGCAAATATCGACACCCTCAACCGCTAATGATACAAACTTTATATCATTAAGCGTTGCAGTTGCACCCTCTAATGATACAAAATTGTATGAATGAATGAAAATTAATCTTTTCAGTTTTTTTTTTTCAATTTGCTCAACAATCAAAATTTTACTGTTTAAGATTAAATCTATGTAGAAATCAAAATTGTATATAGGAGTTCCGCTGTAACGACGAAAAGTGCCCCCGTAGAATATTGACCCGGGGGTCGAATTTCTACGGAGAAAACTGACCCATGGTCAGTATTCTATCACAAGTAGAGTCTTTTTTCTACAGTAGAAAACCATTCCAGACCTGTATATCTACAACCCCCAACACGTTGAAAACTGACCCCATAGAATTTTGACCTCACTTATAAACTACATAGAAATAATAGACATTAAAGGCGATACGTGTAGCATTCATGTTTTGCGAATGTCCGGGAGGGGGTGGGAAGGGATAGCGAAAGCATATGAAAAATTAGACATAACTAAGTATGCGCCTCCCTTTTTACCCTTTTACATATATAACATCACTTTGAACAAAGCGATGTCTGTGTTTATCTTGAAGTACTTGTCAGCTTGCCTTGTGGATCCCCTTCGCTAAGCCTTTTTAGGGTTGTGCCCCCCCTCCCCGATGTATATGCTATATGATGTGCTCGCATGCGCTCCCTTTGTGCATTATGCCCCGCTTTGCTAAATAGGCCCCATTATTATAGCAGATGATGACAAACCTAACTTAATGACTACGTATTGCAAAATTTTAGAAGAAAAAACCAAGACTTCGACAATAAAGCGGTTTTTTTAATAGCTACACTTAATGTCTGACAATCAAACATTATAACGTCACACTATTAGATTTATCTTACAGGTACACATAAGACAGCGACTCGCGTGTAAATTTCGAATTTTGGATTTATCACGATTACGCTAAATTTGTGTATGATAACTCTGCATCGCCGCCATTATATGTCAATTAAGTTGTGGAAGTACAGGCACGTAGCATCGTTTGTTTAAAGGGGATAGGACAGCTTAATCCAAAATCAGGACAATCGAAAAAAAAAAAGGAAAACATTTTTCGCCAGTTTTCAAAATCCTAATGCGCGGGGGGGGGGGGGGGGGGTGGATTTCTTCCTATAATTTTTTATCCAAAGACGGGGGGGGGGGCTTCTAATAAATTCAGTTTTTTACTTGTAAACTTACAAATGTTACCATAGGAGGATAGGTTTGGAATTCGACTTCGTTGTTTTAACCATAAACAAAGTGGCCAGCTCTTTAAATTAAAAGCTGGCAAAAAATAAACAAAAACAAACACTTTTTTGAATGAGGACTTTTGGTCTCAAGGCTTGACCCCAAATTTTGGCCTGACCTTAAATTTGGCCTGTACAAAAATGTTTGGCTTCTATTTTGTTTTCATATTTATTTACATATTTGATAATGTTATTGAATTTTACTGATTTAAGTGCAATACACATGATACATAACACTAGATGGCTTTTAGTGTCTTATAGTGATAATTCTATTGAAAAATATTTATGACTACAGGTACATGTACGAGTCATTGATTCTAATTGACTTGATCAAGTCTGCTTTTAAATTCCAAAGTAATTTAAGAATATTATACTGCCATTGTAATACCATGGTTTTTTTCAATGTACATTGTACTTAAACTCAGACTGCTCTCAGTATCGGCCAATACCTATATTAAATACTTGTTTGAGAAACAAAATAATTGCAGAAACCAGTTTGTTTTATTCCAACCAACATTAAAGGACACAAAACGTTTTGCGTTGTTCAAATTTAGATATTGAAGTTCCTAAATTGTTTCCTAAATATACAAACAACACATGCATGAAACTCTACTCTAATAAAAAGGTAATGATAAATGGCATCGCTGAATCAAGTTATTGGAGGATGCAATGTTGCAGTCATTCAAAAATGACATTATATTAAACCGAATGCTGTTTACCTGACATATGCATTTTGTTTTAATTAAACTTTATAACTAATTAGATATATAACGAACCGTCAAGTACACTGCAATACTGTAAAGAACCCCCCTTCCCGACTTTCTGTATGCAAGATGCAACATGGTGACGATGACTTCGTTTTTTTTACTTTTTTAAATTGAATTTTCCACCTCCACAACATATACATGTATATACGTGACATACTGTAAACGTACAACATTTGGCTGTATTCTATTTAGCGCTTTTGGCGGAATGCGGCTTCCACTAAATCAAGTACATCGCTAAATGCCATTCATATAATTATGTATTAGAATAGTCACATTCCAAATCCACGCCAACTTGTTCAAAAACTTATTTCCGCCAAATATCGTACACGCTAAATATAATACGTTTACAGTATCTCCTACATTAAATGACACAATCATATTGGAAAACTTTGACTAAATTGATATTTATACTGTACAGTCCTTATGTAGTGAAAGTAAATTGAGAGAGATATGTGAGACACGTGATATGTCCCTGTTTTACATACATACTTGAAAGAGGATAAAAAAAATAGAAAAAAACCATTACAGTTCAAAACAAAATAGAAAAAAAAGTAAAATAAAGAAACAATCTTACCATATATACTACAGTACCACAGTTTATCAGATATTTTTGCCAATAGCTTTCATACTCGTTATATCTACAGTTTTCCATTAGTCCGTACATATTTTTCGGTCAAAAGCCTTTTTTTTTTATTAATATAACATTATTTAATTCATGTATATTTGGATTTGCATTACTTTAAATTTTATAGTTACAAGAAAAAATATATTGCTTCACAATAAGAACTACCAAGTTAAAAATATAAATTTGTCTATTTATATATTTTCTAAAGAGAACTTATTGTTTATCAAATGTTATTAACAAATCAAACTGTCTCAAAATCTATTCTGCAACATCAGTCTATAATTCTTTTACTACAGTACATTCATAAAATAAATGTCCAATATTCTCTTCATCACAATTTTAAAAAAATCAAATTTCGGAGTTCTCCTGTGACAACCGGAAGTTACGCCGAGTGAAACAAAATAGTGTAAACACATGTACATACATAGGTCTATTATCCCACAGAGTTTAGTTGTATAAGTGTTTACCGTTTTTGAGATTTTGTGGTGACAAGGTTTTTTTTTTTTGTCTCGGGAAAGGAAACGAACAAACGGAAGTGTTCGTTGAAAATAAAAGTTAGTGTTTCTTAAACATTTGTTAACGCACATTATTGTTTATCAGACTAACCCAAACTATCAAAGAAAAACAGTTAAACTCATGTATGAAGCCTTTGACAAAATGAAAACCGTTAAACACATCTTCAATCAAATGTCTATTGTGCATGTAAGTTTCGCATCTCGATCACTTACAGTGTCTGAGATCTCGCGGGTACAAAATGTGTTTTTAAAAAGCTACCTGAGCTTATTGAGATATCTCACCGGAAATAGATTTTTTTTAATTTAACATCACATAGATGACATATGTAAAGATTTATACTAATGTTTTCATTTTATTCAAAATACATTACCTATTAAATAAAATACGTAAAATATTTTTGAAGTGTTTCCGGTGACGAACGGAATTTACAAACGAAAAAAACAAAATAGTTTAAACACATCTACAGACATAGGTCTATCACCCCACAAAGTGTAAATGTTCAAGTTTTTTTTTTTTTTTATAGTTTCTTAGATCTCGTTGAGACAAGGTTTTTTGTCGCGAGACAGGAAACGAACAAATGGAAATGAATTTTGAAAAACTGATAAGAAAAAACGCATCGAGGTATTATCATTTTCTTCCCCTCTTGGAAATTTCAGGAAAATCTACTAAGTCATCTCTGAGAAACTCTGTCGACAAAAAAGGGGGGAAATAAGAAAGAACGAAAAAACATTACAATCACTGTAAGGTGTTCCGTTGGAAACGGACAACCTTAAAGAGAAAGAAAGAAAAACATTACAATCACTATTAGGTCTTCTGTTGGAAACGGAAGACCTTGAAAACATTACAATCACTATAATGTCTTCCATTGAAAACGGAAGACCTTAATAAACAGTACAATCCCTATAAGTTATTCCGTTGGAAACGGAAGACCTTAATAAACAAAGACTAAAAGATACCATTAAGTACTCCTTCTTGATAACACACGATCCATAAAACTAGTTATTTAGTTTATAGAGGATATAATACTGATATATGTACGTCCGTGAGTCAAATGACGAGAAAAGCCCTGTCTGTAGCACTTTTCATTCCGCTTCCATTAATCAGCCGGTCTCCCAGGCAATCCCGCAAAAATCACGCAGTTGTTTCAAAAATCTACATATTCAAGGTTTTTATGCGCTTATTTACTTGTGTATAAAGACAATCATGTGAAAGTGTGTCTGCATTCGCTTCTGTTGTTTGATCATAGCAACATCTGCTTTTTTTATTCAAAAGTTTGTTCAATGTTCAAGGAATCAATATTATCAAACAGTTTGTTAAAAAAATTTTAAAACATGGATTAATTAATTGGGGTACTAGTGTTTCAGTTAACATTATAATTTACTTTTTCATGTAAATTTAAGAAAAATGTTTGTTGAAATATTAGATCATTCTTGTTTAAACGCATTAGGTAAAATGATTAGATTATACTATGTCTACATATATAATTTTCTTATCTAGTATGAATACTGTATGGATACACAACTAAGTCATTTATTACTATTCTTTATTTGCGCAAGATATACATCTTATTGCTTTATTAATTAACAACAGTGTTATTTCATTCATTTTTTACAACTTTGTATCATTAGAGGGTGCGACTGCAACGCTTAATGATATAAAGTTTGTATCATTAGCGGTTGAGGGTGTCGATATTTGCTTGTTTCATTAAGCGTTAAGGCTGCTGTGCATTTGTAACGCTTAATGATACAATTCTATCATTAAGCGGTGATTTATCATTAACGGTTAAAGATGTCAACTGTTAATGCAAGAATTTAAAGCATTAAGCGTTGCAATTGCAACGCTTAATGCTATTTATATCATTAAGCGGCGTTGTATCATTAACGGTTGTTACACTGCTTAATGCATTTGATACTCAGCACTACAAATTAAATAAGAATATCAACATTCCAAACGATACTATTTTATTCTAGGGATAGCAATCGATGCAGAATTGCTAATCGATTAATCGGAATTCGTTCCGACCGATTAACGGTTACTCGTATAAAATACAAATATTTTTAACATTTTAATATTTTTAAAAATTGATATTAATGACACAGAAAGCACAATGGGAATTTTCTGTTTATGTAATATAGAAAGTATCTCAATAAGATTTTTTAAACAGAAAACTTAAACAAAGAGCATACAGACATGAAATAGTTTCATTGACCATAAGTCGCAATGCCTTAGTCACAGTTATTGCTACGATCAATTTCAACAGCACGCCTAGTCTCTGACATCTTCATTTAATATATTGCAATCCAGAGGACTGGTTGTTATATGACTAATTGCACCCATCAATATCGTATATATGTCCCGACATTATTTTTTATTCATTAGAGATCCTCTCTTCTGTGCTGTACCAGTCAGGGGACTGTATACTTTTTTAGTGCCAGCATATTTTTTTACATGTATGTTAGCAGATGTGCCAAATTACCGAAATCAGGCAATGTCTGAAGCAGAGTAAATGCTTCATGAAGCCAAAATTAACAATAATTTTCCAACTTCTTTTTAATATTTACACATTTTTTTGTGAAAACATACATTTTTGACTTCAACAAATATTTTAAAAAAGTACATGTAAGTTTAAACGAACTGACCCCTTCACTCTTTTTTAAACAAGGTGAAAATACATAATAACGTATGCATGGAAATTTCATGTGTAGATCAATGGATCAAATATTTTAAGATCCTGCAGGCATGTTCACGAAACTTTCATAAGATATGACCTAAGTATGTTCCTAAGATATGACTTAGGAAAAAAGTCAGGAACATCCTAAGATCAACTTAGGACACGTCTTAAGATGTAGCTCGACGTAACTTAGGAACATCTTAAGTTAGGATATCCTAACCTTCTACAACCATTCTTATTTGTCACATTTGTTCATAGAGATCGAATTTGAGAGACTTTTCTAGGGATAAATCATTAAACGTTTTGCCAGAGAAAAGTGTACGTGTCGGTAGTTAACACAATTTGCCTAAAACCAGTAATTTTAATGTACACTTTTTTAAAAATTTACAAATACTGAAACACATACCAGTGTCCAATAACAATTTAGTTTAAAAAACCAAAAACGAAACAAAAAAAGAAAAATAAAACACCCCCCCCCCCCGGATATCCAAATGATTGCTATTTTTTTTTTAAAGAAAATACATATCAGGACAGATCTATTGGCTTACAAGCAAATAATTATTTAAACAGCACATGCGCATTCTTTGAGTGTAAATTAACATTTGATAATCTTGTCATTCAAGTACATGTAATACACAAACACGCGCTTTTCATAGAATTTAGCGTTACATGTAGAAAACACACGCGTACAAACACAACCAATTTCCCTTTAATCTGCAAAATATAGAATACACGAACATATTGAATAAGAAATAAGTTGTAATATTAGTTTATCTCAAATATATAAATACAGTTTATTCAACTTTACGAAATTTTTCAAGATTATTTTTTTTTCAGAATGAAGTGATAAAAATTAGGAATGATCACGCATGGCTTATATAAACCGATGTAAACTTACTTTTTAGCCAAGGAAATTTGAATAATTTCAAAAAGTAATCAAAAGAAAGAATGTAACTCACTTAGTGTACATCGTAGATATTAAAAATTAGTGAGTTATTTTCATTCGCCATACAGAGACGGTATTTGCGAAAAAATAATTTTCTTAATGTGTCTGCTTCTAGACAGGCATGTAGCGACGGGGAAAGGGAGGGGGTGAGGATTTGGGGTCTCTCTCCAGATAATTTTGTTAAAATGAACATAGATGATAGAATGGATAACTATACCCCCCCCCCCCCCCCGTCCACTCGGATTGGGAATTTGAGGATTGTCGGAAATGCGGGAACTGTAGAAAATATTGATTTATTCTACCGGTCTTAAGAAAAATCTTCACAACAGTCCCAATATTCCCCAAAACGTGATTTTTAAGCCGTAGGATGGTCTTAGGACATGGTAAGTGATGTCCTAAAGTTAGGACAAAGTTATGGCGGTTCCTGAAGTTAGGAAAGCCTCGAGAAACAGTATCCTAAGATGTATTTAGGACGCACCATAGTCCTCAGATAGCTTCGTGAACATGCCTGCAGGGCAACTACCTCCCCCCTTTCATTTATCATTTTTTTATATACTTGTCGAGATTGAGGGGTAGGTCTGCCCAACCCCCAACCCCCTAAAAAACGATGCTACGTGCGTTTGCTGTGATCCACTAAATGATCGCTCGTGCTCCAATTCCCTTTAATTAAAGGGACAGTTAAGTCACTGTTTAATGGCGTAGAAGCGCCAATACCAATAGGGGTAAAATAAGCACCATTTGAAGACACCCACCTAGAAATTTAAATACATTTAACCTACGGCATAAAATGTACTTAAAAAATCGACAAGGAAGGCGCCTAAACCGGGACTAGTGAAAACCATGAGACTCGGGAATCGTTTGACACAGATATTTCGTATCAGCACAGGTTCCAACAAATATTATAATAGGTGACCATGCCACCTCCCTCTCCAGAATCCGGTCTCACCTGAGTGACATCAGCCATGGTTTTTTCAATCTAGATTTAAAAAAACCTCACAAGCTTTCTAAAAAGGACAATGAGGGGTAATCCGATATACAGTTATACTGGAAATGTTAATGAATCTATATTTTAATTCAGCTATGTTGTATATCATAATAAACAGGTAATAAGGACATAACATATAGTGTTTATACGACAGAAATAAAAAACGACAAATTAAAATGTACCGGTATTTTATAATTCAACATAATGTAATATCAACATACATTTATAAACAAAAGAAGTTAAAAAAAGAGGAATCACCAGGAGGATTTGAACCAAAAACACTTCATCTGTTAATATTCACTAATCCAGAACGAAACCAGTGAGCCATGCGATACTTTACAATATGCGGTATAAAGTAGTGTTTGAAACAACATTCAATTTGTCATATCTGTGGACTTTGTTTTTTATCCTCCAAAAATATTTTTAAAAAGAACATAATTTGTCATCTCTGGGTCATCTCTCCATTTTTTTTTAAAACGACATTTTTAATGTTGAAATATGTCATCTTTACACGTTTCAAATTCGTGGAGAGAAGACCAAGAGACGACAAAATCATTTAAAAACAGCTGTAAATAAGTAGAATTTTGCATCAATTCCGTCGTTTTGCTATATTTAGACCCATATTATGATAAAACGTTTTGCATTTCAAACATTTTTCCACCCATTACACATCCAACAGAAACCAAATAAGGGTTATAATTCGAAAAATGTGCAAAATTAATAGATGACATTTTCACTCTTCTTGTGCGCCCAGATTCCTGCCGAATCTACAACTTAAGCGCCCACTTCCTTTATATAAATGGCAATAAACGTTATTTAATTGTTGAGTAGCTTGACTTGGGTCCTATACCGTCATTTCTTCATCGAAATATTCCCGAGTTTTAACGTATCATATAACGTTGCTTATAGCTAATTTTAGGATCACTGCATACTGAAGTATTACCATTTAATGAATATAAGCATGTAATGATAAAGTATCAGCTTATAATGATTAAGTATCAGTATATATTGTTTATGTTTTACGAGTAACCGATTACTGATTTTGTAACCGGTTACCATCGCTCCGACCGATCGAGTATCCGGTTAAGCGGTAAGAGAGTGCCATCTTTACTTTATTTACATAAAGAAGTCAATACGTAAATGTCAGTTTTCAGGAACATTCTGATAGTTTTGCGGTTTCTTTTAATAGTTGAGGGTGGGTGGGTGGGTGGCTATCCAGAAAAGCATGACCAGCTAAGATAAATAGATATATGAAATTGTGACAACTGTTTCAATCAAAATGAGTAAAGTGATAATATTAGATTTGTGACACGTTTTGACATAAATAGATGTTCATTTTGTTTAAAAATATTGTCTTAATTATAATAATTATAATAGTATGAAAAGTGATATTGTGTTAGTGAAGTAGATATATATTCGTTATCTAAGATTACGTAAGTCGGTGGCCAAGTAACGTAGAGGACAAACCACTCGCTTCTCATCGCTGCTACACGAGTTCGATTCCCGTTCTCGACAGTGGTTGTATGTGAATGGGTATGGCGGTCGCCCGCTTGAACACGTCGGTTTTCTACGAGTACTCCGGCGTCCTCCCACATCAATGAAACCCTCGCGCTAACATCCGTGCCAACGAAAGATACTAATATAAGTTGTAGGACTTGTTTATCAATCGTTGTAAAATGTTAAAGTTCAGTTCAAGATTAAGTACCTAAAATATCTTAAGCCCTCTAAACCCATTTGAAGTTCTGCATTTTCAAACATACTCAAGAGTACCCAAATTAATATATCTAGTGATCAATCATATTTCGATTAGTACTTTCCATTCTGTGGTAGTGTCACAATTTTTGTATATATGTTCAATTAAAGTGTCATTAGTTTTATTTATTTGTGTGAGTAACGGCGCTCCATAGAGTGCTACGGTCAGCTAGTCATTGGGTGTTAGACCGGTTTTCGTGCACGAGTTAGTTCTGGCCAGGTCGTTGAAGAGAGAAGGTGTGTCCTTCATTAAGAACCTTCGTGGTGTTTGACAAAGGACCTGTGTGGCCTATGTCTATGTCTGTGTGAGGTGAAATCCTGTGTGGAGTGTTTGAAAAGAATTCCTGTGTGGTAAAAGTACGATAAGCCGTGTTGAGAAAGAATAGCAGTAAGTGAAAAGTATTTTCATTATCATTTCAATTTAGAATACGCATACGTAAGAATATACATATTTTTGTCTTTTTAATAAGTGTGTTATGCTATTTGTTTGTTTGAATAAGAATATAAAGTATGGTAGCCCGACGGTTGAAATTTGAACAGTATAGTGTTGTAATTTTCACTGAGGACCCGACAATGAATTTTAGGTGACTAGCTGAGTGGGTGTGGTCGACGGTTATATGGTTGTATTATCCGTGGGTGAACAACAACTACAGACAACTCAAAGTCGATGCGGGAAAAGAGACGCACGTGGAGGCGCAGGCACATGGTGACGCTGGTGTCCAGTTACATCCGTAGTGAAAGGTTCATACTCCAAGGCAGTGTGTCCACGAAAGTGTACCTGAATATGCTTTATACATGTACATGTACGACGTATCCTTATCGGCGTGATTGACATAAATGGTGGTTCCAAATATGCATGTACTTATTGCGTGTGCAATCCTTATATAATTTAGAACACAGCGTACCAAAAGCAAAACATTGTCCGGACTGAGTGTTACTAAGGGTCATCAGCCAAAGTCGGGTTATTCATTCTGTTTATATATATGTTGAGGGGTATTTAGGGGGTTAGTTTATTTTTTGTTTATATTGTTTGTGCGTGTGTGTTGTGTGATTTTTCAGTGTGTGTGAATTGCGTGTATTGAGTGTTTGAGAGAGTGTGAGTAGAGCGTGTTGTATGCAGTAGCTATATTTTTTCTTCTTTACACTGTAAATAAAGTTATTTTCACGGTTCTGCCTCTTTATTTATTCAAAGTTCAGTTTATAAACGAGGGAATTTCCAGGCCTTATTACACAAATTGTGACAGGTAGGCATGATTCATATTTGTTCGTCTCTCTCTCTCTTGGTTTAGGAAGTCCCAGATGTAAGGGTGGCAATATTTTAGATAATATCATTGTTTTAGCCTGTTCCTATGGATTAAGATAGCAGTCTAAATATTAGAAAAATATTAAATATGCAATAGAGTTTACAATTACATATAAGTAACTAAACTTGACAACGAATATGAAATGCGGTTCCCTTAATTTCAAAATGTTATTTGTGGCCCTTAATTTGGAGTGTAAACTCGATTTAATTTAAGATTAACTATAGATTTCTTGTTAGAAAATTTATCGCACAGATGAAACATTACATGTATTAACCGGTTTTGCCGTTTTTTTGTTTGTTATATTTGAAAACTCTCTCTCTCTCTCTCTCTCTCTCTCTGTTTTCTTTATTACATGTATACACCATTTACAAGGGACGTAGCATGCGTGAATACAAAACTTTAAATATGGTTACTTCGCATTATTTAGAACTCAATCTAATCAAAGTTATAATAACGTAGCTAATCTATTAAAGTGTAGACTGTATATTAATATCCAGTCTTGATGATAAAAAGTCATTTGGGCTTTATTAGTCCCCTACTGGTGAAATGGAGTGGGAGGGTACCGCGGTTTGTCAGTCATTCTATTTTTTATTCCGTTTTGTTTAACTTCAAAATGATGCACTACAGAATTTTTAATCAACAGGTATTTACGAAATTTTAATTGTGACTCTTACATGTATTTACAATCGGGTTAGTTAAGTGTTCCAATTAATGAAGTTGAGAAAAGAAAAAATAGGACTTTATCGTGCATATTCTATAGTATCATTCTATCTAACACAGTAATTACCACTCATCGAGTTTTAGCCACAGATTTAAAAGTTATCAATATTTGATAATCTCTCTTATTCATGATTGGGGTTACTAGTGCTCCGCCGGTGCGTCTTTTCACCAAAATGGACCCAAAAATGGTAACATAAAATTCTAAACGACTCGCTTTTATATTCCTTATTGGGTTTGTCATTTTAAAAAATTCTGTGTCAAACGATTCCCGAGTCTCATGGTTTTCACTAGTCCCGGTTTAGGCGCCTTCCTTGTCTCTTTTATCTATACCATGTCCATTCCATTTCTATATAGTCTAATTATATCCGATTAATATTAGGCTATCTGTCGAGGCCTACATGTAACATGCCCTTTATTTTCAGTGTTCAATGTCCTTTTTTTCTGAAATGTGTCATTCAGCATTTAATTCAAATTCATACCATAAAACTCCTTCTCCATGATTTACTTTTTTATATGCAAGTATCATGAATATTTTTTGTTCGATTATTGATTATACATGTAGGTGATTCTAAGCGCCTTTAAATCAGTACACAAGTTGCGTATATCGTACATTCCCCGCGCAAATTGTTCAGTTTTGTTTTGAATTTTATTGTTGGCACATGTACATTTACTTGTATTTCTTCCCTTACACCTTAAAGACAAATACATGTGACTGTTTTGTTCATATATATCGCAAAAGGAATATTTTCACCTGATGAAAAGTGTAAGCTTTTTTTATTAATTGTTTTCTATTTTAAATGTAAATAGTCATCAAATAAGTATTGCATAAAAGACAGTGTGTAATATTATAATGTTGACTGGGTATGTGTACAACATAAGACTGATGGATCTGAAGAAAAACTGTTGCCAAAGACTGAGGGTAGCATTTCTGTCTGAATGTCAAACAAAACTTATGTCACCCAAATCCCAGTCATCAACTGTTATTTGTATCCTCAACAAATTAAACAAACAGGCACGTAACATTATTTTTGGAGTGAAGGGGCTTGACAAAATGTGGAGCGGCCAATGTGATTGTTTGTTTATATCTAAATTAAAGAAAATGATTTATTCTTTCAAAAATTTTGACAATACATTTTTCATGTTGGACTGACAGACTGGCAGACCGTTAACATCAAATTGTTAGAATTTGTGAGAAATATATAGAAAAATAATTATAAGAACATAATTATACGGATATAATGCTGGTTTACCCTTTTATATATTTCTTTCTTCAGTTATGTACAATATTTATATTTATTTCTTTTTTTATTTATTTGTTTTAGAGCTCAGTACACTCAGATAGATTAGCAAAATCATAGTAACAACTGTTTCTGTAAAGTTTTGTCGCTCGCAAAAGTTTATCAGCAGTATCTGGGTAATATTTGAACGGCGCTTACATTACATGTAGATCTATAGATGATATTCTTGGACAATAACACATGTTCGGAGAAAGTTTAACCGTGAGAATACTAGGGATTAAGAAAGCAATTAATTGCTTGAAAGTAAATACCATTGGTTTCCGACGATAATTACTTCATTTTTTTCGAAGCAGAGGCCCGCAAGATTTTTTTCATTAATGTAGATATATAATTCTTTTTGTGAATAGATATCGCACAACATTCATTGTTTGTCGTGGATCATAATCCAAAGGTGTATCTTTAACAATAGCAATTATGGTAAAATAAGTTGTATAACTTCTGACAAATCGTGCTATTTGGTTGGGCACATTTTACACATTTGTATTCAATAAAACGGAAAACTTAACATTAACAACATCTTCTCTACTCCGCACCCCAGTATCATGAGAAACATAGAGTCTACTGTTACTTAATATATTAGTAGGAAATCTGTGGTTCGCAGTGGTTCTTGTAAATGCCGTTTTCTTTGAATTATTATATTTATAAAACGTAAGCATATTTTGCTTCCAATACAACGGAATCGTAAGTAGTTTGTTCATCGAGTACTGTATTGCGTTCTTGTATTACTGTCACTCTTACAGAATCACGGAATGTCGGGCACATTTAGTTGATTGGGACTTATTGTAAGTTCGAGTTATAATATCTCAAATAATAGTAAGGTACAGGGACAAAAGGACTATTCGTTTATGTATAAATCCTTTTGTTTTCGTTTTTTTTTCACTTCGCGCCAAAATTGCCATCGGTATGCTCTAGCAAATACTGAACAAGGTCACGAAAGCTAGAACTGCAGATGAAAATAGACAAACATCTGCGAAATTGTTTGAATTGCGTAATGGTTTGTTATTAGAGTTTAGAGTATCGATGCAGAGCATACCATGGTAATCTCTCATCTGTTACAGCTATTTATTTAGTAATTTACACTAACACCAGACCACCCATTGTCCCATCTCAGAAGGTGCGCCCACAACAATCACCCCGTTCCAATCAAAGCCTGATGTCTCGCCCACGAGTGTGCAAGAAATTAGAGAAGTTTCTAATCAAATAAACTGTGATAAATTTATTGGCTGATGCAATCCCTCTATTTTATGTATAAATAAAAAATGGCCTGGTTTAAAAACCTATTTTGTTTACTGGACACCAGTTTTTAATGACAATTAAACAGTTATAGGCAAAATGTCATAATGTGGTATTAAAAAAATAGTGCAAATTCAAAATTTATGTCATCTTTTAGAAAGATAATAACTTCGATTTAAATCTTCTCTGCAAACTCCTTAAAATTACCTTTAAATATTTCACATTTTTTTTACAAGCAGTAATTTAAATTTATGTGTAAAGCGTTCATTTAAGGTGTTTTCTGCCGTTTTTCTTTCAACAAGTAAGTTCCGTTCATTGTTAATCAAATTATCAACAACAAAAATCATCATGCCAAAATATATGCTAATAAGTTTTTTAATGATTGTATTTGTGTGTGTAAGACATGTAGAAGATTTAAAGAAAGATTCTTTAGTTTTAATTATCAATTAATTTCTGTCTTTGTAAGTTCAAAGTTTACTGTATAGCTCATTCAAATGAAAAAAAAACTAAATATATAGACTTTTTTCAAACATGTTTTTTCTATCTAGAAGTTTCTTCAAAATATTCGACAGAAAGTATCTTTTTTAATATTAGATATATCTTATTTCATATTTTACTTTACGCATAAGGTTACCGCCATATCTTAATACACATAGCTCAGCAAGGTCGCAGACGCTAAATATATATATATATATATATATATATATATATATATATATATATATATATATATATATATATATATATATATATATATATGTGTGTAAAAGTCTGCAAAATTGTTTGAACTGCGTTACGGATTGCTTTTAGGAATCAAGTATTGCGTGTAGAGCAGGCGATGACATATCTGCCATAATTTACTGCAGCTACTTATTAAGCAATCATACATGCAAGAGAGTAACACCAGACTATATGCGCCATTTGGCCGATGGGGTTTTTCTGATCCGACTCGCCACGTCTTAAAAAAAACCCAGACCATGTAGGTACGAAAATCATAAAACAGATATGAAGTCCGATGGAATAGAGACATGCTTTATTCTGTCTGGCAATTCAGATTATTTTGACCAATTTTTAAAAAATAGATTAAAATAATCAAGTCCCAGCAATAACTCGAAAAATGTCTGTAAATTTGTTCTTCATCCTCCTGCGTGTTTTTGTCTTATTTTTATTAAAATCAATTCTTTGACTTTTCTAAAAAAAAAACCCATTAATCTCATTTGGATAAAGAATGATAAATAATAGTGTTAATGGTATCATAAGCGATGCGCAGTTTGGGTTTAAGCCAGGTCATAGTACCACAGATGCCATTTTTGCACTTACTAGTTTAATTAGTATCTTTATATTTGAAAAAGAAAAAGAAATTATATTGTTGTTTTGTTGATTATAGAAAAGCGTTTGATAGTGTGAATAGAAACAAGTTATTATACAAACTTGCTACAAATGGAGTCACGGGAAAGTTGTTAAGTATTATTAAGCATATTTATTGTCAGTTAAAATCATGTGTCAGATATAAGTCTGAACTGTCAAATTATTTTTCGTCAACAACTGGACTTATGCAAGGAGAGGCTTTGTCGCCTTTTCTTTTTTCATTATATATTAATGATTTTGAAATGGATTTTATTCGAAGTTGTTGTGAACCTGTTGACTTTAGAGACCTTTCGCTTTTTCTTTTAATGTATGCTGATGATACTGTGTTAATAGCTAATTCAAGGGAGAGTCTACAGGGTATGTTGAATCAATTGTATCAATTTAGTAATGATTGGAATATTGGTGTGAACACAGATAAAACAAAAATAGTTGTTTTTCGACATGCGGGTAGAATGTGTAAAAATGATTTTTGGACCTATGACCAAAAGCATGTTGAGGTTGTTAATTGTTTCAATTATTTAGGAATCAATTTGAATTTTAATGGGAATTTTAATGTTACACAGAAAACAATTGCAATGCAGGGTAGAAATTGTATGTTTGGTATTCTAAAACTATGTAATGAAACTTATTTAAATATTGAGACTAAATTAAGCATTTTTGACACATATGTATCTAGCGTTCTTAACTATGGCTCCGAGATATGGGGTTTTCATTCTGGTGATGAAATAGAACGAGTTCACACAAACTTTTGTAAAAGAATTTTGAAAGTTAAAAAATGTACGTCAAACTTTATGGTTTATTCAGAGTTAGGTCGTCTACCTATGAGTATTATACGTAAATTGCGTATCATTAAGTATTGGTTGAAATTGATTAAAACAGAAATTTGTATATTACGCAATGTATATGAGGAAATGGTCTCACAGTTGATACCAAATACATGGTGTTTTAATGTCAGAGAATTATTAGTATCTCTGGGTATGCATGAAGTCTGGCTTTCACAAAATGTGGCTAACACTAATGTTTTCTTAAAAATTGTAAAGCAGAGGTTGTCTGATTTTTTTATTCAGGAAAGAGACGCATTTTTCGAGTCATCCTCTAAATGTTTATTGTACAAGTATCTGCCTGACACTTTTTCGTTACAATTTTATTTGAGTAAAAATATTCCGGAAAACCTTGTTGTCCTTTTAACAAAATATAGACTGTCATCGCATATGCTTTTGGTAGAGCAAGGCCGTTATAATGGAACTGTCAGATCGATGCGTATCTGTAAATATTGTAATTTAGGTGAAGTCGAGGATGAATTCCATTTCATACTTATCTGTCCATTTTATAAAAGTCTACGGGTATTGTATTTAAAAAAATATTACTGGTCTCGTCCTTCAATGTTTAAGTTAGTTCAACTCCTTGCCATTCATAATCGCAAACAATTGTGCCATCTCGCAATGTTTCTGCGTGAGGCAGGTAAAAAACGGGATGTCGGATAACTAGTACATCCAACTGATGTATTATTATTATCACTATTATTATTAATATTACTATTATTATCATTATTATCATTATTATAATCATTTGATTTATTGATTTATAGGGTCTCTCCTCCTATGAATGTACATGTATGAATAATATTTTTTTAGAATATTGTTTAACGTCAATAGCGAACTGTTTGATTCTGATTGGATAGAGTGTAGCATTATATATTTATAATTATGTACATATGTTTCAACTGCTTATAATTCATTTGAATTTTAGCAAATAAACAATACAATACAATACAAGTAAAAGAAATGTCCATGTTTAATTAGATTGTCTTTGCTTGACAGAATTAAAGAAATGAATGTGTTATCCAGAATCTTTCCGTCTTTCACTTCTAGCACGCCTCGGCGTTGGGTTGGATTTTACTTTTATCGTTTCGTCGTAAATTTCTCTCATTCAGCTGGCAAATAACAAAAGCTACAACCATGATGTAGATTATTTGGAGCATACTTTCTAAATCCCTTCTTTCAGCATGTTGGACATATTGTACTAAACGTATTATGAAAAGAATGACGTCAGTGCAATTCATCAACTGCAGCAGTGTGAGTACTACTAGCTATTTATTCATGCTTCTATACACAGCAAGTTTTTGTTTATATATTTCATGGTTTATCTACAATTTTTATTAATCTGATAGCTGACGTGTACGATGCAGACAGTGATACATTTTAGATTATAAGTCTAATCATCTATGCATTTAAAAATGTAAACTTTCTTTTCTTTGTGTGTTGGGACTTAAATTGATTTGCTTTTGTTATAATTTATCTTATAAGTATGTTTTCGTAGCTTCATCTTTGTTAATCAGTGGCATGTGCTTTATGTACAGATTACTAATAAGTATGTCTTAAGAAAGATACTTTCTCTCACGCCCAATATACATGTATTCTGTTGACAACGGCGTTAATGGCACATGTAATAAAATCTTATAATAAGTATGCATACACGTATCTCTTGATCCAACTATATGGTGATTATTTCATTGACAGGTGAACTGTGGAATGGTGATTGATGACTCAGAGAAAAATACCCAGATAAAATGTTTGATATAACAATGATATAATGGTTGATATAACAATGATGTAATGATTGATATAACAATGTAATACGAATGGAGCCAACGTGATATGACTGAGCTGAGGATGTTGCAAGAAGATTGCAGAGGAAAACAGATTACCAGTCAACAGAAAAAGAAAGTGAAATGGCCATGATTTAAAAAAAAAATCAAAATGTGTTTTCGCGATTGAAGACTTACAAAACCTCAGGATCATTCATTAATTTTAGCTTATTCTGTCACATGAAAGTACAGATATGATTTTATTTGACACGGTGTAAAATCGTTGTATTATTGAGATGCAAGTAACGTAAAAGCAGTTTAATTTGGAATATGTTCATACATGTAAACAAATTACAACGCTTTTGTTAATGTACATTAAGGAAAGCTGCCTTGTCTATGTATGCATTTTTTTCTTTTGAAAACCTGGACAACATATTTTTTAAATGTTTGTACGTCCAAGTATATCATAATTTATCAAAACAAAGTATTCCAATTCTCTGGTTTTTGCCACGGTGTTAAATCGTTGTATTATTGAGATATAAGTAATGTAAAAGCAGTTTAAATCGGAATAAGTTCACACATGTAAATTAATTACAACGCTTTTGTTAATGTACATGGAGGAAAGCAGTCTTGTCAATACATGTATGCCTTTTTTTTTTTTGGCAAACCTGGACAACATATTTTTTTTTTAATGTTTGTACGTCCAAGTATATCAGAATTTATCAAAGCAGAGCATTCCTATTCTCTGGTTTTTGCCAACAGAGAACTGTTCAAAGCCGTCCAGAGGAATATTACTCCGTCGATTCGTTTCGTCACAAAAGAACTGTTCAAAGCCGTTAAGGTAATAATACTACTTCACTTAGTTTTGTGCCAAGAGAACTTGACAAAGCGCGCCGTCTGGAGGAATGTTACTCCATTGCTTAGTTTTGTACCAAGAGAACTTTACAAAGCCGTTACCCCGTCGCTTAGATTTGTCCAAGAGGAACTTTAAATGTCGTTCGGAGGAATGTTACTCCGAACTTTAGCAACCGTCCTTCAAGGAATCTGAAACAATCTTTCTACATGATAATTTTGTTTTTGTGTACAAAGACTTTACATAAAAGTGAGAGTTAAAATTTTCTATAGAAGTGACCCAAGATTTTTCGGAGGAATGTTACTCCCAGCTTAGTTTTGATCTTTACGAGCACTGTTTATGGACATTATATCTTGTCTTTGTATTAACCCCTATCAGGATTTATCCACAGAAGAACTTTAAATGTCGTTCGGAGGAATGTTACTCCGAATTTTAGCATCCGTCCTTGACGGAATCTGAAATCATGTTTCTACACGATTGTTTTGTTTTTGTGTACAAAAACTTTTCATCGAAGTGAGAGTTAAAATTTTATATAGAAGTGATCCAAAATTTTTTGGAGGAATGTTACTCCCAACTTAGTTTTCATTTTTACGAGCACTGTTCATGGACATTATATAAATAATGCCTGTTTGGGAGGGTACCAGTTGAAATTGACACCCCGAGAAAACCATTGTCAACCGACGCGAAGCGGAGGTTGACAATGGTTTAGGAGGAGTGTCAATTTCAACTGGTACCCTCCCAAACAGGCACTATTTATTTTATTATACTGAATGTAATAATTTTTATAGCAAATTTTACTGCTTTTATATAGAAAAGACGTGAATTCTACGGCGAACCGTACGCGCATAATTAACGCGCATGCAACAATTCGTTCTATCGGCCCGTTGCTAAGCGTGCGAGGGAGAGAGAACGGATTGTCAACTGCGTCTAAACCAATCAGATTGCAGTATTTAACATGAAAGTATAATAATATATCTTGTCTTTGTATTAACCCTTATCAAGATTTATCCACAGAGGAACTTTAAATGTCATTCGGAGTAATGTTACTCCGAACTTTAGCATCCGTCCTTCAAGGAAACTGAAAACAATCATTCTACATAGTATACTTCGGAGGAATGCTACTCCGAACTTTAGCAACCGTCCTTCAAGGAATCTCAAAAAAAATCTTTCTACATGATCGTTTTGTTTTTGAGTACAAAGACTTTACATCGAAGTGAGAGTTAAGATTTTCTATAGTAATGATCCAAGATTTTTCGGAGGAATGTTACTCCCAACTTAGTTTTGATCTTTACGAGCACTGTTTATGGACATTATATCTTGTCTTTGTATTAAACACTATAAGGATTTATCCACAGAAGAACTTTAAATGTCATTCGGAGTAATGTTACTCCGAACTTTAGCATCCGTCCTTCAAGGAAACTGAAAACAATCTTTTTACATAGTATCGTTCGGAGTAATGTTACTCCGAACTTATGCATCCGTCCTTCAAGGAAACTAAAAACAATCTTTTTACATAGTATCGTTCGGAGTAATGTTACTCCGAACTTAAGCATCCGTCCTTCAAAAAAACTAAAAACAATCTTTTTACATAGTATCGTTCGGAGTAATGTTACTCCGAACTTAAGCATCCGTCCTTCAAGGAGTCTGAAAACAATCTCTCTACATGATTGTTTTGTTTTTGTGTTTTGCATGTACCTCGTTTAATTGTGAATAAATCTTTGAGAATATTTGCATTGTTCTGTAGTTTTCGTTTGATAATAATGTCTGTGATGAATTACACAGCAGAAATCTAAACTAAAACCCGGAAAAGGTACTATGGTCGCAGTACCTTTTTATTTTGCTGTCCCTTCTATGCAAGATTTCCGAACGGAGAAAATATTCTCTTTCATCGATTTCAATTGCATTTCTCTCACAGGTATGTGTATTTTTTATTAAAAATCGTCCAAATGTGCGACATAAATATCTTGGGACAGACGATAAAAAACATGTTTAATTATTTTTTCCAGTTGTAGTTCTAAGACATTTTTTTTTACATAGGCGTCGGAACCGTGACCATCAGGTGATAACTGTACATGTATGCATTTGATAGATTCAGAGTTGTGCTTGATGAAGGATTCCACTTTTGGCGATCATTATAGCTATCATTCTTGTTAAAAGCTGCCCATAGTTTAAAAAGTAAAATGATAATTACTAGGCCTGTAGCATTGAATGATTTATTTTTGACGTCGTCGTGTCAATAACTCCGTCAGGTGAGCAGACAAATATATTGAATAACGCATCCAGTTACACTGACATGTATATACCGGTATAATATCTTGATCCACAATATTAAACCCACTGACTCTCATATCTACATTATGAACCGTCAAGCTGCTACCCTCCCCAAACCTTTAGAGCCGGTGCTCCTTAAAGATATTAAAGAGTATTATGCTTTCGTTGGTGTTTCATACGGGTTTAATCGGGTTATGTAGTTAGCTAGCATTGCAGAAAATAATGACTTTTTTCTGCAATGTGTTCAGCTACCTTTACATCCGCATGAAACACCAAAAGAAAGCATTGTATTGTTTAAAATTATTAATAACTTTAAAAATTTATTTTTAAATTTAAATTTTTACTTTATGTTTGTCCTGGAGGTTATTGCTTTTCTATAGAACTACTCTCTCTTATTTCTTGTTCGAAACGATAATTATATTCTAATACTGCAAACGATGTACAATTTGCCTCAACTGCAACAGGTGTGTGCTACGGCCGTAATGTTGTCCTCTGCTATGATTCGTTCCTCGGTTGTTCACATTTTGCAATGGTTCTCCACAACACTGTTTAACTTCCATTATATCCGAAAATCAAAATACAACCGCGATACCATTTTATATGATCACAATCAAACTCCAATTATCTTTGCGCATGGGATCGTTTCGCAATAATATCGACAAGGAGAAAATTTATCTCCATTCTTGTTTTCCTTGTATATTAATGATCTAGAAGATTATTTGTTAGATAAAAACGTAACTGGTCTGTCTACAATTACTGAGGGAATTGAAAAGGATTTTTTTTTTCATATTTAAAAATGTTTATCCTGTTTTATGCAGACGACACTGTTATTTTAGCTGAGTCTGCAAATGATTTACAGTTTGCCCTTAATGAATTTTATAGATACTGTGATACGTGGAAACTCACTGTGAATATTAGTAAAACAAAATTTTTTGTATTTTCTAAAGGTCGTCAACCCAAATATGTCTTTTCTTATAATGGTTTACCTATTGTAATAGTTAAGGAATTTAATTATCTTGGTGTAATTTTCTCAAGAACAGGTTCATTTTTCAAATTAAAAAAAACGGCTGTGTGAGCAAGCACAGAAATCCATGTGCACGGAGTTATAAGGAAGATAAGGAATTTTAATTTACCTATTGATTGTCAATCATATTTATTTGATAAAGTTGTTGTACCAGTTTTATTGTATGCATGTGAAGTTTGGGGTTATAAAAATATTGAGATTATTGAACGTATCCTTTTAAAATTTTTGAAACATATTCTTAATCTTAAAAGTTGTACACCTAGTTACATGGTATATGGTGAAACTGGACGATTTCCTCTGTATATAACCATTTTTACTTGGACCAACATTATCAATAAGAGTGAAAACAAGTTAAGCAAAATTACATATATGTATATACGTATACTTTTTGATAAGGGACAAATATTAAATCCGTGGCTATGCTCTTTAAAAAATCTTTTAGATAATTGCGGACTTTCAAATGTATGGTGTGATCATGAATCATACCATTATAACTCCAGTTGGATTAAGACAACTATTAACCAAAGGTTAAGAGATCAATCTTTACAAAAATGGCATAACGATATTTAGGAATCGACTAAGGGTGTTATAGAATTTTTAAAACAAATTTTGAATGTGAACGCTACTTACTCTTGTTACCCAGTAAATTAAGAAAAATATTAGCTAAGTTTAGAACTACAAATCATCATCTTCCTGTTGAAATAGGAAGGTGGGGTACTGTTGAAAGAAGTAAACGTTATTGTAATTGTAACAAAATTGGTGATGAATTTCATGTTATTTTAGAATGCAAGGCATTAAGTAAATTACGAGGTCAGTTTTTAGATACATATTACTATTCTTCTCCTAACACTAAAAGTTCTATGAAATCATGTCTTCAAGTAACTATATTACATTAAGAAAATTGTGTTTCTTTATTCAAAAAATAATCAAACTGTTTGTTCACTCCACTTACTTTCTTGACCTTTACAACTATATTGTATGTATTTAAATATGTTTTGTTTTCTTCATGTACCTCATGTACCATTATATGATGTTGAGTGAAAATAAACTGAACTGAAAATAGTTTGACCGGTAGAAATACACGAGTCGGTATATCGAATAACAATTTATTAACGATCCAAACCTGTCGTTTCTACACGATCTATGCAGCCGGCATGGACAATACAAAGTCCAGTCTCCAACTGATGATCATTGTGGATAACGACTACTTTATAAGCAAAACATTCATGAGTTAATAAACAGAGTTACTCTTGACATAATAGATAATTAATTGAAAGGATAAGTCAATATTTATAATTAATTATATAACAGGTGACACCTTAATGTCCGGCGGAAAGGTCTAATTAGAACTAATTAGCACTAGAATTCAAGAAATCATATGTCACTCGAAATAAGTATTTTTCACACGGTGACAATAGGCCGGAAAACATGCATGTCATTTCCAACATTTGGTTCGTTTATTTTTACCTCGAGTTAAAACGGCCTTGACAAAGCATCGCTGTATCGGAAACTATATCAAAATATCAAAACACATTCTACAAAATTAATAAAAGTGTGTCTAGGCGTCAAAACAAGTATTGTTATTCATTTCGGGACTTTAATGTCAATGGCACTCCAAGAAGCCCTGCAAGAGCCGACTGTACATAATATACATGTATGTAGCAAACATGGAGATATAGAGGACATGTTCTGTATGGATTGTGAGAAACAGATTTGTCTGATTTGTGCTCAACAGAATCATGAATCACATGACTGGAACAGAACTACAACATTCCTAAGGCGAGTCAAATCAGAGATTGAGGTAGAGTGCAACCATGTGCGACAACAGAAGATTCCTCTTCTTAAAGCAGAAATTGAAAAAATCAAAGCCCTTAGAATTGAGAATAAAAAACAATTTTTGGCCGCGATAGAGACAATTTCCTCATCCACAGAACATTTGGTGACAGCTCTAAATAAATTTTCAGAAGATCTGATGGGATATTGCAAATCATTGCACAAGCAACCTGAAAATAAACTGAACACAAGCCAAACTGAAGGAGAATCATGTATATCAAAATTGGAATGCTGTCTAAATGAAGTTGAAGCAAGAAAAACAGTCGTCGATTTGTTCACGTCATTGAAACTTAGAAAAGATATTAAATGTATTCTTTACCAAGCGGAAAGTTTTGAAATTACACATGCAAATCTAGAACGCTGTGGCCATATTGAGTTTCTAAAAGGAAACATCGATGAAAACATTTTGCGTTCAGCCTTAGGTTGCATATATCAATCAACCAACAGTGTGACAGTTTCTAAAATATATGAAGCAAAGAAAGGAACAAAATTGATCAAGTACATATCTCCAATATCTGAATATCAGGCCTGGTTAAGAGAATACCAATCTCTAACAAATATTTTGATTGACATTAAAAGCGACTCTTCAGAGATTGATAAATCAGGAAGAACTTTTTCCGATCCAATTCCTGAAGATTTTATCACCCTAGAGAATGACGTAAGTTTTTATACATGGCATTCTGGTCATTCTGTGATGAAAATATCTCATGCTAAAATCAAGGCAAGTGAAATTACCTCCAGCATAGAGGTCAAACTGGCGGATTTATCTCCCTTGTTCCCAGTTGGAATTTGTCCAACTATAGATGGCAGGTTACTTGTCTCTGCAGTAGATACCAAATTACTAGCCAGTGAATATCTTATCACACCAAAGAAAAGCGTAGTCATAGTTTTATCAAAGAACGGGAAGACAAAAAAAGTTTTCCAATGGCAAAACGATGGGAAAAAGCCGCTGTTTCGATTTCCTTATAGATTGGCAGAAAACACGAATGGTGACATCTGCGTTGTTGACCGACTTGATTCGTTACATGGACAAATGGTTGTTCTTTCCTCCTCAGGAGAACTTAAATTTCACTACAGAGGGACAGTTCCCGAGAAGGCGAACTTTGACCCAAGAGGAGTATGTTGTGATTCTGTGGGTCACATTCTCCTTAGTGACTTTGGTAGCAAGTGTGTACACCTGATAGATCATGCTGGCACTTTTCTTACTTATTTGATCAGAACCAATGAAGAGACATGTTCAGTGTCTTTAAATCTAAAACAGTTGTGGATTGGTGGGAAAAATGGAATAATCTATGTCTATCGATATCAAGTCGATACCACATGAGTAAAAAAAAATTCTCTAGGGGAAAAACGTTTCTTTCATTTCCACAAACTGCGCCATTAATCGAAAGTTACGTAAATTATGTCTCTAAGTTATGTAAATGGGAGTTGTCTGATGTAAATATTTGAACTAGCTATAGATTAAATATGGTCAGCAATATAACCCGACAACAATCTCGCTGTCACTTCGACGCGAACATGTTCAGTATTTTCAGTATGAACTTTCAGTATTTTTTTGTTTTAAATGAAAATGCGTGTAAAAGAAAGTTTGCATAATGAAAGTTCAATCTTTCCTAAAAATGTTCGTTGAAAAGAAAAAAGACCAATTCTTAAATTTTATGGATGGCTTTAGATGAGGTTTAGAAAAATAAGGCATTTTCTGTGAATGAATTAAAGTAAAGGATGACTGCACTTAAGGACATGCGAAATGCGAGAAAATAAACTTTTAAAAGAAGAATTTTTCTATCAATGGCAGAAATAGTCAACATCTAAACTGCAACCTTACGTAATTGCATTAAATAAAAATATGCTGTTACCAAGTACGAATATGTTTTCATAGGCGGGGGTCATCACGATTTCTTGAATCTCCATACGATAATGAGGACGCCCACTTTTATACTGACTACATACATAGTCAGCGCATGTTTGTCTATTGTTCTCCGTTTAGCAGTAGTTGTATATTTGCATTATCAAAGTTATGCCAAAGGGAGATTAGTAGAAGAACATGCGCTCATGGTTTAAATGAGAAAAAACTGCTTCTTCTTACTTTTGTTGGTAAATATTGACATTCGATGAAAAAAAATGATGAGAAATTATCAGCCAAGGATTTAATTATCACAAAAAGGAACTAGTATGCTATTGTCAAAGAAAAAGCAATGAAAAATAAAAACAACCCAACCCAATCCCAAACAAAATGGATATGAATACCTGTTTATTGTGGAGGGGAAAACATTGTTCTAATACCAAGTAGGCAAAGTGTGACAGTTTATAATTACATTTTGAAACGCAACAACTACTTTACTATTTTGATAATAAAATTGGTTAAGTGAACATAAATTTCAGATCTCTAGAACAACGAAGAACAAACAATTATAGCAAAGGGGACATGTAATGCTATTTATGTGATGACTTTTCTGCGCTGAAAAGTATGTAGTAGTTTTAGTGTGTATGTAACCCAGTTAGCCCGCGTCAGTTTGCCTACCTGTTCGGTGTCACTGACGGTGTAACATTACAGTTTACCCACTTATCTATCTCTCAAGCCATCTACAGCCAGTGAGAGCTACAGGAAAAGCACTGACCCTTTTCCTGGACAAGCCTGGGATAACTTCTCGTTGATTTGAACCAGGGAATGTCAGAGATACATTGAGACTTGTAAGTTTATTTAGCCTTTCTCATTGAAAAATCTTAATCGCTATTCATGTTTATGTTAACATTTTTATTTAGTTACAAAAATATATACCTAGAGAAAACAATTTTTTTTCATTATAACACACCATCTTCATTCTATACAAGTGTAGTTTATCAAATATTTCATCGCATTAGTTAAAAAGTGAATTATTTGGGTCCTACTTCAAAATAAATTCATCCATGCAGTAAAATATTTACGAAAAATACCCAAACTATGGAATCCGGATAGGACCATGTAGTTCACTATGGCATCATCGAACCGTCGACGTTTGGATCGATAGTGCAATGACGCGGTAATGCGATGAGAATGATGCGATAACGATGAAGCGATGGTGCGATAGCGTAATGACGATAATGCGGTGGCACGACGAAGCAATAGCGCCATGACGCGATGGTACGATAGCGATAACGCGATGGTGCGATAGCGATGACGCGATGGTGCGACAACGAAGACGCGATGCCCTGTCGGGTCATCATTAGGTCTTTATTGCGCTATCGTCATCATTTCATCGCACGGTATTCCGCATGCTCAATTGGACAGAGAAATGGCGTCAGTCGGTGAATGAATGAACGAATTATATATCAGAAATGTACTTTACTCGTTTGATAAACTTGACTATCTAATAATAATTAGGTATTACAAATTAACCATGCCCTCATTGCCAGACATAACTATTTAGAAGAGCTATTAAGAGTGATTAATGTTCCAACATTGAAATATAGACTTGCATGAAGAATCATTTGGATAATAATTGCAATTTCTCAGAAATACATTTTTTTGCTATAATCAGTCTTTTGGTTATTGCTTTCTTAAAGAGGTTCGCTCCTCAGGTTTTGGGTAGCTATTTTGGGTCACCTCTAGGCTGAAAATTCTGCATCACATATTAATTCTAGTAGTATATTTACATTTACAATGCCAAATAAACTTTTGAATAGAATTGTTTTAAAAAAAAATCATTTTTACAGAGTTTAGTAAGGAACTTTATTTTGTGGCGGAAGGTTTTCAAGAAAGAAATGAACAATTTTCATAACTCATTGGTTTTAGAGTCCTGTTACTTTAGCTTCCTAATTTTCAGCACAGACTAAACTTCTGGATAGTTTATGTATTATGATATATTCATGATGTTCTAATAAACATATTTAAACATTATTTTAATATTTCTATCGATATATTTTGACATATTTAGCTCATATTTCATAGAAGTTAAGAAAAAATTAATTCCAATTTGGCCTGAAATTAGCTTATTTCATGCTATATCTCAAATTTTTGAGATGTGACCCCTACTTGTTTTACTTTTAAATGAGACAATAAATGTATGTCTATTTGTATGCAAAGTTTTGAAAAGATGACATTACTATAATTTTTTTCATTTGCGTTATAATTTGATTACTTCAAAATTTTGTAACATCTGTTGTTGTGTTCTTTATGTACTGGCCTTTGAAGCCACCAGTAGAGCAAGAATTTTTAAACTTTGACTTAGATTTTACTTTTATAGCCACTACATGTGTCCAACCTCATACTGTATAAAAATCATAACTAAATAATAGTTCAAACTATAAAT
This sequence comes from Magallana ariakensis, assembly GCA_020458035.1. Lineage (NCBI taxonomy): Eukaryota > Metazoa > Mollusca > Bivalvia > Ostreida > Ostreidae > Magallana > Magallana ariakensis. Next base: position 29,314,866 of record CM035816.1, read on the forward strand.
ATATGTTTGATTTCTTCAAATTATCAATTTAAATGTCAAATTTTAGCAAACATTTCAGGAAAATTATCATTTCTGTTTGGAGCCCAATATTTCCAAAATATGGCATGTGACATGGGTTACAGATAGAATAATTGAACATTATAGGTCTCCATCTTTATATCCAAGTGGTTTTTGGATGATTGACAGTACTATTATTTCAGGTGTCAACCTCCTTAATGACATTTGTATTAAGCCTCTCTCTGCAATAACCAAGCGACTGTTTACATGTATAGAAAAAATGTATTTGTGAGAAATAGCAATTATTATCCATATGATTTTTCATGGAAAGCTATATTTTAATGTTTAAAATTAATCACTATCTGTTGTCTCTCCTTAATGTCCCTTCCTGGTTATTTCTGCCGTTTAATTTATTTCCCTCCGTCATAAAAGCACTTTTACGTATACCATGAGGTTTTTTTTTTGGTAAAACTACAACATGTGCTTTTTAGGGAGTAATATGTACATTATATATATATATATATATATATATATATATATATATATATATATATATATATATATATATATATATATGAACTGTAATTAAATACTTTTATTTAATGTTTATTCTGTTTATTCAATAAAATAAATATCTTTAAAAACTTTACATTTTTTCATTATTTATGCTATAAAAATATAAGTTTTTAACGAATACATAAAAACATGTAAAGAGAGTAACTGTTGTCAATCAACTTTTTCTTTTACATTTAATGAATTTCTTAAGCGAACTGGCTTTAAAAAATGTTTATTTATTTTCCACCAGGCAGTTCAATATTTGATAATAAGTAATTACGTTCATACCCTCTCTCACGCCCCTTTTTTAATTACACAAAAATTACCCACTGTATTACAGTCACATTGTAACAGATAAATTTGAATACTTATACATGTACTCTCTCTTTTCCTCCAACCTCTCTCCCCGTGCCATCTCTCTCTCTTTCTCTCTCTGCGCTTTCAAAAGGAGAGGGTTGGAGTTGCAACCATTGTAGACACATTATTTATTATATCTTATATAGCTCACCATTTTACGGGAATAAGCTCTTACTTTGCTCAATATATGAAAATGTTAATTGTTGCCCTCCCCGTTTAAAAAACTATGCCTTGATCATGCGATTTTCATTGTTAGCTTTATATATTAAACTACAATTTGGCTCTTCTAAATATTCATATGGCTGACAAGAAGGGCATTGTTAATTTGTAATACCTAATTATTATTAGAGAGTCAAGTTTATCAACCGAGCAAGGAAGATTTCCGATTTATAATCCGTTCATTCATTCACTGGCTGACGCCATTTCTCTTTCCAATTGTGCATGCAGAATACAGTTAATAGCGCGATGGTGCGATGAAATGATGAAGATAGCGCGATAAAGACCTAACGATGACCCGATAGATCATCGATCGCGTCTAGGTTATCGCACCATCGCGTCATCGCTATCGCACCATCGCGTAATCACTATGATGCCATCGCGTCATCCCGCTATCGCTTCGTCGTGCCATCGCATTGTCGCACCATTGCATAATCGTCATCGCGCTATCGAACCATCGCTTCATCGTCATCGCGCTATCGCACCATCGCTTCATCGTTATCGCATTATCGCATCATCGCACGATGGATACAAATCTCAATGGTGCGATGATGCGATAGTGAACTAAATGACCCTATCCGGATTTCAAACCGAACAGAATACGATATCCCATTCTAAACCTGACTACATCGAGGAAACTTTACGCTTGGCAGGAAACCGATATGTGTACCAGCACATTATGTAATGAATGATTTAAAAGTATTTTTTTTCTTCCTGGTCAGGTAAAATAAAATGGAGGAAATTTGCTCGGATGAACCTGCTCCAGAAACTAAAACTGAAAATGATGGTTTACTGGTGTCCAGAGAAATTTAAAGGAATATTTCTATGAAGAGGGAAGGGAGGTCCACTTTTGTGACATTCAATGACTTCTTTACCAAGGATCCGTTAGATAACTCTATACCTGTTTGTACACTACGGGAATCAATTAGTTCGGAGCCCCTGCCAGATTCCCCTGGATCACAGAGGAGAAGTGTTTTGGACAATTGTACCCCGGACTCTACCCCTCGAGAATCATTTATCTCGGAAACTGTAAAATCGTAAAATATTTTCACTTTAGCAGATAATTTTTTTTATAAAAAAAGTCTACCACTTTGACTTTTAATACAAATATGGAGATGACATGTATAACATTTTGGAGACGAGGAAAAGTATACCAAAAAGTTCCAGGCTGTATTACTTACTTTGTCAAAACTTTCGCGATATTTATTTTGTTTCCTTTATTTTTGTTTCCTCCAGATAAAACCGTCGTGACAAAGCACTGTTGTATCAGAAACTATATCAAAACTCATTCTAACAGATCCTAAAGAATTTGTCTTCAAATTTGGGAATGCATATATGGCACTTCAAGAAGTCATTCAAGAGCCGATTGGACAAAATATATGTAGCGAACATGGAGACATACAGGACATGTTCTGTATCGATTGTGAGGTACAAATTTGTCTAATATGTGGGCAAAAAAATCACAAGTCGCATGAATGGAACAGAAATACTACATTTCTAGAGCGCATCAAATCAGAGATTGAAGAAGAGTGCAGCCTCGTCCGACAACAAAAGATCCCTCTTCTTATAGCAGAGATTGAAAAAATAAAAAACCTGAGAGATGAAAATGAAAAGCATTTTCTAGCAAAAGTGAAAACCATTTCACTAAACACAGAACATGTTGTGACGATTTTGAAAAGATTATCGCATGATTTGATGGGATATTGCAAATCATTGCACGAACAGAGTGAAGAAAAACTTAACACACAACAAAAGGAAGGAGAAAGTTGTATTTCACGGTTTGATTGTTGTCTCAAAGACGTTGATGAAAAGAGAAAATATATCGATTTGATTGCATTATTGCAGCTTAAAAAAGAAATTAAGTCAATACCTTATCCTGCAGAAAGTTCAGAAATAACACGCACATATTTAAAACGCCTGGATCACATTGAGTATGTGGAAGGATCGATTGATGAAAACGTTCTTCATTCATCTTTAGGATCTATATATCAATCCTACACCAATGTGACCGTTTCTAGAACATATGAAGCAAAGAAAGGAACAAAAATGATCAAGTACATATCCCCAATATCTGGACATCAAGCCTGGTTTAGAGAATTTCGATCTCTTGAAAATGTTTTGGTTGACATTAAAACTGACACTACAGAGATTGAAAATGCGGAAAAGACTTATTCTGGTCATATTCCAGACGATTTTATAACTTTACCAAATGGCGTTAATGTTTACACATGGCATACAGGTCATTTCGTAATGAAAGAGTCTTCTGCCATGACCAGGGAGAGTGAAATGACCACCAAAAGAGTAGTAAAATTCGCAGATTTATCTCCCTTGTTCCCGGTCGGCATATGTGCCACGGTAGAGGGTCGGTTTCTTGTGTCTGCTATAGATACCACTGCTGCAAACGAACTATTTTTCACATGTAACCTTCCAAAGAAAAGCGTTGTCATGTTTTTATCAAAGAGCGGAAAGCCAAAAAAGGTGTTTCAATATCAAAATGATGGGAAGACACCACTGTTTTTATTTCCTTATAGACTTGCAGAAAATACAAATGGTGACATATGTGTTATTGATCGTACAGGGATGATGCATGGACAGATGGTTGTTCTGTCCTCTTCTGGAAAACTCAAATTTAACTACAGAGGGTCAGGTTCTAAAGAGGATGATTTTGACCCAAGAGGAGTATGTTGTGATGTTGTAGGTCACATTTTGTTAAGCGACTTTGGTAACAAGTGTGTACACCTGATAGATCATGATGGCACTCTTCTCACTTATTTAATCAGAACCAATGAGGAGATATGTTCAATGTCTCTTTATTTGAACCAGTTGTGGATTGGTGGGAAAAATGGAATGATTTCTGTTTATCATTACCAAGTCAGTACCGAATGAATTATAATTATTATATAATTTTTTAAAAGAAAATGAAAAAGCTCTTCAAACTTGACTTGTACATAGTTTTTTATTATTATTATTATTATTTTTATTTTTTTTAAATATTTTCCGGAGTTTATTCATTCAGAAAAATTAAAACTAACATAATTGGCAATTATGTTATTCAAATGCAGAGCTACATGTAGATGAAACTTGTAAATTTTGAATTTCTTTGAATAAAAAATATTAAAAAGTATAATTTCAAATGCACAACAGAACAACATTTAAAACTATTATAAACGTTATTTCTTGCCTTATGTTCATCATAAAATAAAAACAATTGTGTGTTCTTTGTATATTTTTATGAGATATTTGTGCAATGAAGAAATATGTGCTGCTGATTTTTTTTAAAATATATGGTAGATACAATGAAGAAGGAATTATTGTCATTTTGACATTTTAATAAAATTTAAAAGAAATCAATGATATTTAAGAATATGTTTTAAAATATTATGTTACAATTTCGCTACCAATTTTAGAAAATTATACACGCAGAATTGGATAAACCATGAAACGCATGCCATACTACCTGTAGGCGTTATACTGACATAAAATACAATCGGTTCCAATTAGCTCAAACGTTTAAACACAAATTGTGAATATATAATATATAATAAGTAGTCTTGAGATTTTTTTTTCTTAAATGTGTATTTTAATCAAGGCTTTCATCAGATCTAGGTATTTCGTTTATTGATGAAGGAGAGGTTTCACATTTTTCATCATGCGTATTACATTGGTCAATAAAAAAAAATTATCAACAAGTTGCTTGAAACCATCAACCTCAAACTAAAAAATAATAAAGCAAACATGGCTTATCAGTCAAATTTAATCGGTATGATCGTGAAAGGTTGATGAGAAATAAAACAGTTACAGAAACATGTGCATGTTTGGTATATTGATATGCAAACATGCAAATGTATGGGTGTGAAGATATATCATGCATGAGAATTCGTGGGAACATTTTGCAGATGGTCTGGAAAGAGATTAAAAAACAAAAAAAAAACAACAACAAGAAAACAGTTTGTCCTAAATTTATGATATAAACTTGGATTTTGACATTCATATTGTTGACATAATGTTAAAACTCTACTCAAAACTACCCTGTTACTTAAGAAACTTTAACATTATTTTGTTTTAACAAATGCACATTAACATCACGTTTGAAATTTTCAGAACGTCGATTTTCCTACTAAATGGGTGACTTTGTAGTTAAGACCCTGTCACACCAAGTTTTGTTCCCACCGAGTTATCACGGCGTTGTAATCTTTCTGAAATCGCAGGGAAATTCATAAAGTTTGTACAATGAAAAGATGTCATGGCGACCGAGGCGTTTTTACAGAGCTTCCGCGGCGTGTATGGGGAAAAGCCTACCAATTATTTTCCCATAGAACTCCATACAAACGTTATGACCTCTCAGTACTTTACTATAATACATGTAGTTTCAGTCAAATCTTTAATATCATTTGAAATTTCAATTCAAGACCTTTCAGGAAATGACAAAAAAAAATATAGGGTCCCATGGCGATTATAGGTTAAATTTGCAGTTGTTTGCAACTTACAGCGATCGGCAGTAAATGTCACTCTACATAAAAAATCAACCCCCACCCCTACAATTTTTCCTAGTGTTGCTATATTCTTTAAAATATTTCCCCATTCCATCATTTATTTTTAAAACTAATATTTTTACTACAAAATGAGAATTGTCACATACCTGAATTCAGCCAATCGCGTAACGCCTACCCATCCATTCCTTATTATAACTTTTCTCTGATGTAAACATCTGGGGGTTTGGTACTCTCATTCCGTAACTCCCTTCCCATGGAATTATATTTGGTAATTGACTGCGCTCTCACCGAGTGCTCATGTCATGTTTATAGCTAGTTGTCACCTCGCGTTCACTGCATGCTCAGTGTGCTGACTGCGTGTACAAGACATTCTTGCGACGCAGTGACATCCTAAAGGACTCCAAGACTCAAAGGACTGCAAGCACACTCGACTTACACTTCGTTTCTACTGCGTGTTTATCAGAACGCAGAGCCACTGCGCGTACTTTGTGCATGTTCAAAGTACTCGCCGTTGAATGGCGTTCTTGGCGACCCTACCGCGACAAATGAAGATGCCGCTGCGTTGTTGCGCCGCTATAGTAGACTCTACTGCGCACACCTCGGCGTTTTGTATTTTTCATTGACGCAGCAGGATCGCCTAAGAACGCAGCCCGGTTTGAGAGGGGTTTTACGTGTTTGGAGCATACGTGTATATATTCAAACGGAGTTTTCTTATTGTGCTGTCCATCTTGGTTGCAAGTGAAACGATAGAACTGGGTTAGCATTTTTTTTTTAAAGAAAATCATTTTAAATCAAAGAACTTAAAATATACCTCACTGTTCTTTTTCCAATATATATATATATATATATATATATATATATATATATATATATATATATATATATAAACGTTCAACAAACGTTTCGCCTTAGCATTGCTTCTAAATATTTCTCTTTCTCACCATACATAATGCATTTTTCTCCAAAATCTCGTGGACCAACTTATCTCAAATGTGTGTATTTTGATGCGAGTAACCTGTGAATCGACCGGAACGAGTTGCAATTAACTGATTGATCATTCTGCCATCGATAGCCATCCCTAAAAAATTCCAAATATTATTTCACGTGACAATCAGGAATCTACTTCATGCATAAAAGTATCCCAATTAATATTGCTTAGGTTATAATTGATATAGTTAGAATAACATAAACATAGAGGCTCTTTATGTTTCTATCGTTTTTGTTTTTGTTTTCATTAGAAAAGACCCTGGCCAGATACTGCAGGACAAAAAGTTATATCAAACATAATTGTATCGAGACTTCCCGAAGAATTGCTTTTCGTTTATGACATTGCTAGAAATTTAGAAGTGATATTCACTGCGTGGGATTTCAATGATTTCGACTGAAGATATAAAAGAACAGACAGGAAAAGAGATATGCTCCGAACATGGAGATATACAGGACATGTTCTGTATGGATTGTGAGGTACGGATTTGTCTGATTTGTGCTCAACAGAATCATGCATCACATGACTGGAACAGAACTACAACATTCCTTAGGCGAGTCAAATCAGAGATTGAGGAAGTGTGCAACCATGTGCGACAAGAAAATATTACAATTTTAAAAGCAAATAGAGAAGCACTTCAGACCCAAAGAGATGAAAATGAAAAACGTTTTAAGGAAAACATAGACAATATTTCCACACACACTGAACATATTGTGAGGGTTCTGGATAGGTTGTCTCTTGATTTGATAGGACATTGCAAATAATCACAAAAGAAAATTGAAGATAAATTTAACATACAACAAAACGAAGGAGAAAAATGTATTTCAGAATTTGAGCGTTGCTTGGAAGAATTCACTATTGAAAGTAAAACTGTCGATTTGATGAAGCTATTGCAGTTTAAAAAAGAAATTCAGTCTATACACTGTCCTATAGACTCATCTGAAATTTCAGATACAAACAGACTGGATCACTTAGAGTGTATGGAAAGAAACATCAATGAAAACATCCTGCGTTCATCATTAGGCTGTATTTATGGAATTTACAATAATGTTACGGTTTCTAAAATTTATGAGGCTAAGAAAGTCTCAAACGTCGTAATGTACATATCCCCAATATCGGAATATCAAGCCTGGTTTAGAGAACGCCGATCTTTAGAAAATGTTTTGATTAACATTAGCAGTGACTCTACAGAGGTTGATGTGGCTGGACAAAGTGATTCTATTCCATTTGATTTTGTTATGCTACAAAATGGCGTGAGTATTTATACATGGCACACGGGCCATTCTGTGATGAAAGTGTCTCCTGTCAAAAATAAGGACAGGGAAATGATTACCAAAAAAGTGGTTCAACTTGCGGACTTATCTCCCTTGTACCCAATTGGAATTTGTGCCACTGAAGATGGCCGCTTTCTCGTTTCTGCTATAGATACAATATTGGCAAGTGACTATTTTGTTTCACCAAAGAAAAGTGTAGTAATAGTTTTATCAAAGAGCGGAAAGACAAAAAAGGTGTTTCAATATCAAAATGATGGGAAGACACCACTGTTTTTATTTCCTTATAAAGTGGCTGAAAATGTTAATGGTGACGTATGCGTTATTGATCGGATAAAAATGAAACATGGTCAAGTTGTTGTTCTTTCTTCCTCAGGGAAACTTAAATTTATCTACAAGGGATCCGGTTCTAGGCAATTGGATTTTGATCCAAGAGGATTATGTTGCGATTCTGCCAGGCATATTCTCCTGGGTGACTATCGTACAAGGTCTGTGCACCTTCTAGATCATGACGGAACTTTTCTAACTTATTTGATTAAGACTGATGAAGATATATGTTCAATGTCTCTTTTTTTAAACCGGTTGTGGATTGGTGGGGTAAATGGAATGATTTCTGTTTATCAATACCATGTTGGTGGCGAATAATTATGTAATATTTTAAAGAAAAATGCTTTTAAGCGACCGTATCAATGTCAATCCATGTATGGAGAAAATTACATTCGAAGATTTCAATTAACAGTTTTCTTTGTATATATATAATCAGATTACAAAAAAAAAATGAATGAGATTATGGAATAGGATAGGACCATGTAGTTCACTTTCGCACCATCGCACCACCCAAACATCGATGGTGCGATGATATGATAGTGAACTACATGGCCCTATCCGGATTCCATATTATACACACGTAAAACTTGCTACAGTCTTTCTATACCCCCTCCTTCTTGTATTAAGTGCCTGCAGTTACTTATTACTTATAATAATAACTACTTATAATGACAATTAAACATTTTGAAATAAGTGGCGGGGTTTTTTTCCATTAAAATGATTTCCATTAAAAAAATATTATAGCATCTTTTCGTAATCAAAAGCAATGTTGTATAATGGCTGATGGGAATATAATCCTTTTATAGAAAGTCGATGGAGCGATGGTACGATGACGCAATGACGATAGCGCGATAGAAAACAAACGATGGCACGATGGAGCATCGCGTCATCGCTACTGCACCATCTCGTTATCGATATCGTACCATCGCGCTATCGATTTATCTTACCATTGCACCATGGTCATTGCATTATCGCGCAATCGCATCTTTGTCATCTCGCTATCGCACCATCGCTTCATCTTCATCGCATTATCGCACTTATAGATATTAGAATAGCTAATCGGTTAATTGCAATTTATACATACATGTATTTGTGTCATTGATTGTACAGGGAAGAAAATACATGGACAGATGGTCGTTCTTTCCTCCTTTGGAAACATAAATTTACAAAGGGTACTAGAAAGGGTCTGGTCTAAAAAAGCGTAACAGCTGTTTACACCTGATTGATAATGATGGCACTTTTCTCACTTATATATGATAAGAACTAATGTTCAATGTATGGTGGTAAAATGGAATTTTCTATGTGTATTGATCGATACCATGTTCGTACAACATAATTTCCATATCTTTCAAACGGGAAATTGCTTATTTCATTTCTACAAACTTTGCTCATAATCTTAATGTGCCAACTCAAGGATCTTTTCTCGTTCTCATGAGTATTTATTATTTTCAATGCACCATGCAACGAGAAAGCGAAACTAAACGATCGTGTTATGGCAACATGCCGTTGTTGATAGATGCATGCGTAAACATTGACCCCCATGGTCAGTAAGCGTATGCGAGAAAACTGCATGTGGGTTTCCGACGATGAAGAGTGCGTGTTTCCTTAATTCTTGAATACGTGGTTACCTTTATTTGGAAAATCCTGAAGAAAAATAAATCTCTAAAGTCATTTCAACATGTCCAGCTACACTACTGACAAACAAAATATAACATATGTTACAGTAATAAATAGATATTTCATATGATTATTTTCGTTTAGCATGTATTCGAATGGTCGATAGTCTCAGTGTCAAATTGATGTGTTTTTTTTAATGCAAATGCGTGTAAAGCAATGATTACTTAATATTATTTGATTCTTTTAACGTGTGTAAGAAGGGAAAGAGTATTTCATAAGTCTTATGAATAAATTCATATAAAATTTGGGGAAATAATATATTTTCTGTTTTAGTCTGTTATTCCATATGAATCAAAGTTAAACATTAATTTCATTCATATAATTTAGATTTTACCATCACATGCAAATTTATTAAGTCAATTTTACAAGTATTTTCTTTTATACTTTTTATACTTTTTAAGTATACATAATTACATTTAAGAGGATTGTAAAGCTGACAGTATGCATTCTAATGTTCTTTCTTTAGACTCACACATTCAATGCAAGGTACTCTAAACATTGCATATATTACCATACAATATAAAATTTGCTTTTAGAGGTTAATGGGTTAAGTGATAAAAAAGGGAAAAAAACCCACCTTTGACATATAATGTCTATGAAGTGATGAGAATAAAGGTAACCATTTTATTTCATGATATTACACGTACTATTATTTCGCAATGGGCGATCCTAAATGTTTCTAATTGTAATTTTCTGCCATAGTCATATATTTTACATTAAGTGTATATTTCCCCCTATGTTTGCATTGGAAATCTGTGACGTTCATTTTTCTGTAAAACACAATTAGCTTTGTCACGGCACGGCGCTTGACCACAAGTAAATAGTCAACAAGCGTCATCACTCGTTTTGAATATATTTATTATTGTAAGATCAAATAAAACGTTCAAACTTACATAACCAATTTGATATGTACTAATGAAAAATAATCGATAGTTTATATCTATTTGTTGATAAAAAAAAAACGAAAGATATTTTTCCACAAAGCTTTTGGTACTACATATTTAGAAGCGGAAGCGAACTAAATACCATAGTTAATATGGCTGTTCCATCTATGTTTCATTTCCACACCACATCCGATCCGACCGATCCAAAAATAAGTATTCAATGCTTACATAATTTCTGAATTTTCAATTTTGCCAATGAAATTTTTAAACCAGATCTTAAACGCTTCACAGTTTCATTGTTGGTAATACAAAACTATTAAAATAAAATAAAAAAGTTGCTATTGAACGGGAATGCAGTAAACGAAATTGTTACGAAGATTATAGTGGTTTTTATTGTAGGGAAAAGCATTTACCGATAATACTATAAAATATTTAAGTGTTTTCCAGCCTAATCCTGTTATAAATATTGTTTTGAGTTTCCCTATTGTGTTTCGTGTTGGTTCAGTATGCATTCTTTATATTCATCAAAATAAGCTCTTATAATCGCATTGAATGGGTTAATCATCTTTGATATAGGAAAGATATTATAGGAGTTATGGAACATTTCATGGCAAATTTTGACATTCGTTATAAACGTGTATTAACAAAATATATACTTGTGAGGGCGCGTGCTTGCGTGCGTGTGAATTAATATATTACTAATAACGAAATTAATCATCACTTACAATAACTAAATTCGGGTATTGTCGTTGCATCGACAAAAATACAAAGCAAACAAGCTGTTAAAGGGACCTAGACACGATTTGAGATCAGAATTTGAATTCTAATTTTTTACTAGATAAAATCCCGCGCAAGCGCGGGCATTATTGCTGCTTTATACATTAATATGAATTCTACTACAGTTATTGCCGAGATCAAAGAGATGCCGCGGACATTATTTTCCAATATACCACGAACGTCATCAGTAAATTATCAGATCAGAAATATCTATTTGTCTCGCAATGATCATGAGAAGTACAACTTCAAACCGTAAAAAGATTTAAACCATGTCAATTTCACGTGTTAGTTCCAGTCAACACGATGTGTATAACTATTGCCTCAAATAATTATTTTTAAGAGATCAATGCGGCTGTTCCTAGGACCTCCCTAGCACATTTTCACTGCGTGTTTTTACATTAAATATATAGCCTTACGCGTAGTAGTAATATTCGTATTAAATTGCCCCTAAAATATCAGGAATATGATTCAATGGTATTTTATAAATAAATGAAGAGTATTAAAAATCCAAAGAAAAATTCTTTCGTCTGCATGTGATTTCTTTGATCAATACAAATGTAAACATTACTAACAAAACCGTTGGGGTTACACGGAACAGCCGTCAAAATGACCTAGATCGTCTCTCTATAGGAGAAACGATCTGTAGAAATACTGGGCTGTTAGTAGAATAGAAATAAAGTTCTTGTTATCGTGAATGTTGCAGGATAACCTCCTCGGTCTTGAAATGTTGTTTGAAATATAAAAGCCCGTTTCTCGACCTCGGAGGTTATTCTGCAACATTCACGAAAACTCGTACTTTATTTCTTAAACAATGAATTATGTACATGACCTTTACTCTTTTTGGTGCAGCTTACTGAAATCTATTACAAACTGGTTTTTTTCAAATTAGGAAGTGGGTGTATATTGCGTCGTATATCTTTTCTTTAGGTCAAATCAATATAGCTTTTATCACTGTCCAAAATAAGAATTTCAGAAAAAAAGGAATGTCATCCTCAACCCCCACCAATTCAACTTCCCGGTTTTATGCACACAGCATCTATTCATACAGATGTAGAGCTGTACTTTTTTTTGCATATCTTAAAATAGAGTTGTCAGATCCAAGGTTACTGTCCAATGATTAACCCGCGTTCTTGGTTACACCTTCTGGAAAGTTCTATTTATCAAAACTAAAATCAAAAAAGAAAACAAGAAACGAATTGGCTCATATTATTTATTCAATACTTGTCATATCTTAATTTCTATGTATATCCTAAATAAGCTCTCAGTAAATATATTCACTCTTTACGTAATCATTCAATATTATTTCATTGCAAGCATATACTTTGATGCAAATTCCCACTGACTTAGATCCGCCAAAGCGTGTCCACCACCTTACTCTCATTTTTGCTATTTCGGGCTGGTTTATCGAAAATGAAAGTAGGTTTTAAATTTATTTCTTAATAATTACTTATCATGTAAAATTCAATTATAGCTTACGGACATCAACTCACTTGTGATGAAATAGCGAAGGTGTAAGCAGTTACTCTGGTGTAGGCATTTCGTAGTTTATTGGCAAAATGTCTTAGTTTATAAGTAAATATAGAAATATAGATGTGTAAAAAGGTTTATCAATGCATTTTGAATAATTTACCAAAATTTGAATTTTAGAAGTCAAGTTATAAGAGAAATACAGATGTTAGAATTCATTGTTATGTAAACAAAGCTCGAGTCTTTTAATAAAAATACTGTAGAATCATTATAATTCGTGGTGGCTCAATTTTCGTGGTATTCGAGGGTAGTCCTCCCCCATGAATTTACATCCTCGTCGAAACAAATTTTGAAAGAGTTAGTTATCTTACTGAAACTGAAAATCGACGCATCTATCATCAGGTCTAATCGACCCTCTTCTATATTTTATAATAAATGATATAAAAATAAATTATTCTTTCTATTTTAAAATTGCTAATTTTAAGATAGAAAGAATAATTTATTTTTATATCATTTATTATAAAATATAGAAGAGGGTCGATCAGACCTGATGACAAGTCTTATCATCAGGTCTAATCGACCCTCTTCTATATTTTATAATAAATGATATAAAAATAAATTATTCTTTCTATCTTAAAATTAGCAATTTCAATTTAACATCTTTAAGAAAATTCCTGATTTAATCCTTTCTTAATCACAGAATAATGATTAACACGTATTTTAGCTTAAAGCCAAAAAGTTAAGAAGTTAGGTACATATTCACACATTTTGATTGCACGTTAAATTCCGTTTTATTTATTGACAAATAGCCTTTACACGAAGCCACGCAATGCGATTAACAATATATAAATAGTGCCTGTTTGGGAGGGTAACCGTTGAAATTGACACCCCGAGAAACCCATTGTCAACCGACGCGAAGCGGAGGTTGACAATGGTTTTCGAGCAATATTTATTTTATTATACTGAATGTCTTAATTTTAGAGAAAACTTTACTGCTTTTATATAGAAATGACGTGAATTTAACGGCGAACCGTACGCGCATAATTTACGCGCATGTAACAATTCGTTCTATCGGCCCGTTGCCAAGCGTGTTGCTAACGCTGAGGGTAAGAGAACGGATTGTCAACTGCGTCTTAACCAATCAGATTTCAGTATTTAACATGAAAGTATAATAAATTCTTTTGATGTCCTCCTGACTCAATTAGTGTCAGGTCATCGGATTAAGTTTCTTTGTTAGACCTGCTCTTTTAGGTATCTTTTCTGTGAGAGGCCCCCGAGAGGTAATTTGGGTATATGTATCTGTATATGTTTTTGTTGTTTTGATAATTGCCCCTTTGTCGAACCTACCTCGACCAGGCTGATTTTTGTATCAAGTGCCCAGCGCGTCACTTTTTGCTGGACACTCAAGAATAAACGACGTTAACTTTATTAAAGAAGCCTTGGTCATTATTTCAGTTGTCACCAGAAAAAGACAGAAAAGCCCGGGTGACACATCCACGAAATTACATCCCCACGCATAAGCACAAAATCCACGAAAATTCGCCCAAACGAATTTAAATGATTCCACAGTAATGTAAAGTAAGGAAATAACATTTTTTTTTTTACAAAATGACTTGTTGCAAACAAGATAAACTGATTCAATGTATTCATAAATAATATTTGAAATTTTGACGAATCATTAAAAATACCCATATTAACCATTCGAAACATTAAAAATGGGGGGTTATTTTTACATTTTGAGCTCAAATCGTGTCTAGGTCCCTTTAATTTATTTAGAATACATGGGTGTAATAAGACTAACCATAAATAATACACATCAACAATTTATGATTAGTATATAAGACGCACTATTACCACCTGCAACGGCTACTTTTACTTTCTTGATAATGTAATTGGTCAGCACGAACATAATTTTCAGATGACTGTAAAAACGATGAAAAAACACGAATAACAAAAGGGACATGTAATGCTATTTATATGCCGACTTTTCTACGCTGAAAAGTATGTTGTAGTTTTAGTGTGTGTATGTAACCCAGTCAGTCCGCGTCAGATTGCCTTCCTGTTCGGTGTCACTGACGGTGTAACATTACAGTATACCCACTTATCTATCTCTCAACCCATCTACAGCCAGTGAGAGCTACAGGAAAAGCACAGTAATCCGGACCCTCTTCCTGGACAAGCCTGGAATAACTTCTCGTTGATTTGAACCAGGGAATGTCAGAGATACATTAAAACTTGTAAGTTTATCTAACTTTTCTCATTAAAAAATCTTAATCATTATTCATTTTTATGTTAACATTTTTATTTAGTTACAAATATATATACTTAGAGAAAACAATTCTATTTTTTTTCATTTTTAACAAACCATCTTCATTCTATACAAGTGTAGTTTATCAAATATTTGATCGCATCAGTTAAAAAGTAAATTATTTGGGTCCTACTTCAAAATAAATTCATCCATGCAGTAAAATATTTACAAAAATACCCAATCTATGGAATCCGGATAGGGCCATATTATATACCTATTTACTGGCTATGAGGACGATAGCAAGTTTATTGTCCCCCAAGACAGCAACTATTTCACGAGGCGAAGCCGAGGGAAATAGTTGCTGTCGAGGGGGACAATAAACTTGCTATTGTCCCCCAAGACAGCAACTATTTCACGAGGCGAAGCCGAGGGAAATAGTTGCTGTCGAGGGGGACAATAAACTTGCTATCGTCCGAATAGTCAGTAAATAGGTATTTTATTATACCGAAGCAAACTTTATTTGTTGGCGATGCAGAATTTCTTTATGGTAAACAAATTAGAGTTATCGGACTTTGAATTTAATGCAGCGATCGGATTACGAGTTTAAAAAGGAGGGAAATCGAATGACGCCGATGAAATAGTTTCGATGACTATTCACCATGGGCAGATAGCACGGAAACTATTTCACGGTTAGATAGAATAGCATGTTTATTCATTGTAATTTTACATAGAAAATATTCACAGAGGTATAATAAAGTTCACTATGGCATCATCGCACCGTCGACGTTTGGGTCGATAGTGCGATGACGCGGTAATGCGATGACGATGAAGCGATGATGCGATAACGATGAAGCGATAGCGCGATGACAATGATGCGATGGTACGACGAAGCAATAGCGCCATGACGCGATGGTACGATAGCGATAACGCGATGGTGCGACAACGAAGACGCGATGCTAGAGAGAGAGAGAGAGAGAGAGAGAGAGAGAGAGAGAGAGAGAGAGAGAAAATGGTGGTATACGTAAAATTGCTTTTAAGACGGAGAGAAATAAATTAAACGGCAGAAATAGACAGGAAGGGACATTAAGGAGAGACAACAGATCGTGATTAATGTTCCAAACATTAAAATATAGATTTCCATGAAGAATCATTTGGATAATAATTGCAATTTCTCAGAAATACATTTTTTTATATTTTAATGTTTAAAATTAATCACTATCTGTTGTCTCTCCTTAATGTCCCTTACTGCGTATTTCTGCCGTTTAATGTATTTCCCTCCGTCATAAACGCACTTTTACGTATATACCACGAGGATTTTTTTTGGTAAAACTACAGCATGTGCTTTCTAGGGAGTAATATGTACATTATAGCTAAAAAAAAATTTAATGTATAAATCAAATAAATACTGTTAATGTATATATATGAACAGTAATTAATACTTATTTGTAATGTTTATTCAATGAAATAAATATCTTTAAAAACTATACATTTTTCATTACCCCTATTTATGCTATAAAAATATAAGTCCAGTTTTAACGAATACATAAAAACATGTAATGTGAGTAACTGTTGTAACAAACTTTTTTTTTTTACATTTAATAAATTTCTTAAGCGAACTGGCTTTAAAAATTGTTTATTTATTTTTCACTAGGCAGTTCAAAAATTGATAATAAGTAATTACATTCATACCCTCTCTAACGCCCCTTTTTTAATTACACAAAAATTACACACTGTATTACAGTCACATTGTAACAGATAAATTTGAATACTTATACATGTACTCTCTCTCCCCCTCCAACCTCTCTCCCCGTTCCATCTCTCTCTCTCTCTCTCTCTCTCTCTCTCTCTCTCTCTCTCTCTCTCTCTCTCTCTCTCTCTCTCCATTTAACGGGAATAACTTCTTACTTTGCTCAAAATATGAAAATGTTAATTGTCGCCCTCCCCGTTTAAAAACTATGCCTTTATCATGCGATTTTTATTGTTAGCTTTATATATTAAACTATAATTTGGCTCTTCTAAATATTTATATGTCTGGCAAGAAGGGCATTGTTCATTTTTAATACCTAATTATTATTAGAAAGTCAAGTTTATCATGATGACGATAGCGCGATAAAGACCTAACGATGACCCGATAGAGCATCGATCGCGTCTACGTTATTGCACCATCACGTCATCGCTATCGCACCATCGCGTAATCGCTATGGTGCCATCGCGTCATCACGCTATCGCTTCGTTGTGCCATCGCATTGTCGCACCATCGCATAATCGTCATCGCGCTATCGCACCATCGCTTCATCGTCATCGCAGCATCGCTTCATCGTCATCGCACGATGGATACAAATCGCAATGGGGCGATGATGCGATAGTGAACTAAATGACCCTATCCGGATTTCATACCGAACAGAATACGATATCCCATTCTAAACCTGACTACATCGAGGAAACTTTACGCTTGACAGGAAACCGATATGTGAACCAGCACATTATATAATGAATGATTTAAAAGTATATTTTTCTTCCTGGTAGGTAAATAAAATGGAGGAAAGTTGCTCTGATGAACCTGCTCCAGAAACTGAAACTGAAAATGACGGTCTACGGGTGTCCAGAGAAATCACAAGGAATATTTCTATGAAGAGGGAAGGGAGGTCCACTTTTGTGACATTCAATGACTTCTTTACCAAGGATCCGCTAGATAACTCTATACCTGTTTGTACACTACGGGAGTCAATTAGTTCGGAGCCCTTGCCAGACTCCCCTGGATCACAGAGGAGAAGTGTTTTGGACAATTGTCCCCCGGACTCTACCCCTCGAGAATCATTTATCTCGGAAACCGCATCGGACTTTCCGGAATCTTTAACTGCAGACGACACTGAGCAAGACGATGTTGATGGAGAAAAGAAAATTCCAGAAACTACGATAGAAGATCAAAATGACAAAAAGGATTCTTCATTTGAAAATGCATTACATGTAACTATAAACGGTGTTGTTCCGCCTTCAAGTAATTTCGCACAAGATGGTACAGCGCACGAGAAAAAATATTATGAACTTGAAAAAGAGGTAGAGAGTGGGCTTGAAAATATCGAGGTTTTAGAAACAACAAATGATGGCCATGTATGGACGGCATTCAGAAAGGAGATATCTGAAATTGGTCCTGACGAAAAGGTCATATTCAAGCAAGAACTTGACGTGGTTTTGAACGATTTTGCTGTTCTCGGGTCGAATTCCATCTTTCTAGTTGAGACTCAGACCAAGACTATTAGATTTTTGAAAATCGAAGCAGGAGAACCAGTGCTTTCTATATTTGACGTGCTATCCCCGGATACTCCCGAGAAAATATGCATCAATACGAAAACTAGAGAAATCGTTACTACCGTAGTCAGCAATAAAGGAATTCTCTTCTTCAAGCGCGCACGGACTTCTATCAAACGATACCATTACAGTGGAAAATGTATCGACGAAATAATCCCCAAACATGACGGAAAAATTGTTTTTGACAACTCTCTTGATATGGTCTCAAACGGAAATGGCGACTTATGCATAGTGGCCACGAAAGGACTGTCTCATTTTGTTGCCGTTTTTGATCATTCAGTCAACTTCCGGTTTCTTTATAACGGCGAGGAAGAAAAGAAGGCCTCTTTCCGACCGACTTCCGTTTGCGTAGATTGTGATGATAATATATTATCCTTAGACTCGAATAGTCGTTCGATTCATATCATTAATCAAAACGGAAATTTTCTCCAAATATTCAGTCCTTCTGTTGGTGGTCCGGCGACTCCAAAATTGAAAGCCTTGTGCGTTTACAAGGAAGACCAACTGCTTGTTGGACAAGATACAGGAAAAATTCGTGTATTTAAAAACCCAAGCCTATCAGATGTAACAAAACTGTAGGAAACCATAAAGTATGTTTTAGAAACGTAAAAAGAATACTTAAGGAAATTGTATATGATGTATTTTAATGATGTATTCTATAAGATTGGCTATTACGTACAAACTCTCTCTGAAAGCATGAGGTCTCTTGATGACATTATGAAATAAATCATTTGCATTATTTTAATTTCTTGTTTCATAAAAATTCTGTTCAATTTATGTGTAATACTAATTCAAGTATAAAATTCCATTATTAAGACATTTTTGTATAAACACAACGTTTAATATCGAGAAGACTCTTTTTTGCATTGTCACTGGTAACCCATTGTTACAGATTAGAGAAAGAAATCAATTTGAACGTTTTACAGCATTTTTTATAATTATGAATTAAGAATTTTATTACAGATATGATTGATTGTTCTGTGTGTGTTTTCCATGACAATAACCATTTACATCACGGAGAAATAACCCAGATTACATTGACTTAGTTTATTCATTATCTGCATATTGACAATGGATATACATGTAACTGGTGTTTTCATATAAGTTATAGTTTTAAAAGAAATGAAAGAAAACGGAATGATAGGTGTAAAAAAAGGATATTGTTCTAAAATCGATAAATCGAAAAATGCGTATTGGTGCTGATAGAGAGTGAATAAGATAAGATTGTAAATTCATACATGTACATGTGTGTATATGAGCATTAAGAATATGGATTTATTATGATGAATTATTTACAAAATATCTATGATATATACATTTTAATTAATATAACTCTCTCTCTCTCTCTCTCTCTCTCTCTCACTCTCTCTCTCTCTCTCTCTCTCTCTCTCTCTCTCTCTCTCTCAAAAGTAAACAAAACATTGCACCGAACATGCACAAATGAAGTTCTGTCAATATATATTTATACATGTGTTATGTGAGGTCACCGATAAAATTAGTTGTATTGAAAATGAATAACTCGTTTATAAGCGATGAACTCACCGCGATAGAGTTTTTGTGTGATGAAAAAGACATTTATTGCCATTCATGATCAATCGAATATTCCTCATTTGTCACATTAATTATAGTCTGAATTACTATGGAAAATAAATTAGTTATATGAAATGAACAAACCATCTCTTTGTCCGCTTTACGACGAACAAATTCTTTCGATAAAAAAAAATCTATAAATATATACCAAAAGACCAACAAAAATTCTCATTAACTTACATTACAATTAACCATGCTCTAATTTTCATGTTAATTTTTAAAATAATGCCACCCTTATCTTGTATATGTATATTCGGCATACAAAGTACTAGTAGTAGATATAAATATTTCAACAAAGTAAAACAAGAAGCTCTTATATTTGTTATACCACCGCCTTGGTTTTACTTTTTAAAAGCACACAAAACTTTCTATTGTCACTATAAGCACACTATATATCTAGTGCAAGTTTTGCATGACCCTAACAAGTCTGAGATCACTAGTAAAAGAGATTACAAGTTAACGAAGTATATTCCCATTCATAAAGATCTAACAACTGATCCCAAAACAGCAAAAATTGTATCTAAGAAATCTTCAAATAATTTCATCAAACTATTCTGATGGGAGAAAATCTTATACCAACATCACATCGTGCAAAAAATACAAAGTAATTTCACAGAATCTAAATATTTAGGTAGATAAATCTTACTCGATTTTAAGTTTGGGGTTGTTTTCACATGCACCTGTTAAATACATTTTGGCAAAATTTACAACGTATCTATCAAAACATGTAAATGCCAGTTGTCATGTACATTGCAAGTCTTGCACGAAATTAACGGAAATGCTTTGAACACACTGGAGCCGTATAACACCTGGATAAAAAATCCTTTAGAAAAAAATTGGTCTTTTTATCTTCATATATCAAAGTTTTCCATTACAACTTTTAGGTTGACATATTAATCGAAGCGCATTTAGTGAAACAAAAAATCTAAACGTGTAAAAATTTACCACTCTTGAGACAAAGCTCGTAATTGTTTGATTAATAGGTTGTCAATTACATATCATCTGTCCCCGGTGGCATCGAAGCACGCAAAATACAAGGAAGGTAACAAATTCAATGTCGACAACACGATGTTTGAAGTAACCAAATTTTTCTTCAGATTTGGGGCTTAGAAGCACTGACAATGACAAATTCCATACATTTATTGCATTACTGTTCGGGTAAAATGAAGCTATATTTACATCCACAAGCTGAAGTATTTTCTCCCCTTTTTCTTAAAAAAAAAACCCTGGATTTGTTCATACAGCTACTAACAAAACCGAATCACGATTAAACAGAATCAATCAATTAATGTGTCCATGTATTAATACTTTAATACGCATGCATTCCTAAAACTTAAAAAAAAACTGTCTTCGAAAGCATTTTTAGCAGTGCAGTACTAGTGTGCAGTTCATTAAATGAAACGTTTATTTAAATACCTAAAATATATCTTAAATGGTGTCTTATCTTATTATTCATTGATTGATTATAACTGCACGGACTGACTTAGACTTTGAACAGTGATTTGAACTATATGATCCTTATAAGAGGGCTGGAAAGTCGTGGCCATTTTTAGACTATTAAAATATTAATCTCCTTTCAGAGAAGAGCTCTGTATAAAGATATAAGATCAAATTCTAAAATAGTAGTAATTTTTGCGTTACTGATACTAAAAATAGTTTATGGCGAAAAAAATAGTCATGTCTAACATTTTAAAGTAGATCTATCTGATCGGTTATTTCTTGACCATCCAGCCTCCTTAAATAGAGAAATTGGCTGTTCCCTCTGTGCAACCTACTGGTCGACAATAACGATACTTAACGTACTTTTTATTCACTGTATAGAATACCTGAAGAAAGATTTTAGAGAAAGGACAATTCAACTATGTCAGTGAATGCCTTTTTTGGTTGTTCATAAGACCTATGAGAGTGGCGATTAATACACACAAATAATCACATGAATGTTTTTTTATATTAACTTTGCCGTAAGGCAGTTAGATGGCTGTAATATCACGTACTCCGTGTATTTTAGTTCAGTAAAAAGTCGGAATGATATGACGGTCTATGTTCAACGGAATATTAGTATATACATTTACATACTGATATATCACTTAATTAGCATGACATCGTAGTGAGCATTTAAAAAAAAAATAAAAAAACATAACTCATTTATTAAACCTAATAAATGTTAAAATGAAAAGGTTATATTTAACAGAAAAAAACATGAATGTGAACATGCCTGGATTTTTTTTTTTAGCTTATCAGCTTTTGAGACGACCCCTCGTTAATCAGAAAAACAACTATCGATAGCTCAAAAAATTGTTACTATCAAATGACAAGTTAAACGCCCTGATATGATATATAGAAATAATCAATTAATAAAAGATGAACGATAAAGAAGATTGCATTACAAAGTTGGTTTGTTGAAATAGAGTATATATTTTTATGAATGTTTTTATCATACAAGGAACACAATGTAGATTTATCTAAAGTTTTCAGGGGGGGGGGGATATTATATTCTGTATATCCAGGAATTGAAACGGATGGATATAGATTTTATATACATGTATATACGTAGCCCCGTCTTGTTATTCGTGCTAACTACCAAAAACACCTCATTTAATCACAACTTCTAGAAGAAGTATACCCAACTGTCATTAATTCACGTGAACAGTAGGGACTTGAGAATATTAAAATGTCAACAATGGTTCAATAAGGGTATTTTCAGAAAGGCGAAAACCAATTATATATATATGCGTCTTTACTCCTTTAAAACCTAGTTCAGTTTGTTAGATATGGTTTACCTATACATGAACAAATGTTTATTATAAGATCAATTTTATGTGAGTTATGAATAAAAAAAAATTTCTTTTACTGCAATGTTTACATGCCGGGGTACCACAAGGTTCAGTACTAGGACCATTGTTATTTTTAATATATGTTAATGATGTTGCTAATAATATTTCTAGTTTCTGTAGATTATTTGCCGATGACAACTGTTTGCAATACTCTTCGAAATTTATCAAACTATTGAAATAATATCTAATTTTTAATAAGCAGGGTTAAATATTAAATAAAATTTAATAATAAATCTAATATCTCTAAAAGTCTTAGAATAATGGTCAAAAAATGGTTACTTAAATTTAATCCCTCCAAGACCAAAAGTGTATTTTTCAACACAAGAAAAAAATTAGACCCCCGTTAGCTTTTTTTTTCAAGATAACCAGTCAGAAAACTCATAAGCGAGTCACATTTTCATTTAACCTGTTCGAGTTGGTCATCTCATGTTAAAATTCTATTAAGTAATGCTTAAAAATATAAAATAAAAATGATACAGGTGGTAGGTGGTGTATTTTTCCATTATGAGAAAAAAAATATAACGTTAAGTAATGGGCCTGCGATCTTTCGATCATAAATATTGTTCTTTTTCAATTGACTTTTTAAAGTTATAAATGGGGATTTTCCATTGCATGAAGCCCCTCTATTCAGTGTGGTTTGATTTTATTTCAAGCACTCCTGAGATAAAATGACACAAATGACTTGGAATAATGCTTGACTTACACATCGATGCTAAATCCTACCTCCACCCCACCCCGGTTACCCCCGTTTCCATGCCTACGCCTTACTTATTTCTCGTGAATTTATATATATATATATATATATATATATATATATATATATATATATATATATATATATATATATATATATATATATATTCATTTTCAAATTAGTCCATCGGAAAGTCATTACATGTACAGGTACATAGATAATCATTTTAATGTACAATTGACCGGTTAATTAAACCTTTTTTGAACTACATGTAATTAATGCGAGAAATCCTTCAAAAGTGACTGCCTGATGTGTAAACATTTATATTGAATACTGATTGGGAAGAAGTATCTGTTATCGATTTAAAAACAGATAATACGATCTAGTTAAATATAAGTATAAAGATTTAACTGACAAATATTGACTTTTCTGATTTCAATGAATCGTGGTAATAACTTGTACAAATTGAAAATTGAAATAGCTGGTAAAAATTTATTCTTGGTGTATACATAAAGTCAAAAACATTTCAAAAGTTTTCATTAAAAATTGTTCTTACTTTATAAATGCATTAAAATGAATGTTAATGATACTACTTAAAAGCTCTTCATACAATATTTGAAAAGCAGGGTTAAAAATGAAGGTCTTATTTACATTAAAAAGGCCACAGAGGTTAATAACTCTGTTCTGATGAATGTTGATGACCCTCAAAAGTACGAGAAGTTTAAATTATGTTTGTTAATTTTCACTCAGTGAAAGCTGTGGATGTCATTAACATCTCTGCGCATTTAATTGTAACTACCTGCTAGATAGATGGGAAAACGCATGGATACCGCACGAATCTGTGTCACAGCTTAATAAATTCTCCGCCGTGGCAACATGTTTTCTTCTCACTTATATACACCCATTTCCTTTGTTGTTTGTTCCCAATGTTCTAGAAAAAAATATATATCGGATTAAGTTGTGTGCAATAAAGTCCTAAAGTCCTAATAAAAAAAACATTTTCATAAGACCAAACTGTATTATTTTAGTTTTGAACGCCTACTCTTATCTTCTAGCACAAGAACCGATAATTGTGGTTAAATTACCGCTTCCAGCGCCTATCAGGCACGTAGCATCGGGGGGGGGGGGGGCACTGTTTTGCGCAGCAAAGATTTATCTGAAATTTACATACAAAATAATGAATTAACATGGAGTTGCCCCCCCCCCCCCCCGACTTTTATGATGGGACAATGGAAAAAAAATGGAATTGAAAATAAGTAAATAACCAGTGAAATTAAAGTTAAAGGTAAACTTGCCCCCACCCCCACCCACCCCGGATTTAGGATTTTCAGGATTTTGTAAATTAACTTTTTTTTTTCTTTTTTTTTTTTGCTTGTCAAGATTTTTTGTGGATGAGTCTGCCCCCCCCCCCACTTTCCAAAACGATGCTACGTGCCTGCCTATAACTATATACCTGCATAGTTGCTTGTTGTTGAGACTTGTATAGCAACAAGTAGTAGCAACAAGTAGTAGCAACAAGAAGTAGCAACAGATATAGTTGTAACAAAGAGATCCATGAGATGGTAGAACGACACAGTTTGAGCTATCATGTAACATTTCTTGACGCTTGTCCTTGTGATGTTTGAAGTTTGAAAGTCTTCCGTAAACAGCTATTTGTACGTAACTCTTAAATTATCACCCACTTGTATATAATGCCCCATCTGTATTTGAATAAAAATCATAATGTTTAATTAATTATTTTAAGATATACTTAGTTTATGACTATCCTTGCGAACATTATTCCAAATGATAATTATTTTGGCACCGTATTTGATAAACAACTTTTTGGGTCCATAATTTATTTAGGATGGTGTAATGATAATGTACATAACACCGATAAAACAACTACGACAGTTATTGATCATGATTGATTTCACAATTATATGCGATTTCTCTAGCAGTCAGTCGTATCACGAAATTAATTTTTCTGTGTCTAAGAGATGACTTCTGTAAAGTTTTGATTTTCATTAATTTTCTTTTACGGTGTAAAAGAATCTTGACATGCTCAACAATAATAAAATGTAAATTCTAATGTAAATTTTGATTTAAATTAATTTTTCTATCTCTAAGAGAGGACTTATGTAAAGTTTTGATTTTCATTAATTTTCTTTTACGGTGTAAAAAAATCTTGACATGCTTAACAATAATTAAATGTAAATTCTAATGTAAATTTTGATTTCCAAGGTAACTCAGTGTATATTTGCCGGTATCTTCTTCTGCCTAAACTGTCTGACTATAAATGTAAGCATTATACATGTATACATGTACATAAATATCCATATCAATAAAGTCTTTGAGAAATATCTTTCCATCTTTCAAAGTGCGCCGCCATTCGTTCATGAATTAACACTTAACTGCCATAAATTAAGACTAAAAACTGTTCTAACCATTTGTATTCTAATACCTTTATAAGTTAGATTTGATTAAATCACACCAACAGAGTTTCCAACATGGTAGACTAATGGTCTCCAAAGATTAGGTATTAATTAGTTACTTTTGACGTAATATTGTTTCCTTTTTTACGCTTGCTGCACCTGTTAGGATCACCTGGCGATTCTGATTTATTTATTGAACAAAGTCTGATGCTGTTTTGCAATTGGTTCATAATCTTTTAATTGATGACTTCATATAAAAATCACTTAAGTGAGCAACAAATGCGGGGCAAACACGTTGAAGATTTACAACTAAAAATAGAGAGTTATTAGACATTTATTAATTGATTTCATTTTAATTTGTTCTTTTATTTAACCCTATTACATAACATTTTGACGAAATAAATGAATCACACAATATCCGCAGATTATTTTTAGCATTCCTCCTTGAACTATACTTGAATAAAAGTGACACGGGAACCCGGTTGCTCTCCGCATCATTGAAGTCAGCCACCGCCCATTTACCATTTAAAGCTTACTGTTTTGGTTTATTATACTAAGTATTGAAATGCATACCTTATTGGTTTCACATTTGCTGTAATTTATGACGTCATCAACTCGATGATATAGATTGAAAAACCACGAAAGTTTGTTCTAATGAATAACGTATTTAAAATTCAAGCTGAAATTTATTAATTTTTTGATAAACAAATGAATGTTATTTTGTCACTGATTTCCATCCGCACGACATTGAGAATTTTACATTTCCTGTCGTAAACGTGATTGGGCCATTTTTGTAATTTTCAATGAATCGCGATGAGTCTGTTAAACTTTCAAAAGCTTTTGGTGTTCCATCATTTCGTGTGTTTCAATTAAAATGAAATGATCCACGTAAAGTACTTATACATTTATGTTTTCATGAATCATTCTTCCGATTTTAACAAAATTTGAATAATATTTATATGAAAATTTCTTGATTTTAATCGAATAACTTTGCACACCCATTTTAACCACAATCCACGCCACTAGTGACAGGGGGTATTGCAGGCGTTACCGTATGCTCCAAAGCCTATTGTTAAAGAAAAAGAGACTCTTAATCAATAAAAGCCTTTAAATGACAAAAGTCTTGAAGGAAATTTATTAATCATTTTATGAGAATAAGTGATCGATGAACAAGAATTGAGCAGATATGGGTGAACCTGTCGACCTTTCTGTCAAGATCCGGAGATATTCTAAATGTGAAAACCTTATCATGTGGGTAATTAGTAAGTACCGCATCATAGACAATGATTGAAGTCGCATGTCGAACGACAAGATCTGGAATGGTTCGAATTTTTTGCTTATATAGAGAACAGAGATTACCTTGAAAGCAGACTTTCAATGACTAACCAATTGAAGCCTTTATTCAGCACTGTTTGGGGACTATTGTCATTGTTGGTCATGGTTATTAAATATAATAATGAGGATACTGACGAGGACGATGATGACGAAAAAGAACAAAAATTCATGGCCAAAAAAAAAAACCCCATAAAAAATGAAAATTTAGGATAGATTTTTTTATTTTTAATTAGCTTTTAATTTAGATTTTAGATCATTTTTTAAAGTCCGTGTCAAATATGTCTGTCATTGCATTTTAAAAAGCAGAATGTTCGAAAATATTTAGCAATAAAACAACAATCAAATCCCTCGTTATTGAAAACTATGCATATTAAAATTCTATATTTAGCAGATTGACTTGTCCATCAGAGAAAAGGGAACTTTATAACCCTCTGTCGAACAAATGACGTTTGCAAATCACAACACAGTTACAGAAAACAATAGCAAAACATGTCTAGTAGGCTTGTTTTATTAATTTTGTTTCAAAAGGTGCTTGTCTATAATCATGGCAATGGAATTGTACTACTGAGTTCATTTTAAACATACCAAATTTTAAATTTTGGTAAAAGTAAGCGTTTTTGGATTGAATTACTGTATTTTCTGATGAATAATATCTAGTGGAAAAATAAATATGCATACGTATTTAAAAATCACGTTTCCACCCCTCGACTATTTAATAAACTTTGTATGGAACACAAGGCAATGGTTTAAAAAAAAGCAACTGATTTCGAACTCACGAATTGCAAATCGCTTGGTTACGCTTTAACCAACTGAGCTACGCTGTTAAACGAATTTGTGGAAGATAACAAACTAATATAAAGTTGGAGGTAATTTCATATTTATTTCGAAAGAAAGTACGCCAAAAAATAAAGATATCACAACCCATTTTAATAAAGTTTGTTTGTTTTTTCACTGGGAATCACATCCTTATATTAATTTTTCACCTCGATCCGCCATCACCAATCTTTCAAAAAAAGTACCTGTTAATAGCTTAATTCTTAGTCATTTGACATGTAGGCAGTTCCTAGTATTTCACTAAAAAAGCAGCATTTCTTTAACAGATCTAGACTAATCAAATGTTATGGAATGATGTCCACGAATGACAGTCAATCACATTTTGCCTATTAATGTAACTGTAATGAGAACGAAAGCGCGGTGGTTTACCTAATTTAGAGAAAACCAACCGTACTAATTATTTACAGACAGGTTGGAGAGCAATTGTATGAATTCTCATTAAGTTGTCCATTATTTAATTGTTCAGTGTATGTTGGGTCCTACTATGTAACGGGAGGAAATAGAAAGGACACCATGACATAACGGAGCAATAAACCTAAGGAGATAATTTCAATTGGAAAGTGCAATTCATTGGCATAAAGCAGGAATCAGTAAGTCCCCTGACATTACTAGTTATATATTATGTAATTATAATGTTTTTCTAAATTTGATTAGTCTTTTTTTTTTAAAGAAATATGCAATTATAGTGCATAAAACATAATTATATTATTAGCTAATGCAGCAACAAACAAATGGATTACTTGACACTGCTAAAATTCATAATCAGTAAATTCATACGGCGAGATTTTTCAATTCGAATGAGAAAGTGATGTTGTTATTATTAATGTTTATCATAAAAGAATATAAAAGTACCGATGATAATATAATCCATTTTAAAATCTTTCAAAAAATGCTTCAGTCAGCTAAGTATTTTTTGTTTGTATTTTTTTTTTGGGGGGGGGGGTATCACAGGAATGACTTTACGTACACTTGCCCAGAATGATGGCTATTGTTCAACATAAACACGTCCCCTTCTCTTGATATGCAAATCTATGGCACAAGTTCACTGATACATGTACATGTACCTAAATAGGTACTGAAGTGATGAATGAAAATCACCATAAGTCGGCCCACGGACCGACATTTATTAGTAAAAAGAATCCCTGTACTGGTCAATGACATCATTTCTTACAGGTTATCTCAGAAACAGAATTGATAGTGATGCTTCCAGTTGTTCTATTTATTCCAGACGGCTAGGTTGGTCGGAAGGACATACAATGTTTTTTATAGTGTAGCCTC
Source organism: Magallana ariakensis (assembly GCA_020458035.1). Classification (NCBI taxonomy): domain Eukaryota; kingdom Metazoa; phylum Mollusca; class Bivalvia; order Ostreida; family Ostreidae; genus Magallana; species Magallana ariakensis. The sequence continues at coordinate 29,344,408 of CM035816.1, forward strand.
ACTCAACATACCTTACGATCATCATTCACATTTACACATTTGTTGTGTGTACATATTACACCCTCGAATCTTTGCAATATCTTTAAAAGCATTCATAAACGTTTCCGAAATGTATAAGGAGTCTGGATGGTCAACAAATTAACCATCAGATCTTCCTAAAAATTTTTGCTATGATTTCTTTAGCTATAAACTATCATTTAATAAAGACAACATCAATATATTTTAGCTTTAAAATTGAATATTTTGCTATATATTTATACAGAGCTCTTCTTTTTAAAGAGATTAATATAGTGTAAAAATAGCCATGACCATCGAGCCCTCTTAAAACTCATTATTCAAACATACGTCGTAAACGATATTTTCATGAACATAATTGTTATTGACTGAAATTGCAATGTTGATATAAATACAATGCTATGTTTTGCCAAAAGAGCAATTCATGGCGTCATAAGAGATTACGCAGTTTAGAGAGAATTCATTATCATTACTTTAAAGGAGACTAGGTGGTCAACAAACTAGCCATCAGATCAACCTTAAACTTTTGATTTTTTAAGCTAAATCCTATAATTCAGTTAAGAAAACATCCACATAATTATCATATTTTTTCCACCCCCACCCCCAAATTATTTTAAATTTTTTTTTTCTAAGAGAAGATACATGTATCTCTCAATTACATATAGGCAAAATGTGCCGCATCTTTATGAATATTGATTAAAGTCAAATTTATTTGGATTTGAGAGAAAAAGGAACCAAGATTATTAGCAATAGTTGGTAACAGAAAGAGCCGAGAGTGGAAGCAAAGGTTGTGAGTTCGAGGACCGAGGCGTGTTCAGCAGAGAGAGCGCTCGCCATAATTTGTTTTGCGGGTATATGGAATTTTGGCGAGCACTCGCGAGAACCCGCTCTGTTGAACACGCCTCAGTTGTGTGTTTTTTTTACAATCCGTTTCTATGCCGCCCCCAGTTTAGCCTAACAATATAATATTTTAATTTCCCTTACAAATGACTATTCTAATTCAGAAACAAATAGATATAGAAATCAGCGTACAGATAGTTTCCATATCCATGCATAATGTACATGCGCGGATCCAGAAAATTTTCCCGAGGGCGTGGGGGGAGCGGGGGGGGGGGTCTGAGGTATAGTTGTGTATGGCGGGGGGTGGGGTGTGTGTGGATAAATTACCAAAGAAAGCACTGTTTAGATAAATTACAAAAGATTAGTCAGGTCACATCACATAATATAGATTTCTGACAGACAGTCAGACAGACAGTCAGAAAAAATCTATCAGTGCCAATTTTTATCTTCGGGGCGAGGGGGTGAAAATTCCACAATGATTGCATTTGTAAGAGAAATTAAAGAAGATGCAAACTAGAATTTGAACAAGCTGCATAATCATTAATGCAGATTTTTCATTTAAGTTAACGTTGCTTTCGTGTTGCCTTCCTCACCTCAATTTAATCTAAAACCACAAACAATGCATTCATTTATAAATGTTTCATATTCACTGTGTTCAAAGACATAGGAAATGCATGTTTCCCTCTCTAACACTTGGCAAATAACTGTTAATGTCGTTTTAATGCTTGTTGGTTTCATAGTGTCATTTTCAACGTTAATCGTCCGGATCAGGGAAATAGAAAATAAAATGTCAAAGTTTTACACGGAGGAAATTGTTTAGCGACAACAATTAGATAAACGAATTATTTTTTTGTGTTAGGCAGGTAAAAAAATGTCTTAATTTTAACAAAGAAGACGTTTTATGGGCTGTCTTTGATAGCAGTTGACAGTATTCATTTAATTAAGGAAAAATGATTTCAAGTTGCTATTAATAGCATGTGTACATGGTTAATCGTATGGTTTCGGAAGGGTGCTGATTTTATGAACTTGCATATGATCAAACATGTAAGAAAAATCCAAAGGTTTTAATAGGTATCTAGAATGCCTATACTAAATTAATTTAGTACTTTTAATAAGTTACTCAACAAAATAAGCTTTGTTCGTTTAATGTACATATACATTGTAGCTGCATTCAGGAAAGTAAACAATATTAACTATACGCCTTGTTAGTTTTTTAAAAAGTTATTTGTTTTTCATTAACCCGGCACATTTGATTTTGTTAGCAAAACAATCCGCAAGTGCATAATTTTTAACATAATGAAAAGCAGGTAGGGAGTATATTAAATGTTGTTTCTTCTATCAAAACATTTTAAAGATGCATTTAGATTGGACATTTCAACATGGCATTTCCTAATAATTAACACAATCGGGAATTTACCTTCGTCTTTTATAGAACCATAAGTCCTATTTAGAGAAGGAAAGTTCACAATAAAGCATTTAAGCGTGAATTCTTAAGCTATGAAAATCATGAAATATCATTAATTACTGAAATTATTTTTTTTAAAAGAAGTACCTTTAAAATGCTTTATAAATAGTTTTTCTAAAATCGGCAAGCCCTAACCAATGAATGAATAGCAGAAAATGGTGGTTGTATAAAGAGTAATCAATTTTTTTTCTTCAAAAATCAAAATAATTTTTTTTATTAAACATTTTACGTGTATTATTAGTGTGACAACATTATTTGAAGCACTAGGTTCACTTAGATATATCGTACACAGCACGAATTCAATGTGACTTTCTTTTTATTGTGCATCTTGGATATATCCCTCTTTCTTTAATCACTTGCAAAGTCATATTATTGTGCATTTTCCATTTCTTAGTTTAAATTATGTTATCGACTTTAAAAAAATTAATTAATTTTTAACACTAATTTAATTTTTAAATTATTACCTTAGGTTTATAATACTAATAACTTGTTGATGGTCATTAATCAATAAGATCCGCACATTTTGACACCTTGTCTTAATCTTTCTTTTTTAATTTTGCAACAATGGTAAACAATCCAGTCATTTTTATCATGACCACAAGAAAATTAATTCATTGCACTATGCATATCGATTAAACTTAATAATGCTTAAACCAATTCAGGTGCAATCACCCTATTCACAATCAATAAAATTTCAAGTCAAAAAATTCAATCGATCAAATTAAAGGACGATACGTAATGAACGAGAAAAAATCCAATGTAAGAATAAATGATCAAAATCTGGTTGTCACTTGAAATGCAACTCGATTACGTATTCTAATCACTGATGATGAAATCTAAATTGAAATTGGTTCATAGGCCAATAACGTGTTTGATGGTTCGACTTCGCCATAAAAAGGGCGTATGCTGTATCCTTGTGGGAGTGAGCTATAACGCAACACGATCAATAATAAAGAAAATGATTTTAAAAGTATTTAAAATAATTACTGAAAAAATAATAATAATGATAATAACAATTAACAAAATCAATCAATTTAAGAACTTGTTGCTATTAGATTTTTAAATATTGATTATATGCAGTAGTAAACCTATACATTCAATTCTAATAGTTATCGAATTTCAACTTAAAAGTTTCAAAATTTATAGATAATAGTTTTCTTGTTTTGAAATAATACATAAACGTCAGGTAAAAAACGAACAGTTAAAAAAAACTCTCTTTCCGAGGGTTGAAAATTAAATTTTCCCAGAAAAAAATCTTCGTAATGAAATCATAATGATTGATAATAATATACTGGCATATTCCCTGTATGCGACAGTGATTTGAATGCAAATGCTAAAGATTTACTGATTAGAATTCACTAAGCATGGCCTGGTATGAAGTGAAGCGTTATTTTCCGTGTATACCAATCAAATTTTAACGCCCCTGCCCGATGATTGTCATGATTTTTTTATTTCGTAATGAGGAGTTTAACAGGTTGGACGTAATATTCCTGTTTTGTTAAGATTTCCCTTCTTTAGCTTTGGGTGAGTTAAATTCCTATTTTTAAACGTTCAGTAAATAGTTTTCGTCGATCATTATTTAATTCACTTTACGCAATTTTTTTTTCATCGATCACGTGCTTTTAAAGAGTTCTTAAAAATGAAAGATTTGATAATGAAAAACTTTATTGACTTATGTGTTCATGTAATAATCTAAAGGTCGATTGTTTGGTTATTACGTCAATATTTTAAATTATGCACATGACGGAGATAAAATGCACACTGCGCATGCAGAAAGTTGCATGGGTTCAATGTTTGGCATTCCCTTTTGCCTTTCTATATTCCTTTTTGATAAAGAAAAGTAGCCACTGGTATACAGTCCTGACAGTTTTTTTTAATTAAATAGCACAGTAAGCCTGAATAATTACATGTCAAGTATTATTACAAGTACTGATTGATATGTCCATAAATTACAGATTGATTGGAATTAACATAAATGTCGTGCTTTGTTATTTATCATGATTTTTTCATGTTTCAATAATTTTCTCCCTTTTTTTCCATAGACAGGATGTTGTTCGAATTTGTTCTTGTAATTCCCAGCCTATTCCACTTTACTTCAGGTGAGTGACTTCATTAGTCAATTTTATGATTATTATCTCATTTGTATATCCATTAAGTGCATTTCTCGTGGTCTAAAATAGAAAAGAAAAAGCCAGTAAATAATAATAAGACACGAGAAAAATTTAGCTCAAATGATTTATTACGTCTAACGAAAAACATACCTGTCTTGATTATTTTTTTTTATTTATATAGCAGCTTGTATAAATATATCGTATTTGGTCCATCATTATATGCATTAAGCTATTAACGAGCTTGATTTGTATTCCATCCTCGTACGGACCTCAATAACCACCTATAGCAAACTGTCTGAATTATACAATCCATATCACGTCTGTTATTAAAATAACCAAGATTAAGGAAATAACGATTCATTATCCGATAAATTAATTATCAATCTAAAAACAAAAAGTTTGAAACCGAATGTTTTATCATGTATTAAACTGACTTGATAATAAAAATCTATGTTCTGAGGTTTTTTTCTTATCTGTACCAAGATTTGACATTCACATTTCATTACAGGTCAAAGTGTAACTCCTGATCCACTGGAAGAGTTATTCGGGAATGGACTTGACAAAAAAGTGGAATCTTGGTCCAGTAACTTACTGTTTGGAGACGCTAATTTTAACGAGATTTCCAACGCTCTCGACTCCGCTCCTCCCTCTCAGCGTAACAACAGGAGAGGAAACTCTCAACGAGATCCATTACCAATGGGCTTGTCGTTTCTGAATGGTGGCGAATCGCTGCAAAGATTACTGGACCAGGATACGAATCCTTCCTCAGTTGATACAAGTTCAACGGGTGAAAATCCTCTGTTTAACATACCACCAATGCCTAATTTTGACCAGTTGGGACTGGAAAACGTTTTGGACAAATTCTTGCCGATTGACGGCTCTGTTCGACTGCCCCCACCTTCTAACGATCCTATTGTTCACTCTCGTGATAATGTACCCATTCCATCTATTGGACAGCTCGGGTTAGATAGCTCCGGCTTATTTGGCCAAAGTATGTTTTCACCAAATGCCGGAAGCTTATCCGGCAGAGCAACTCAGCCATCGAGGTTAACGGACGCAACACCATCATTTAGAAATGACAACACCAATAACAGGAACACAAATAACAATCACAATAACTTTCAAACAAACAATCAAATGAACTCGGCACTGTTTCCGACGGAAGCCAGTCCAACTATTCCGACTAGTCCTGCACAACCTCCGACAATGGCGCCTGGAAGAAGCGAACAGCAAAAGTTACTTGATCAGCAAATATGGGATAGCATTATTCCTCCTCTACCAGAAAATCGTAATCCAGTAGAGGTTTTTCCTCAGAATGAACCTACTCCAAAACCAAAGAAAACCAAAAAGGTAAAATCATTATTACCTTTACTTCCACCCTCGCCATCTCGAAAAACTTCATCACAATCGCAAAGTACAAAAAATAAAGATGAGCTAGTTCGAATTACAAGTGACAATATATTGAACAATGTACCTAGCATTGACCAACTTACGTTCGGCTCGGAAAACAGACCATCAGCAACTACACGTAGTCCTTCAAAAATCAATAGTGAAAATCTCATAGAAAATATACCGTCAATAGATGAGCTTGGCATGGACATATTTGGAAACAGTCTACCTTTTATCAACCAAGGAAAAGCGCAAAAGCAAGACGTTAAACCAACACCAACTGCCGGAGATATGTTTCAATTTCCCGATCAATTTAGCGGTAGTAATCGTCATATAAACTCTATGAATAAAGAAGAGACTAAACAATCTGTTGAATCTTCTACAAGTAAAATGACCGATTCGGATAATAATACTTCTTCTTTAGAAAATCTTTGGAATATTTTACTGGCTGAAGTTCCTGGATTACCTGGTATTATATCCGGGGAAGATGCAACAACGCCAAAACCTAAAACGTTAGATATTGAAGCAATATTAGGAATTTCTGCATCGGATATAGACTTGTTTAATGCCAATCAAGACAATTCATTTCTATCTCAGGATTCTAAACCTCAAATTCCTGCCCCCAAGGTGACAACTAATTCTCCTCCCAAGTTTCGATCTACTACACCATTTCCAAAAACCGTCATACCCCACACAACGCTACCACCTGTGATTTATATCCAAACAACTACTCCTACCCCACCACCACCAGTAACCGTATATATACCACCAGTGTCAACTAAACCGCCAACAACGCCTAAACCAGCTGTGTATAATTTACCGGATTTACCGATGCCTGATATATTTTTACCATCTTTTGAATCACAACAACCTACGGAATCTTCAGTACCTCCATTTCCTACTTTGTCTTCCTTGGAAAAGACAACTTCACACCTTACAATTGACTTCAGTAAAAACGATCCAAATACCAAGAAAACCTCTGAGTCCTCTAAAAAATTGCCTCTTCCGTTTGAAAAACTACTTCCTGATTTCTCATCGCTGGACACTAAATCCGAAAAAACGCACAGTGCAAAAACAAAGTCAAAATCGAACATTAATTCTATGTTACTGCCATCTTATCCAGATACACCAATCACGACTCCCTTCCCTTTTCATCTTGTGCCTACAATTCCAGAAAAAGAATTTAAAAAGCCAAAATCTGAAGACTTGGGAATTTTTAACACTAACCATGAACCAGATCCTTTCATTAATTTTCTTCCACAAGAACCAAAATCGGATCATAATGTTTGGGAGGAGAGACCTGGGGGAAACGAACAGACATCAAAAAGACAATCAGAAGTATTTAGTCTTGATTCGCTGATGGGAGACAAACAAACAACATTTTTTGACAATTTTAACGAACCAAAACATGAAAATAACATTGATTTAATGTCAAATGGATTTAAAAACTTAAACAGCAACTCTGCCTTTGTGAAGAATACCGACGTCGATTCAAATTCACCATATAAACCACTTACAACAATTAAACCAACAACAAAGGAAGAACTATTTTTACCAGGGTTGGATTTGCTTCTTGGTACAAAAGAAGAAAACACGATAGAAGAAACAACAACAACAACAACAACAATGGCACCATCAACAACAGTACCAGAAATACCTATGTTAGATCTTTCGCTTTTAGGTGGCTTCAATAGAGATGCCACTAACCATGAACAACCAGGTCATATCACGAAGGAAGAGCAGATCAAAGTTACCATAAATAGTAATGATATCAAAAATGTTCCACCACTAGATTTTGATATCTTCAAAAATATGAACAAAGACATCCAGACAGATTTGACTACACCTCTGCCAATTCCAACACTCCCAGCCCTTCCGTCCTTGGGTAATATAAACACTGTAAATAACGATGGTCATGAAACGTTTGGAAGTAACACTTTCGAAATGAAGAACAATGTTGACCCTCTGAAACAGATAATTGACTCTGGTCCGTCACATTCTCATACTCCCGGAAATTCTATCCCGATTTCAAAGTCTCTTATTCAGAACAGCGACCTCTTTCCTTTTGTTGCTCCAACGTCAGAAGCTTCAAAGCATTTTGTTTTTCAAGATCAAAGTAATGGCGGCAACATCAGAACACATCCTCCACCCGGCAGTTTTACCACGACTCCCAAACCGATCAACCAGAATGACACACCAAGAAAACCAAATATTATTGTAATTGACATTCAGAAAACGCTCCCTGAAAGAACAGTCACTCAAACAAAGCCAAACAGTCTTAATGGGTTACAGAACTCAGATAATATAGCAAGCATTGAATCAGTTTCGAATTCGCAAAATATTGTAACGCTTCATCAGGGATCAAGAACACAACAAGTTACACAAACACCACCAAAAGTCACAACACCAGCTTGGTTAGCACCAACAATTTTGGCGATAAGAGATCGTTTAAATCAATTACGCGCTATGAGAAACAACGCTCAAAATAATGCGAACAATAATATACAAAATCCCGTGTTACCTAATGCTCAGAACAGCAACCCAAGACAAAATTCTAATGTGCCATCTGTATTACCTGCAAACAGTCAAAGGCATAATCTCCAGCAACTTCAAATTCTTCTTAGAAATCGGATGCTGCAAAATAGTAATGTGCAAAATAGCAATCTGCAAAACAGCAATAGTCAGCCACAAAGGGGAACTGCATTTACGCCACGCATGAATATAAATTTCAGAGGGTTCCCCCAAAATCAGGCTCCACAACAACAAGCTAATTTCCAGCAAATTGGCAGACCACAATTTCAACTTCCAAATGTTCCAAATCAATTAAACCAAGGAAATTCACAGCAAATTCGCCAGCCTGCTGCAAATTTTCCTTCACCGAATTTACTTCAGACACAATCAAATGGAATACATGGCTCTCAGACCCAACAAACGGAGACAACACAGAATGATCTTGCTCTTGTGAGAGAAAGAATCCGACAACGTATTCAACAAGTTCTTCGTACACAGATCCTTCGCCATCTTTTAGCGCGCCGTTTGCAAACACTTCGCAATAATCAGACACCCAACAATGCGCAACCAACGCAGAACCAACCAATTTGGCGAGCACCTTCATCCACCAATGGCATGAATGTGATGAACGCCAATAATGCGATTAATTTGATACGTCAAGCTAGGCAACGGACATTGACGGCAACTCAACAGCAAAGGCAACAGCAACCACAACAAAATCAACCTGTTGTTGACTTATCTAGAAATATTTTTGAGAGATTTCAAAACACAAACTTTCAAAACCCGCCATTTGTCCCAGTACAGTTTAGACCACAGCAACCGGCCCAGCAAATTGATCTTTCAAGACTTTTCCAAAATAATGGAGGAGCCAATTTCAATAACCGCTTTGCTCAACCATTCCAACAAATCACATCTAACAGAACCAATGGAAATAGAATCAACACAGATCAGGGAATGGACTTATCACTTCCACCATCGGAATTAGCTCTCCGGAATTTACGAAATTTTAATCTTCAAAGAGCACAAAGGGTTCAACAAGGTACTGATTCTACTTTTAGACCTAATCAAAATCTTGTTGTTCAGAGAACGGCCATACCTGTTTCGGAGGCTTTTCAGCAAATAGAACGTTTACGAGCACAAAACAGAGACATTGCACCATTTGGAAATTTTAATTCAAATAATATACCACAATTTCTAATGGAACGATTCCGAAATGGTTTGCCTAGATTCCAACCAGTGCAAAATGTTCCACATACAGTTTTTAATAGACAAAGAATTCTAGTCCCAATTAATGGGCCGATAGTGGGCCTCAGAAACAATCAAAATATTGCACGAAGACCAAATGTGGGTCAAACCAGTGCCCCTCCAAGGTTTACTGGGCCCCCAGGCAGTTGGCCGTGGGTCGCGCAACAGAACAGCGATAAGTGATTATTAAGGTAACTTAACGATAGTATTCTGTAGATTAGAATATGATCTAATCCTGGCACTCGATATATAAAGTATTTAACATAGTATCAAAAAATAGGTTCATTACATTATATTATCCAATTAATCCTGATTGGGTATTGAAAAGTACTAGTATCTGTCTCGCAGTTGAATGTGCCGCAAATTAAAATTTCTTTTACCTAGGCCTTTATCTATTGAATTCATTTATGAATATTCAATTTGTTATGACAACCAGAAAAAATATTATGTATAATTAGATCGAAATTAATTTTTGTCTGTATACCTAAAATGACAGTGAATTCCTAATTATAATTTCGTGAAACCGCTTAATGAACATACAAGTCCCGGAAATGAACTGTATTAGTTCAAATAAAGTGGGGTGGACTAGAGAATATTTTGGATTATGGTTTATTCATTGTCGATAAAATCATTTATATATTTGTTATACTAAATTCATAGTATAATAATTGTCACAGGCAAGAACTGTTTACATGTACATTGTACATGTAGATCAAGCTTTCAAAAATAAATTGCAATTGCAAGAATGTTTACAGTCATTTATAGAGATAGATTAATATAGGTAAAGAAAAAACACTATCACCATTATAATTGCAAACAGGGCCACATTCAAATACCTAATTAGCTCATCAATCAATTTTTTCTGAAATTGATTTGATGTGACGTAGTTTCATAAGGTTAATTTGATTATATTTAGCTTTGATTCAAAAGATAAAACATGATATGTCAATCAAAACTGTATTGAATTGTCTATGAAAAATGCAAGTGGTATTTTCATTTTAATTACGTCTTCGTTTAGGGAATGGTAAACGAAAAAAAAATTTAGTACATTAATTTGGTAATTTTTTTTTTTTGCAGATTTCTTATGGCAAAACGAACAGCAGTTATAAATCTGAAGTAATTGTAAGAAGAAATCAACTCCAAGTCGTTGAAACGTTTGGTTGATGCCGTCCACAAAATGTTTTACAAACATGGCCTCAGTTATCGCTGCTAGATGAAATCCATATTTATCGCAATTCAGTAGAAGAAGCGTAAGAATGAAGAAGAAGAAGAAGATGATGATGATGATGAATTAATCTGGATCTATTTTCGAATCTCATATTTTACTGATCCAGATAAGGCTCGCTTTACTATTATAATAGTTACTCGTCTTCATTTTGGTGAAGCGAACGAAGAATGGTTGTCGGATGTCGCAAAATAATGGCGAGGGCTATCTCTGTGTAGCTAGCTCCATGATCGGTATGAAATTATTAGCAATGTAACGTATGGTTCTGTATATTCTGTGACCTACATTTAGGTGACTTCTGAACTTCGACTTTATTGTGACTCCCAAAAGTGATTGGGTGATTGATTGAGACAAAGAGGAAGATGAATCGTTTGTACATATAATGATGCATTTAACTTATATATTTTTATTCTTTGTTATGTTCAGAAACTCCGCAGGCGGTTGATTCAAAATAAAATAGATGTGATATCCTCCAAAATTGTGTATTTGTGTATTTGGTAGAAATTGTGCAGACAAAAAATCAGGCAAATTAATTGAATTAGGCAAATTAACAAAAAATGATAATTACCATTCCAAAAATGAACGATGGAAAAAAAATACATTAGCTAAACATTTATACGCCAAAAAATTGAAACGAAAGTTTATTATATTAATTTTTTCTAAATTGAAGAATCGATCTCCGATCCTAAGCAATGTTCGATAACTCTAAATTAACTAGATTTTTTTTCATTCGAACCATAAATATGCCTTTTATAAGACAAATTTACTTAGTCTTGAAGTGTTAATATACGCTAAGCCATTTAAGGAACTGCATGGATTAGTGGCTCCACGGAGACGTACTACCTTAAGGGATTCGAGCAACCGATGAAACAGTACGACGGGTTTTTTTTTCTAATTTAAAATCAATTTGTAAACGTTATTTATTCCATTATATTCATCGTGTCCAAAATTGCAATAACTTCGTAAAATGCATGGATACCATAAAAGATTTCTTTTTATTTTATTTCATTTATAAAGGATACATTGAAGGATAAATACCTTTTTTATTATGAAACAAATACGTTGAAGCTGAAAACCTTAATAATATTGACAGGTGGGTTCCTGGATTTTTAAGGTGGCTCACTACACCTTGAAATATTTTCTCAAATCAGCAGAAAATTACTTGATTATGATAGATATCATAATGGATAAAAAGTATAGGTCAAATAGGCAAATTTTGGATAGAATTAAATGTATTAAATTATTAAATTAATAACTTATGCATTATTCAAGTGAGGATATTAGTTTGTCTCTCAGAGTCAGTGCGCGGCATAAGTTGTCAAAACACTGACAGTCATCACAAAAATGGTGCACTTCTGACACAGATTGACAAAATGAACCTCGTATAACGGGTCCATGTAATAACAGGAGAAAAAAAGAGAAAGAGAAAGCACACATAACATTTTACCAAAATAGGAAGAATAAAACTCAACTTTTCGCATATTTTCAATAAAAATTATTTAGTATCTTTTTGTTTTTCCTCCCATAAACAATCGTTGTAGTTTATGGATTCATACTATTAGTTTCCCATATATCTTCAACTTTTTCTGAACTTGTTACAAGAACTTTATCTAATCTTTGATGAACTTGAATACAGGCTACGTCACGACATATGCAGTAGATGTCTATTATTCCAACAGCTTCAAAATCCAGAAAAAGTAGCCAATTTTCTAATTATACTTGACGAGACTTTTGTAATAATAAAAGGCATTCACGTGCAGGAAACAGGTGCTTAGCTTTGTTGTCAATTAAACCTTTTGATTGTTAATGCCATGAAAGTTTTGAAATCACTATTCTCTCTAATTTTAAGTCTGTGTGAAGTTTTGAAAAGGCATGTTTTATTTGGTTAAAAGTTGCCCTTTTAAAGCATTTAAAAGTAAGTGATCAAATCTTTCATAACACCATGCTAAGAAATATTTAAATAACTCTGGAGAACAGCTTTCTGTTTAACATTAAAAAGACTACTAGTATTTATTCCAGTCTAAAAGAAATTTCCAGGACATTTTATAATATGTCTGCAAAGAAACGACCATATGTCCTTGAAATTCGATGGTTATTTACACGTACACATAATAATATGTTGACGTCAAAGATGAACATCGTCATTCATGAAGCCGAACACGTACACCTTGTCTCTCATATTCCAAATTATGAATTCTGCGGGTTTTTTTTATCTTGGTAGGTCCAGGTACGAAAGCCCAGAAGGCTCATTCGAGATTCGAGATTCAAAATACGAAATTCGAAATACGATATTCAAGATTTTACACAGAATATATAATTAGACTAGTAATAAGGCAGTGTGTTTCGCTGTTCTAAGTGATTTTGTTCGCCCTGTGTGCATTCCCATTTGTTGCGTTTGAACCCTGGGATATTTCACCAGCAATAGTTTAAACCCGCGGTCTATTCACCCCCTTATTGTGTAAAAATGCTGCTATAGTAGAGAGCTTCATAAGCGGATGCAATTTTTTTCGGGGGGAGGGGGAGGGGAGTCTTAGGCCCATTTTCAATAATTTTACTGTGTAAATTTAATAAACTTCAATTTTCACGAGGAGGGGGTCCAAACCCCCTGACCCCCTCCTCTCTAGATCCGTGCATGAAGATTAGTATCTAAAATAATATATAAATAAAAATATGTCTGGTTTCACCAATGAATATATTTATTTTTTTATGTATACAGTCATGCAATGTGACTATAAACTAATTATTGTTATATTTTTACATCATACGTAATTATTTATTAATACAAAATTCAAAAAGTTAGGATCTTTTTTTCTAAGTAAACAGCTTATTTGGAGTCAAACTTTTGGCATTGTAGGATACATATTCTATACGATCAAAGGTAGGGATAATTGGGTGCCGATTTGTTCACATTGCCGATTTCATGTATTACGAGACGCTCTCTCCCGTACGGAACTAATAATGGGCCAACCTTGAGATTATTCCCTTGTTGTTGGACCCAGCCTCATAAAACCTCCAACAAACCAACACGCGTTTTAGTTTTCAGACTTTAATCTAGAATTTGCATGGAATATACTTTTATGTGAGTTTGAATAATGCATTAGTACCGAAGGTCTGATTCAAACTGACGATAGTTTACAATTTAAAAAAAATCATAATTATACAATGAACAATGAAATAACACAATGAAGGATTAACATAATATGTACAGATTTAAGAAAATAAATTATCAAACAGCTACTGAGTAACTTACGACATTTTTAGAGCATGTACATAAAAGGATTGATAAGATGAAAGATGAAGTGTCAATAAACATATTAAACAGAAGTCAATTAAAAGAATAACTGTCCATCTCTGACTGTCTCGGCTGTGCGGAATTTAGAACGTTTTTAAAACAGTTGTCGAAATATAGGAAAAGTTTTTGTAGCAATTACAAAGCCCTAGAAAGTCAATTTACACAATGATTAAATATAGTCCGAATGATTGAATTTCACACCATGACACATGTGTAGAGAACAGTAAAACTCTAAAAATTTGATTGTATGAATTTTCAAAATTTATTGTTGTACTTTGTTATAATTCATTCATTGAAATATCAACAAAAAAGAACAGAAGGTATAGACAGGCATATGTATTACATCCAAGTTGAATTTCTCAGTAGCTCCCCCCCCCCCCCCCCCCCCCCCCCCCCCCCCAGCCAAAATTGACAAATATATTGAAATCATACAAATGTGTACTGTGTATGTAAGTAACTCTCTAAAGATGTAAATAAACACTGCAAAGATCGGTGTACTTAATATACTACTACATAACATTTAGCCGAATAAAATTTAATCAGGGTGAAGCTACAAGGGGGCGAGTGGTGCAAAATTACCACTTTGTCGCCATACACACACATACACATACATGTATCACCAAATAAAGAAACTGGTTGTGATGAGGGGAATGCATAGAAGATGGCGGCAAATTATTCAAATAATCAGTGCAAAAACTATGTCTATGTCTATTGCTTAGACGTGTTTATTCTTTGTTAAGTAGTGTGATACTCTTAAAGGGGCATGGTCACGATTTTGGTCAAATTCTATTTTTCTGTTTTGATTATTTACAATGCTTTAGGAATGCATTTCCAATGACCAAATAAAATTTGAGAATCAGTAGTAAAGTTATAAGCAAGATACAGGGCTCACAATTCTTTGCCATGTAAACAAGGCTCGTGCCCTGTTTTTGTTTACATAAGTTCAATTTACCAGTAAAAGTTGTGTTACAAGCTGATTTTTCCATCTTCTTATTCATTTTAAGCATAAATAAACAGATCCTAACATTTACTACAATCATTTTATGTTTCAAACTGGAGTTTTCACTTCAACATTCAAAATGTAAACAAACGCTTTGTTTACATTGCAAAGAATTGTAAGCTCTGTAACTCGCTTATAACTCAACGAATTACACACAAATTTTGATTGCCTATTAAAATGCCTTACTGAAGCATTGAAAACATTCAAATCGGAAAACTAATTTTTGACCAAAATTGTGACCATGCCCCTTTAACGGTATGCAGTGTTCGTATTCGCTGTAACTTCGTGCTATTGTATGGCGTGCTGTTGTTGCCATAAGGTTATACTGTATTTAAGTCCGTGCGACTTTGCCTATGTTTATCTAAGGTACTGTATATTAATCATGTAACTCAAAATATGTTTATTGTTTAATTTAATAAGGTCCTTATCCAATTTCTGGCAGTCCATCGCCATGGTAATACCTGTCCGCCACTGTCTCACGCCATGACAGTCCTACTCATCTCTAGATGTCCCATGCTACGTGCCCGTGCTGGAAACTTGGGACAACGGATAACTTTAAATTTCATTGTATATGACGTGTATATATTGTGTATATTTGTTGGTTTTTATCTTTTATAAAAATTGTAAATAGAAATCAAATCTTGTTCTGTTTGACTGAACAATCACGACGGCTGTCGTGACAACCAGCATAGCTCTAATCAGATAATAAATACGAAATACTTTCAATAATGAATAACTTTAAAACCAGTGGATAAAAAAGTAACGCAATTGGATCTGGATGAGCACTGATTGCCATGTTAAATGAATGGGACAGTAGGATCTGCGCCAAAAGTCCCGTCTTCTCTTACCTTTAAAATAACTAAACTATCCCGATCATAAGAGTTAGATTTAAAATTAAGTACATACATATACCTGTTGATCAAATGTAGAACTATTCATAATTTATCTGTAGGGCATCGGTATGAAGCTGAGCAAAAAAAATTTTATTCAATTCGCCGAACAAAAACTTTAAAAAAAGCCTGGAAACGGAGGGAAAAAGAAGTAGGGACAGAATAACTGACAAATCGGAATGAGGACTATAGCCCACGCATCCACCCCCCCAAATATAT
Source organism: Magallana ariakensis (assembly GCA_020458035.1). Classification (NCBI taxonomy): domain Eukaryota; kingdom Metazoa; phylum Mollusca; class Bivalvia; order Ostreida; family Ostreidae; genus Magallana; species Magallana ariakensis. Next base: position 29,360,610 of record CM035816.1, read on the forward strand.
ACTGAAAAAAAATCAGTGGTACATCTGCAAACAATATGCAGAAAATTCAATGTTATTTTATCATTTTCGCTAGCTGATGTATAAGACATCACAAATACCCCCAAAACCCCAATGAGAGAGAGAGAGAGAGAGAGAGAGAGAGAGAGAGAGAGAGAGAGAGAGAGAGAGAGAGAGATGTTGAAGGAAATTAAAGCTTGCTAGTATGTCTGCCCTACCCTGGCCACCTCCTCTCTTTTCTCCTTTAAAATGCTTATTTATCGTCTATATATACACTTGTATTTCAATCAAAATTGATTTTGAAACTACAAATCTCTCTCTCTCTCTCTCTCTCTCTCGATCGATCGATCGATCGACAATACACTATTAGTATCTGGATCGTTGTCGTTGAGATTGTAAATCATTATCTTCTATGGTTTTAAAACTTTTTGAATTTCATCATTACTTTTATTTTGATAGGTTGATTATTTTATTGAATTTCTTTTCATAACTAAAACCACACTCAATTTTAATAATTTAGATTAAACAGATCTTTCTTCGCAAACCGATTTTTACACAATTGGGGCGAATACACTACGGGTTAAAATGTATTGGGGAGAATACATACAGGGCAAACAAAATTACTTAGATCTGCATAGCACACACTGTTATAACTTATTAAATTGTTTATACTGTGTGGGGTTAATTCATCAATGAAAGTAAATTTAAACATTATAAAACCACTATATAAGAGCTATTAAGACATTTATTTGTAGGTAAGAGTATGTATGAATGATCTTTATTTAGAACAGTTTAATGTCGCTAGGGTACAGGTTTCAGATCCATGATTTGATTGGTAAATTTAGATATTGAATCTCGAATCTCGAATCTTGAATCTCGTATTTTAAATCTCGAATGAGTCTTCTGGGCTTTCGTAGTCCAGGAGTTGTCTTTCGTTAAATTGTCTCCGACATTCCCTGTAAAATTCTTAATTAAGAGGGCTGGATGGTCGTGGTCAATTTTAGACTATATAAATCTCCTTAAGAAGAAGAGCTCCGTATGAAGAGAAAGGAAAATATTAGGATTTTTTTTTTTTTGCTAATAATAGTTTATGGCTAAAATAGTCAATTCAAAATTTTAAATAGGACTTTTTAAGCCGTATATTATTAATCATAATAATTATATTTTTGTAACAACAGGTATCTACATTTGACTATTTAGCTAAATACATGTGAAACCTCAACGCTCTTACGTTCATTTAAAACAATATATAATTGTATAAGATTAACATGAATATATCCTTGCAAAATGACAAAGAACCTCAATGATTCAAAATTTTCCATTTTTCATTTTTTCATAACAGTGCCAGCTTGAAGCCGAAATTTATTTCCATCATCAGTGAAGTGGATGTTATAAAAGTACAGCTTGAAAATAAATAATGACCCAAATAATATTCTTGTTCAATATGTTAATATAATTAGTAGGTCTATATACATGTATTAATCTAAAGCAACAGTTGAGTTCAAATACCGGGAAATCAAAATTTTACAATTTGTTTTTTTAGATGAAAAAAAATATTTCACAAAAATGTTTCATAAAATACAAACGAAAAAGGCGCGTAGCAAAGTTACTGCTGTTGTGGGTATATAAGATTAAAAAAATATTTAATTTTAAACCTGTTGTATAACAAATCAAAAAAACCACTATGAGGCCAATTTACAACGAGAGAGAAAGCCTACATGTACCGTCAATGTAGCCAATTTAAAAAAAAAAAACCACTCTTGAGGGAAAGGATGATGTATGACAACGGCATAATTAAATATAAAACTTATTTTGACATCGTACACTCTGATAGTCTAAGAGTAATTTAATCCATTGATATTACTCAGATAAAAGTTACAGATGGAGAATCTGAGAACTTTTATCTTCTGATAGAATAATACATCAATATGGCCATCAATATAAATTAAACAAATTTTTATCAGTAGTAAAAGAAACCCCACAATGAATCTCTCCATTTTCAAACCCAATAATACAAAAAAAACCAAATACGGTAAAACTCAGATTTGATCATCAAATCATACATTTAGGACTACAGTCATACTCAGTGAAATGTTATACGGGAGTACAAAATCAAAAGGTCAAGATACCTTAAATCGTTGCCGTTTGGGTAAGTTTTAAATTAGAGGGGAAACTAATCTTCCCCACTACAGAATAATCTTTTAACCGTTGTTTTCACGGTTTTGATATCTCTTGCGAATAATAAAACATATTTAGCGAAAAATAAAACCATAAACACTTCAGTCTAATGATGTGCTATGCCCTCTCTGTGATGTTAATTGGATTTAAGTTCTTGAATGTTACTTGAACTGTAACTTAATCATCGGTTTAACGGCTCATTACGGTTTCATTCCCCCTTCTCCGACTTATACAAAGCAAATCATATCAACTAAATACACTACTTAAGTGTTGATTACTTTCAACAAAGCGTCATTCAAATAGTCGACCTTCTTAATATATCGCACCTTGGAGAATTTTCGGGCTTCAAAAGCTGTCGTCTGCATCTAGACTTATTTCCGTCGGGAGAGTCTCTCGCGCAGCTGGAAACGGCACAAATTCTATTAGCATTTCACGAGTGCTGCAGTACCATATGTTACGACGAGGGCCAAGCAATACGGTTGTCGCAAAATGTCCATTGGATGTTTCGACTCGAGGAAAATTGTTTGTAATTCGATTTACAAACGAATCTTTTTCTATTATGATCAAAGTCAGCAATGCCATTGTGACATGAAAGCTCTTTATTGTTGATGAGAGTGAGAACGAGATTTCATCTTGGGTGCCGAGGTTTGAGTTCTGGAGTGTGATCTATGCGAAGAGGAGCGTCAAGGCTATTTATTCTGAAGACCCAAGATAGGATTATAACAACTTTGAAGCCATTACAGACCCTAATCAACATTGGGTAGCACTCGTCGACTGCCCTAATCCAGTGGTAATCCAGTGTGTGATTAATTTATTTGCTCCTGGTTTTGACGTTTTCCTCGGAATTCCGTGAGGAATACGTATATGTTTCTGCAGTCGAGTATAGACTCTCATACTAATACGCAAAAAAAACTAAAACGACGTAATATTACACAATGAACTGCAATAGTTTTATAAAACGAGTCTTTATCAAACCTATCAATTCAGAGAAAGCTACTGCGTATTATATCCATTGAAAATAACGAGATACTTGCATGCATGGACATAAATTATCAAAGGACTACCTCTAAGTCATAGTTTCGAAATCAAATTAAAAAAAAAAAGAAAGTTATTCTCGAAACGCTGCTTTATCTCTTTGCCCAAATAGAATTTTGCAAAGGACATTTGGTGTATATTTTTATATAAAGTTTCTATTTATAGGTTACATAGCTATACTACTACATGTACATGTAATATAATGGACTCGTTTTGTTTTTTTTTTTTGTGCTTTAATACCTGTAAATCGGCTGAGATCAGTCAATTGTGTTAGATATTTAATAAGCATTGTACCAAACTAAATTCTGCCAATCAGGGTTTATTTTTTCTATTAGCGATACGTTATTGGTTATCAGCCAAAAATAAGCAAAAAATAACATAATAATCCGGAATTTGAAACGGAATTAATTTGAATTTTGGTATCGCAAAGACCTGAGCTTCCGCTTCACATTCAAAATGTATATAGTTTAGAAAATGAAGTGGATCAACGTTTTACGGTTTTAAACAAGAAGTGTTGAAGTTCTTCAAATGATCATGCTATCCATCAATATATTGAGAATTAAAAGATTTTTATAGAACGTATGAAGACTAGGAACATAGCTAGAACAACGCAAAAGATTTGCATTCGAGGGTGGGCGAGGCTGGGTTTAGTTGAAGTCATTACATGGAACAATTTTTAAATTCATTTTTAAATTATTTAAAACAAATAGCGAAATACACATTCAAAACATAAAATTTCTTCACATCCAATGACTACGCCGAATACTTTGGGAGAAGATCCCAAAGTACTCGGCGTAGTCATTGTTTCTTGAACTGTGACGGAAAACGGTCGAAAAAGAAGAAAATATCCCATATACATGTAAGCACAAAAATTACTACCGGTATTTTTTAAAAACGCATATGAAAAAAAATATCCGGGGATTGGGTGGGGGTGTGAGGACACAATATATTTCAGGGGAGTGGCACTCTCCTCCATAGTCTTCACTCATGAACGCTAATGGAAAAGTCTTTTAAAGAGAAAGGGTGGTATAAAGGACATTTATGTGGCAAAACGTTTATTATCACCTTTTTAAAGTTATGCTCATCTTCCTCAATAAATCAGTATATTTTGAAAATTTAAAGGATTGATTCGTTTCACACAGACAATTCACGACACTATTGCCAACAATTTACAATTAATTCGATGGAGCTTATTTTAAAATGTGGAATCAGGTGTTATAAATTCACGCGAAGAACGCCATAGGTACATGTATGCAGTCTAAATTATCGAATTAGCATTTTCGTTGTTTTTCGAGATTTTGAGGATAGTTTCCTTTAATAACATATTTACGACCTTTCATTACGCCACCACAAACAGTTTGGATGGGATAAGACTAGACAATTATTAAAGCAGTTGTTATAAACGGCACATCAGTTCTGTTTTATTTTGCAGTTTATGACATGTACATCCTTCTGAAAAAAAAATAATAAATACGCTTTTGAAAAGTTGTAATGTGTGTTCCAAATTCCTAAGTCCTATCTCTTAAAATCTCTTAAGGTGGAATGCTATGCCAAACTTTTATTTTATGAATCGTTAAAGTATCATTTCTGAAACATTATTTCGTTGTTCAAAGAAGGATTATATTCTCTCAATTATTTTATACGATTTTTTTGTATTTTTTATGAAAAAGCGGAAAACTTGTTTTGGTTGCAAGTAACACACAGAAGAGTTTGAGTTTAAAATTTGGTGTGAATAAATGCACAATTTTTAAAGATATTAAAGATGAACAGGTAGGTTAATCGAGGGTGTCCGGGAAAACCCCCCATTTACTGCAAGAATGACTTTAATTTTATTCAGAAAGTTTTAATTTTAATCACTTTAGTAAACCGGTTCCTCTTTCTTATATGATTTTAATACACTGCAATAACTCATAGTGCCGATACATGCATAGTTTATCCTAATACGTTTGTTAAACAAGAAAGAAGTCCTGATGTCTCCGTTGGTATAACTCGTCGATTAATTTCTTTTTAAGTAGCATTGTGAGTGTCATTTACTGGTGATCGAATCCTTTTAAGGATGTTCATACAAAAGACAAGAATTAATGGTTCATGATTTTGAAATCGTTTAACCAGAATTCGCCATATGTGAAGCGTTTTGGGGACCCGCGTCCTGCTCGCGAGCGCGCTTGCTGGGAAGTTTTCATCTGCATTGTAAATGATGAAACTCGATATGTCAACGTCTTTATTCCTAAAGAGGAGGTGTTTATTTAATTACAGTCTACTTAATTTTCACATGTTAGCCATTTGAGGATAATCTCACACCGAGCCGCACTCATTTTTCATCCTGATCGGTAAACTTAGACATGTTTTGAGAAATCTGAGAATCCGATTTTTCTTGGCTAACACAGGGTAATTGCAGCGTTGTCCGTTAAGATATATGAGGTTTAGAGAATCAACTTTTTTCACACACATCTTGAATTTATTTTTCATCCCAAATTAATGTTTTTAATGTCTTCACAGAAATCTATAATTCTAGAAATAGAAGAACATTTGGGATTGTTTATCCGACTCGATTGACAATATTTGATATCATACAAAAAATTAAATGGCATAATAATGCAATTGTCTTCCATGATTTTGTTGAAACTAATCGAAATTAATGTAACATGTAATTTTTCACGAGTTTAAGTCAACTGAGAATAAGGAGAATAATAAAGAGAGAAATTCAAATGAGAAAAAAAGGAAGATCAAAACTATGATGTGTTCCTATGGCGAAATCAATATAGTAACTGCTGACTTCACTTGTTTAGCTATAATCAGAATTAACTTCGATATATTGCATATGTCAATTGCAAGTTCATGGAAGATCTGTTTACTTGTAAAAGATAACAATAGACCAGGCAATGGCAACAAAAGCTGTTGATTTTAATTGGACTCTGCAGGTGATATAAAATACATGTACAGTATATTTCTGTCAAGCAAGTCAGTTGGTGTCACATACTAGATCAATATTACAAGTCATCTAGAGTTGCAAATGGGCATAGAACTTTTAACTAATTACACCACTTCTCATAGACTCATGAGAAATTTTTGCACAAATTCAAATATCCAAGTTGTTTTTTTTTCATGTTCTTGTACAATGACATTGATAATGAATTAACCATCTATAAGTTAATAAGTGTTAAAATGTTATTTGAATGTGTGGTGTGGGGGTTCTTTTTCTTGTTCGCATTTAGCTGCAGAACTGCGACTCCACGGGAAATTCGGGTTGACGGACCATGGTGCCACAGTTCCATTCGTACAAAAAACTGTATAGTTATTGCGCAAAAAAAGTTGCGCACGGTTTGGGACTGTTATACCAAACAATTCCTGAGACATTTTACTTTAGATGTTATTATTTTACTTGCCTCTAAATATCTTTTAAATACCCTCACCAGTCCCGTAAAATAAAACGGTGTGGTTTGTAAAACTGGCGACTCTTGATCCCAACGTGAAATTAACACACTTCACTTTCCGAGGTCGGTTGGGTGTTTCGGGAAAACGGTTCAGGCAAGTATAGTAGTGAATCAGTAGTAAAATTTCTCAGGAAAGTTTCGGTATAAAGAAATATTTACAGAATGTATTCCTAAATAAGTTTAATAAGTCCAAACCCGTGCGCAACTTTGTTGTAAAGCTATGCCATTTTTATTAAAATCAAAGTATAACTATGTATTAATACATGTATTGGAAATAAAAGTAAGCTTGAAAGATGCACAATACGCCTCTTTTAACTCACGAAACAGAATTGCATAAACAATACATGTCCCCTACCGGCAACCCCCCTCCCCATTTTATAATAATTGTTGTTTTATGTGTTGATTTCCGAAATAGCAAGAATGAATAAACTTTACTCTTAGTAGGCGAAGTGGAGTTACGATTAAAATTCTGACGCATGTAAAGAAAAACGTGATCTGAATCATTATGGAACTATTTTAATTGCAAACGCATTAGAATAATGTTCATTAGTAATCTACATGTAATAAAAATTAACATGACGCTGTCACTGCATAGTAAACAAAGTAGTGCATGGCGCAATGCCTCATACGGACACAACTGTGATCGACCGAAGCCGATCACTAAAACGAGTTGGGGGACAGAATGACTGACAGACTATAGTTCCCCTACCCCCCAGTTTGACCATTGGGGGACATAAAACTGTCTTCTCGCGATTTTGTCTGCTATACGATCAAACTTGTTAGAGATGCTGGCTAGTTGTTTCTTCCCATTGTTTTTCAAGCGATTATCTGACGAAAAAAGTGAGATAAAACCAACAGAAAGTCTGCAAAATTAAATTGTCTAACAGATAAAAACTTAACTTTTGTTGTTACAGTGCTGCCAATATTTTTTTTAGTGGGAAACAGAATTAGAAAAATTTAGTCTGAATTTCCTCTGTTTCGCATCAACCTCTACTTTTGTTTCAGTCTTACTCCATAAAATGAAGAAAATATTATATCTTATGTTAATATATATTCATTTTATATTACTTAGTGTTCATAGTGCGACACATCGAACCCTGCGTAAACTACCTCCTTATATTCAAAATATCTTTGATAGGTCCTACATGTAAATGGGTTTCCGTACGTATTATCAATATTTCCAATGAAGTAACCCGTTTATTTAAAACTTGAGTGGTAGCTCAAAGTTCCGATATGTAGACAAAACAGAAAACCCAAAATGTGTGAATAAATATATCGAGTAAACAAGAGGCCCATGGGCCACATCGGTCACCTGAGCAATAGGTATGATAAAATCAGCTTAATGGAGTCATAATACAAACTATCTGGACAATGTACAATAATATATGTAGATCCTGTAAAAATAAAATCCATTTTCCCCCTGGATATTCTTATGTTTATAATCATTAGTCCCTTTTCTAACAGGATGATTTTATAGTCATATCACATGTTGAGTATTGTAGTTCTCAAAAAGATCCTTAACAATTGTTTATATATGGGATATAAACCTACATGTACATCAAACTCTGAACCTCTTGTGAGGACGAAGAATTGTCCTGGGGCCAAAGTCTTAACAATTATAAATAATCATCTGACTGACTAGTTTCTGAGAAGAACATTTTTAAAGATTTACTCTACATATTCCTGTGTAAAACTTTGTCCCCCTATTGTGGCCCAACCCTACCCCTGGGGTGACATTATATTCACAACTTTGAATCTACACTACCTGAGGATGGTTCCGCACAAGTTTCAGCTTTCCTGGCTGATTAGTTTATGAGAAGAAGATTTTTAAAGATTTACTCTATATATTCCCATGTAAAACTTTGACTTCCCATTGTGATCCCATCCTACCCCCGGGGATCATGATTTTCCCATATTTTATTCTACACTACCTGAGGATGCTTCCACACAAGTTTCAGCTTTCCTTGTTGTTTAGTTTATAAGAAGAAGATTTCTTAAAGATTTATTCTATATATAGATTCCTATGTAAAACTTCGACCCCCATTGTGGCCCACCCTACCCCCAGGGGTCATGATGTTCATAACTTTAAATCTACACTACCTGAGGATGCTTCCACACAAGTTTCAGCTTTCTTGGCTGATTAGTTTATAAGAAGAAGATTTTTAAAGATTTACTCTATATTTTCCTATGTAAAACGTCGACCCCCCATTGTGGCCCCACCCTACCCCCGGGGGTCATAAATTTCACAACTTTGAATCTACACTACCTGAGGATGCTTCCACACAAGTGTCAGCTTTCCTGGCTGATTAGTTTATAAGAAGAAGATTTTTAAAGATTTACTCTATATATTCCTATGTAAAACTTCGACCCCCCATTGTGGCCCCACCCTACCCCCGGGGGTCATGAATTTCACAACTTTGAATCTACACTACCTGAGGATGCTTTCACACAAGTTTCAGCTTTTCTGGCTGATTAGTTTATGATAAGAAAATTTTTGAAAATTTCTCAAAAATTTTCAAAATTTCTAATTATCTCCCCTTGAAAAGGGGCATGGGCCTTAATTTTAACAACTTTAAATCCCCTTTGCCTAAGGGTGATTTGTGCCAAGTTTGGTTGAAATTGGCCTAGTATTTCTTGAGAAGATGTTGAAAATGTAAAACGTTTACGGACAGACAGACGGACAGACAGACAGACAGATGGACGACAGAGAAAATGTGATCAGAAAAGCTCACTTGAGCGTTCAGCTCAGGTGAGCTAAAAATCCATTCGATAAAAAAAATAGAAACTCGATTCAAATCTGTTGACCATACAAAATCGGTTATAGCGAAACTCCTAGGGACCAGCAGGCAAGTTCATGAAGCTTTTTTAGGACTATGGTGTGTCCTAAGTACGTCTTAGGATACGTCTTAGTTTTCATTCTGTTTCTCGAAGCTCTCCTAAATTTTGGAACAGCCATAACTTTGTCTTTACATTAGAGTAGCACATACATGTAACTTGTCCTAAGACCATCACAGGGTTTAAAATCACGTTTTCATGGGATTTTTGGGCTGTTGTGATGCTTTCTCTTAAGACCTAATAAGTAAGACCTAGTAATAAAAAACAAACCAAAATGCATCATGGGAATGTTTAGAAAAGTGAACCGATCGGTTTCGTTCCCCGAATGATTGGGTTTATTCACCCCGTATGTTTATATGCATCGTTTTTTAACAAAGCAACTTTAAGATATGTTAGCGAAAAAAAAATACACAGGTAATTCTAATTTGCCTGAACATTATGACCTTTATTTATAGCGATGTCAAAGTCGTAATACAACAATACCGGTCTTGACGTCAGGGGCGAATTTTAATATGAGGCGAAATAACGCGATACCCTTTAGTGTCGTTTGTTTTGTTAACAAATTTTGTACATCATTTTTTTTCATTGAAATTTGGCTTAATTGACCGGGAAAATTACTGCAATGTCCATTTTTATACACAAACTTATAACCATCGCTGAAAAGCGTACACAGAATTTGATATAAAATCGGACCAAGCAGCTTTTAGATGTTTCTAACTTTTTTCTTAAGTCTTATTTTAGGAACATACTTAGGTCATATCTTAAGAAAGTTTCGTGAAAATGCCTGAAGTGGATTTACTTCGCTATATCCATCATTCGTTATATACGAATAACGAATTCGTAATAAGTACAGCGAATTCGCTATAGAACTTTTTTCTTCCACATTAATACCACTTTTTTGCTTATTAAGGCATAAAATGAAATACCTTCGCTGATAACCTCAAAAAATCGGATGGAAAATTTAAGGATTTATGTGAAAATAAATTATTCCAAATAACTGCGTCAATTGGTATTCATATAAGTTTTAAAATTATAAATCAATTTGCGTAAACTCATTATAACCAAGTTCGTTATAGCCGTAAAACATTGCTAGGACCTGCCGAGGACTCCATAAAATTTCCCTGTATCCGAGATTTCGCTATATCCGTGTTCGCACCAAACGAGTTTTGTTGTTTAAGTGTTTCATAAAAGATGCTAGGATGATTTCCTTGAACTATAATCTACGTCATTGATACAAACTGATAATCAAAATATAATAATCATAGATAATTAGTGAGATTCTAGACTATTGATTCTACTAATTCAATTACTACCGGTATTTTTCAATGCTAAAAAACACGTATCTCACATATAACAAGTCGTGTACAACTAAGTAATTAAAATAAAATTAAGGCCGCTAATTTGGTCTTCGTGACTGAAACGATTTTCTGCAAACGATTTTGTTTCGAACTTCCTTGTCGGCGTACGTTTAGCATAAGTTGAGGACATATTTTAACAAAGATATAATATCATTCTATATATTGATTAAGAAAAACTCAATTGATTATCAGTTATACGTTTTAACTTCTTTAATTTCATAAAAAGTAACAAAAAATGTATGGAATGTAGTACATGAATTAGATACATTTCCTCAAAATGTATTTGTGTCCAATGAATTAAACCCGAGTAAAAAATATTTCTTATATAAATGTTTATACATGTACATGTATCATCATCTCAATTCTAGATAAATTTCTCAGATTTGATCAAGTCCGTACCCTTGTCAGTCACATTTTAATCGGGGAGGGGGAGGGGGGGGGGTCGCTCACTCAGTGTGATAAAAATGAACAACTTTTTTTTTAACAATTGTTCAAATCTATATTCAAGGCCCTTCCTTCTCCGTTTGAGTTATATAAACAAATTATTGTAAAATATTACTAGTATCATACAGGCTATGCACAAACTGTGAGACGTATATGTTGAATTCGTTTTTATACATGTAGGGAGAGGGCGCGAATTAATTTTTTCTAACGTGTGCCCAATCTCTTTGTAACAATTTAGTACAATAAAATATGTTCAAATCAAATCTCATTTTTATATATTTCAAACTAATTTTTAAATTAAAAAAAAAAACCACAATTTGTTTATTTATGACATCATTTTTCAATAGCTTTTTAAAATTCATTTAAAATTTAAAAAAAAAATATAATATTATGTATATAATTTGAATTTTCAAAACGTCATACCGCATCATTTGAATCTGTTCCGCGTCGAGATTTTGCTCATGTGCCATCTGATCCCGTTGTGATTAATTAGTACACAATGAGTGACCAGCGGTCAGTTGATGTCCAGAGAATGGTCCGTGCCCCAGTGACAGGCGGGTTGTTTACCTCTCTCCCCAGCACGCCGCCATTGTCCGTGTGTCAGACCCCGATACTTTCAGTGGCGCTAACAGATTTCGATAGCGCGTAATTTTCCAAATGCAACAATGCAAAGGGAGACCACCCTTGGTTTGAGTATCAGAATTCGAGACAAAATTTTTATAGCAATCTACCGTAATTGGCTTCCGTTCGGAGTGATACACAACACATATTTGAATTTCACGTGGACAATGATATTTGTATCTGTATTTGCCGCTAAAATATATATATGTAAAAAAATACAATTTGTTACAGCTATTATTAACTGTATATACACATATTTTGATTTTAAAAAATTGTATACTAAGGTCATGCTATAGGCAAACGAATTACATTTAATCTTTCTCCTATACTTTCGCCTTAAAACCCCAATACTTTTATCAATCATTAAGGTGAATACAAAATCGTCATTCGAAGAAAAGATACACTCTCTCACAAGACAGATAATTGCCGGAAACTTCCGCTTTTCAGTCTTTTTCAAGACGTTAATCCACTTCTGAATACAGTTTTCCTCAAAAGCAAAAGAATCATCGGTCATAAATTCTATATCATTACAAAAGCGCAAATTCAGGCCCTGGGGTATAACAAAAATCACCATACCCAATGAAAATTCCGAAACCAACGTTCTCTCGCTTAACCGTTGATTAAAAACAAGTAGTGTTTCAATATTTGTTCATTCATTACAGAAATTTGTCAAATTTTCCTTCTAGAGACGAAATCAGACAGTCGCATTATCGGCTAAAAGCCTTCTCTATGAGCAGAAAATTGGTAAATTGGGCCCGCAATTGAGCATCTTACACGGAGAATTAGGACCAATATTGATCAGATCAAGTCTGCGCGGCCTCGGGGAGACACAAGAGCGGCACAGGGTCTCAATGTCTATGACTTCTGGAGGGTGGGTAGTCGTTAGATCCACCTAAGAATTTTCAAGTCATTACACAGAACACATCAAAATGTAATACCCACACCCGCTTAAAAAAAAACATTTATTAAACTTTGAATTCTACAATTTCCTTTATATTTATACAGAGGTCTTCTTTCTATGGAAATTATGACCACTCTGGTCTCTTAATGATTGAAATGAGAGGTGATGAGAGCATGCAGCGAAAATAAAATGAATGCATAACTCTCGAAAGAAAAGAAAAGAAAAGCATTGTTCATCTAGATCTCTTATCACGGTTAGATCAATTCAATGTTCTCTTTCCTTAAAATAAAATATATTCATGAAAAAACGGACGTAATTATGAATTAATTCTGTAGCTGATTCTTCTATTTAAAAAAATGGTTTTGTTATGTTCATGCATGAATGTAATATATCTTTAAATGTTGGATGTTGAAATTTTATCGCAAACGAAAAAAGTTCGTATGCACCGTACCATTAAATTATTTTACCCAAAAAAAAAAAAATAAAAAACAAAACAAAAAACAAAAAGAACAAAAAAAAAAAAAAACAAACAAACAAAAAACCATAGATAAATAAAAATTAGAAATAATATTATTATTTGTAAGACATCTTTGGAATCATGATTTTGTATTTCATTTTAACTAGTGAATATTATATTTAATTCATTAAGTTCGTATATAACTACTATTATATCGGGATATAACATTTTTGATATTATATCCTTTTTAAAGTTTTAAAATTTCAAATTGCATGCAAACCGTTCATACTAATTGTAGTTACATCAAATTAAAGATCAGATTGTTAAAGTCATTACTCAATGGTTACAGATATCTTTTAATTAAGAAAAACATGCACACTTCATTTACAATATACAAATTATTTTAAAAAGCACTGATCTTAAAATTATTCGTTAAGTCAAATTTATGGCGTAAAAATGAATGATAATTTAGTAGCAAAAAGTTATTCGTTAAGTCATATTTATGGCGTAAAAATGAATGAGAATTTAGTAGCAAAAGAACCAAACAAGTGTACATTGTCAAATGCAACACTAATGGCTAAATAAGAAGATTGGCCGATTTACGGCAATATATTGCCGGCGTCTACGCACACAACGGTAATTTCTATTTTTCTCGCCGTTTAGTTTCGTAACGTACATACGTGAGAAGAAGACGCAATCGCCAATGTTTACTAAACAAGTTAGCCTAATCAGCGAAGCCCACCCGCTTGAAGTGAAAACCCCACAAGGAAAATGAAAACAAACGAGGATAAGTATGCATTCGATAATTTGGAACAATGAGACAAGAAGGTAATCAGTTTCTGTTGTCGTAAACGGTCAGACCTAATGATGGCAAGTGTCGCAAAACTTTGTAACACCACAATCCCGTAATAGAGTGTGATAATAGGACTCGTTAGGAGATTCGCGCCAACAACAATGGACCCCGCTGTGTTCCCTGATTATCACAGATGGCCTTCATAATAGCTCTTGGTTGTGTTTCGTTTAGTTTTGTTTGACTACTAAAGAGAGCTTCTATCACTAAGTAGACAGTGCGAAAAAAATCGTAATATTCTTCATTTTCCCACAACCCCGTTTTTATCTCCGTTTATATATATATTTATATATGTGTTTGCCTAACGTTTGTAAATTGAAGTTCATTACAGCCCCTTACATATTAAGTCTATCCTTTTATCTACATGCACATATACATAAGATATTCTCAATGCTTTATATATACCTTCGACTTTACACCCTATATCTACGGACGCTTGAAAAAAAATACTGTAGATGTTAAAACTGCATGTTTAGTAGCAATTTTATTACCTTTTTGAAAAATATTCCAGGCTAGTACTTTTTCTATTTATTACTTCATAAATTATTAAAAATCGCATTTAATCAATTTTTCCCCAAAACAATTTGGACTGTTTGCAATATTCTAAAAAAAAAAAAAATAGCGTTATAAATAGCTCATTCAATTTCAACGGATATTGATAAATCTACCTTTAAAAGAAGATTGCATTCTATCCACATTGTATTAAATTGTCCGTCGAAAAAAACCAATGCTGATGGTGATATTTACATGGATAAGAAATTCTAACTTTCCTGTGCTTTTATTTTAAATACGCCTACTAGTAACAATTTTAACTAGATTTACTAGCTTTCCAAGTTTGGTATTATCTGACTAACACATTCCTTTCAAATGTTAATTCTATCATGGGGGTCATACATGATTGTATGATGTTATATGACATATCTTTAAAATTTGGAATTTGTTCATTACATGTAATATCTTTCTTTTTTTCGTTTAGTATTATTAACATCATCATTTTATCTACTATTAAACACAGCCGTAATATTACCTTTCATCAGCAAAAAATATTTTCAAAGAGGCCTTAAGGTAAGGTTAGCGGCTTGTATTTCTATTTAATTTTTTTGAAATTGTACCAAAGTTATATACCATTTTGATCATTATACTTAATTAAGTCTTGTTACTATTTCATATAAAATTTAGATGATTTTGCCGGACCCGTTTTATAAATAAAAAAAAGTCAAAGTTGATGTCATTTTGATGAATTGTAAACAATTTCGTGAAAATATGTACATTTAATATGTGACTAGTATGACGGTTATTAATGCTTAAAATGTTCGAAAATAATGTCACTATTTATTTCATGATTCGTTTTTATTAATTTCTAATGAACTGTTTGAAAATAAAATAAAATGCAACAAAAATCAAAATTCGTGACTACTTTCATCTAAACGAAAACATCCCGATACCTACATTCAATTTTACATCATTTTAAAGAGGAGGTCAAGCTTGTTTAATGCCATTTATAGAGAGACTAGACATTCTAAATATATTTCATTAGTCAAAAATAGACAAAACTTCGAAATTTGTGACTTATTTTCTTCACATTTCATTTGAGAATGACAGTTTAAAACATGATTTTTCATTGTGTTTACCAAACATTTAAGCCCCGGTACACCATATCAAACGAAGTCATTGTTATGAAGCATCATTAAAACAATTTATATCTTAAATTTCATAATTTCATAAACCTGTAGGGACCTTTCATTTACTAGATCTTGACCACATGTTGCGGATTTCGTTTATGTGGAAATTAATAAAAATCCTTGTATTCTGTTTCTTTTTCACGGTTAACTACAAAAGCCCGCAAAAAAATTTGTCTGCAAATATGATTTATTCCTGTAAGTTACTGTATTATCCTAAGAATATGTTCGAATTAAAAGAGCCACTGTAACAGCGACTGAGTGAACTTGTGACGTTGCACATTTACGGCGTTCAACGTTTGTGACGTCATAAAAAACTATATTTACATACAGTGTATATTTCCCATTATGTTTGCTTTGGAAATCTGCGACGTTCAATTTCCTATAAATACACTTTACTAATTCATGCGCCATGAGTACAAATATAAACGTCACCACGTGTTTTGAGTATATTTATTTTTGTAAGATTAAATGAAACATTCAACCATACATAACCAACTTGATATGTACTTTTGAAAAATAATCATTAAATTAAATTTACTCCATAATCAAAAATATTTTTCTCTACAAAGTTTCTAGCACTGTATTTTTAGCTGCGGAAGCGTACTAAATAACATATTAATATAGCTGTTCCATGTATGTTTCATGTCCCTGACTGAGAGCGAATATAATGGATTTACAGGGATGATACACATATTTTATACAAAAAAAAACCATCAGTATGAAAATAAATATAAGCATTGATTTCTTATTTTTGGATGTCGCGGTATTCAATTTGTCTGCACCGCATTGGTGTGTCATAGGACCGACGACATCCAAAAATAAGCTTTCAGTGCTTAAATTAAGTATCCTGGCTGTGTTATCGTGGTATATCTGCAGTAACTTTCCAAACACTTTAAATACAAAAATAAATATGTGGAATGTAAGCATTATATCATTTTTTTTTAAATATAGACTCATAACTGCATACAAATTGAGTGACGCGCGTTACCGCGTTATGATTATTAGTTTGCACATTATCGTTGCAATTATGAGACTATATTTTTTTTTAAATTATTTATTCCTTATACACGTATTTACATTTCTTCAACTTCTTGCCTTGTCTGCAAATGTGATTTAAACCTGAAAATTATGTAAAATGGTGGTATTTCTGCAGTAGCTTTCCACACAATTTACATGCAAAAAAATATGTAGAATGTAAAGTTAATGAGGTGTTTTTAAGCAAGATTTATATCTACACAAACATACACATAATATATATTTAATGACTAAGGAAAGCTGCTTTTTCTAAAGAGATGTCTGGTTACAGAACAGAAATGATGCGGATATGCCATCAGCTATACTTTAACAGATTTGACGCCAATTTCGCGTGCTTCTCAAGACGTTGTCAATTTCACTTTTCTCGCGTCATCGCCTTAAGCCTTCTGCTTGTTTCCTTCAACGTTTGCCTTAAAACATGCAAAACTGATTTATTGTACAGAAGTTGGGGGTTTAATTAGATTTTTAGCCATCAAATCTTATATAATGATATTATCTCGTGTCGTAGCCGAAGCAAATATAAGAGAAAGAGACTTTTCTATTTACATCCTGGCTGTCCAATAAGATTATTCCACATTTGTCGATAGTTTCTCTATGAGGACTTCGTGATAATATGGATCAAAAGACAAAAAAGAAAAAAAAACGCAGAAGATAAGCCGCTATAATAAATGACGGTCTACGACAATTTGGACGTTCGACGAGCGCTTTGTTGAACAATCCGATCAGGAATTAGAGGGCATTAAAGGTAGAAAATGGCGGCTACTCACAGGTAGATACCGTGAGCGTAATGTATTCTACTCCGCGCTGAATCTTTATTATGGGAGTTATATGTCCAAGGGACATAACAACGGATTATCCTCTGTGATGTTTCAGCATAGTGTGGCAACATAAAATGTTTTTCTACACGTGCCTTTTCTGCGTTAAAACTGATTATTTTATTTCCGGTAATGGTTTTTGTTATAGTTGCATATATATCCTTACAAACGAACTGAGCAAAAACTACAAGCCCATAGACCGCAGTTCTGTTACGATGAGTTTGCTAAAATTGACCGCATATGTAAATGTATTTTTTTCTATAGAATTTGAAAATTTGAATTTGAAAATTTTTTGTACATGATTTCTTTTGGTCTTGGAATTTTATTTTCTCGCATTATGAGAATCTAGAGAAAAATAACGTCTTATGATATAAAATTTAAAAAAAAAACCCAGAGGTTTCACATAGTAACAATGCTGTTCTTGGCAATAGCAAATTCAAAGTGGGTCGTGTCGTGTTTGAATATATAGTTAACAACGATTCTTAGTGATCATTTTTTAGCATTATAATGCACACGCTCTACCCAAACAGTTTTGTAGTTTTACCATTTATATATAATTAGGACGTATATGTCGTAGATATCAATTTTTAGGGTTTTTTCTGTTGTTAAATTTGTTATTGACGAATAAGTTTAATTGGATCTGGACACGATTTTAGATCAATTTTTTAAAAATTTTATTTTTTCATTTCTTAAATATAAGATACATGTAGTTCACTTGGACATTTTGAATGATATTCCAAAATTTTGAATGTTAGAAATTAACTTATAAAGCGAGAGACGGAGGTCAGAATTCATTGTTATGTACACAAAGCTCGAGCCTTGTTTTTGTTTACAAATAATAAACAGTAAGGAAATTACACACCTAAAACAAAGTTAAAACTAATGGTTAACATTAAGCTGATTTAATGTGTTCATAAATAATATCATCAACAAAACAAAGTAAGATTTAATTGAAACTTATATCATTACAAGATATATGTAAACAATAAATAAGACTCGAACTTAAGAATCCAAAGAATTGTAAATTCTGTATCTCGCTTGTAAGATGATGTTTGACATTCAAGTTTTGACGAAGCATTAAAAATACCAGTTTTAACTATTCAAAAAACGGGGGGGGGGTCCAAAATGTTATGCTTAAATCGTGTCTAGGTCCCTTTAATATCAAATAATATGAAGCAAAGATAAGAAACAATATTTTTTATTCTTGCAATTGATTATTTTTTTTTATTAACGTTTGTAGCATTATAAACTTTATATTTTGTTAGATATTCGCGTGATGTACACTCATTAATTTCGTTTACATGGATCCGTGGCGTCGGATATGAGACATGCGTGCGCGCAAATAAAGTTTCTGTTTTACTAAGCAAAATCATTAGCACAAGACCGATGGCTCTTTTAGAAATCCGCGTAAAATAATTCGCTAAGTTTGGACAATGAATAATGTATAAATACTCTGTGATTAGTTCGAGGACCTCTTAATCCGTTGCTGTAGGGTAGGAGTGAGACCAACATCTCTCTCAGAATGGAGTCCTATCATTTGTAAGAATTCACGTGTAGGTTTTTTCATTAAGTTCTTTTCGATCGTCCGCTAATTTGTACAGCACTTCCGGTAATCATGTCCAAACAGAAGGATTTCACTTCCGGAGTGTGACAGCTCTGTAGCGTTCGTTAAAAGAAATCTTAACCATTTCGGACATATTTGCCATGTAAAAAAACTGTGATTATTTCCCATTGAAGGAAGTTTCGGGATCCCTAACGATTTCAAATTTTGATTTAATGAGTTCTTAGACAAATGCTGCCATTTTAGTCCTCACAATTGAATTCATTAAATCAGTTTAACCATTGCTGTAGGACCTCGGAAGGGAGGTTCGCGTAATCGAGTAAATTATAGCGTATTCCACATTGGTCGATCGGTGTCCTTGTTCAAAATAGTCAACCGATTTTTTAGGTGACATTGTTGTCTTGTACATCTAAATGAAATGACTACAATCATGCGATTTTATTTTGATTCATACCCCAAATTTATATTTAAACGAGAAATCATGGCTTGCGTTTTCTCTTTTATCAAATCCAGGATTATTTGTTTTTTAATTCAATGAAGTAAAAATAATCCTTATTTCTGGGCTTTGGGTCGTTCAACTATCAGGCTATAGAATTAACCACAGATCACCTGTACCAAATATTGGAGAGCTTCGATCAGCATAGGTACAGTATTTAATTATGCACTAAACTACTGGCACTATTGATCCGCTCCCGACTTATTCCATCAGGGGAAGATTGTGACTAGAGGATAATTAGATATTTTGTTTGTAAGATGTTTCATAAGTTCATTTACGAAAAACCTAATCAAAACTTAGAAAAGACAAGAGGATAACAACTTAATGCATACAAAAACTGACTGTGTTAACGTTATGAAAGCACCATATTTAATCCTTTGGACATGATATTTTCACCATCCAACTACTGGCCGATTTATAATACAAAGACGCAATGTCTCTCTTGCTGTAAAACAAGGAAGAGTATTTTCCCGTTACGATTTATCAAGTGAACGGAAAAAAAATTAAAGGCCATGAAAAATGAATGAAAATGCATTAAGGTCAGACGACACGTTCCTCGAAAAATGATTATTATTTTTCAAATTTTCAACAGCCTGATGATATACCAAATAAAAATATTATTATTTATTATCATTTTTACAATGATTAAAATTTTAAAAATATATATGTATATGTCAAAAAATTTTATATCAAAACTTCTAGTACATTTTCAATAAGCTTATAATAGGAAATTGCATACTCCATTATCTTGCACAAATGCCTGGTAAAGTAACCCTAATTTTTTGCAAGAAAGCTTGTCAAAGTAGTAGTAAATCAATAGCAAATACCTAGAAAAGGTTATCAAAAATCGAGGAACGTGTCGTCTGACCTTAAAGTAAAGTTTCATTAAACAGCCTTTCCCCCGCAAGATACATGTAACCCTCAAACCTTAATTCGCCTGGCAACTTGCCCAACCATCACCAAAATGTTCAAATCGCTTAGCTCAGCCGTCAACTTATATCATTTAAAGAAAACTGCATGAATTTGAGTTTGATACTCACCCCTAAGGTTGAGTGCTGACTTGAGAAAGTTTGGTTCCTTTTCCAAAAAGTTTTCACCGCCTCCCAATTGTAATTGGTGTGATTTTTTTTCTTTTCCAAAGGGGCATTCAGGTATGCCAAAATTTAAAGCAATACGAGCTGCAATTACATGTTGAATTTTTTTTTTTTTTACGAATATGTTATTTTCTAGCAAATATACAAAATATGTCATGGTTTTAAATTTTCTGTAAGCTACGTATATTTTTGTGGGAAAAGCCATTAGAAAGCCTTAATTGGCGCAAAATTGTATTATTGTCGTCCTGTACAAAAATTGATCTGCTATATATTCCTTAGAAGAGAAATCTTTCTTCTGACAAAAACTAATGATTTTATCAAAGCTTAATTATCATAAAAGTTTAAGTTACATGCTAGTAGGTTGATGCAGCAAAATAAAATTATAAAAAATACAGCTCATATTGCTTTATGAAAATTATCAAATTAGTAATTTCATTAGAAATTGCTATCTACAAAACTGTAATGGAAATTCCAATGGAAATTCCTAACTCACTTAAAATGGAAACAAAAGAATGTTTTTCAAAATGTGAAAGTGAATTTCCTCTCTTCTTTTAAAACCAGTATGCATCTTACATGTTTGTCTACAAATCCTATTCAACTTGATACTGGTCTTGACATTATCATATTTAATACAAAAAAAAAGTCTTTGTGAATAACAATGATATTGAGGAAGAAAAACTGTGTAGATTAATTAGTACAGAAATATACACCACATTCATATCTAATAAAAAGCTACCCGATCCAAAAAAAAAAATCCAAACTTTTATAAAATTAATTAACACAACAAAATGTCATTCAGTGTAGATCTGAAATTCTGGGTTTTTTTTTGGTATTTTTTTTTATCTCAGACAGGAGTAGATGGATAACACTGGTAAGATTATGCGATACACGTGCATGCTGGTATTTTGAAGCTTAAGTATGTATTTTTCCATTGGCCGTAACCTTTTCGTCTAACGGCTTTATTTATCTGATGATGGGGGATTTAGGATTGGTCAGATAATATACTACTTTGCTATTTAATACTCGGACTTATCGGGGGCTGACCTTTCATTGTTAAAACCTAAAACGATGACATCAAAGTACAATGTAAGTAAGACAATAAAATGCCTCTTTTCTGGGAGATTTGTTGAATAAGATCCGGTACTTCTGATTTCAGGTGACAATTCATGCAAAGGGCAACTGCATAACATTGAGTCTATATTCCAACTCCTCTCCGCCCATCAGAAAGAATTAAGGGAAAATTGTTTGCATTTCACAAATTAATTAGTTATTGACAAGATTTTATTTTTATCCTTTGGATGAATTTTTATCATCTGGGTGGAGGGGAAATCGACCGGATAATCTATCCAAAACGCCCTTTCGTTTCGATTTATAGTAATCACCCCTGCATTTGTTTAGAATCAAATCTTATCAGATCTTAATTATACGTATATAAGATGTATTCTTGTTTTTTTTTATTCGTTCAACAATCCTATTATTGAGTTGCGGATATTTTTAAATATAAAAAAGATTTATCTGAATTAATTCAATCTTTAATGAGACATAAAATAAAAAGAAAATCCATATAGTACAATTAATGTATTATGTAGGTGAGAAATAGATACAAAATAGGATTTGGGACCTCGCTATGTCTTATTAAGTTGGGCTTTGCTCATTTTACATTAACAACTTTATAAAGTTATAGTTATCAAATGATATATATGTCATACCCAAAGATAATTATATAAAAAAAAATCATCTGGTGTTTTGTAAATTGCCTTGTATAAAATTAATGTTTTGTTTTAAAATGAAGTAAACCTGAAAAATTAAAAAAAATTGAAAACGCAAATTAAAGTTTTCCTCAAAAGTGTCCATTCTATTCGGTATCAAAGAGAAATGAAAATGAAAATTCTAAACAAGCTATGTGTTTGATGACTGTTGACAGACCTGTCACTAAATGTTTATGCACTTTATAGTGTGACCTTATAATAGTAGCAAACAATTTTTAGTGCGGACATTTTTGACACGGTGGGAAAAACGGGGAAAGTTTCTCTCTTTTTTTATCTTGTCATTGCAGCGAAGAGCCGAAGAGACAGGGGGATGCGAGTCCCTCAATGGTGCCAGAGGCTCTAATTGACCATGTGGGGACAGGTCGCACGGTGAGCCGTCGATACCTGTCTATAATTACCTGGGCATAAGCCAAACCTCTTTCATCCGTCAATGCGCCACTCGCGGAGTAATACATCACTTTTTTCTGAAGTTTCAACACGGGTGGCATTAAACTCGCAACTCGCGCGTTGTCATTATTATTGTGGGGGTAGCGGATTTCTTTTTCGATCCCCTTTTTATCCCATTAGTAAGTGTTATTTATAAACAACTTTTTTATCGTCTTTACACTTGGCCTTTGGGTTCCTTTTTTTGTATTTTTACAAGTTTTTGTCAACGGCAAAGAAAAGACACCTCTTCTGTGCTAAATAGGCTAGATTGAACGAGGAGTCATTTGATACATCAACATATTGTCTGAAATATCAAAACCCAGACAGACGATTCAAATTAAGAATTTTTCTGCTTCATTTGGACTGAATTGACCCCTGAAGTCTTAAGAAAATTGATAGCACGCGGTTGATAATAACCTGTTTATGCAACCGAGAAAAATTAAACCAACAAAAGTCATTCAACAAACTGTTTATCGTTTTTGGCTACGATATCCCTCCTTGGTGTACTTTTTGGTATAACAAATACTTAACATTAGTCGTTGGTGGCATTGCTTCTTACTTAGATTTGAACTGCATTCAACAGCTTATAGAAAGTTTATTTTCAATCCATCATTTAACTATTAATGAAGATTGGTTTTCTTCAAAAATAACATTTCAAATTGTACACCTTTTTCGTTGGCGGGAAAATATTACGGTTTCAACACTTTGGACAAAAAACACCCGAAAATGGCATATGTCACCGCACGTAATTCGAGTTGTGTATAAAATAAACGCAATAGCGGTATTTGAACAAACTGCGAAAAAATCATCAAAACGTTGCCACTTGCAACCCAAAAGCTCTCTAGGATTTTGGCAAGTCCTCCAGATCGCCCATTTTGCGACAACCGCATGACAGTGGGTTATTGATCAACCCAACATGGTGCACAGGTCTCCAGGTATAGTGTTTCCGGTGGAATGAGAGCGCACAACTAAAGGGAAACATTAGGTGTCCTATCACCTCCAATTAGGACAAATTAAGTAGTGAATGGAGTTCTCAAAGCTTGAGTAGAGATCGAGTTTGCTATATGTGAATCAACCTAGCATGCCGGTGGTCTTAAGTTTCAATAACAAATTGAGTAATGTTGATCTCCTTTAGGGAATAAACTTATGTTGTTTGCCATATTTTTTGTCAGTTTAATAGTTTTGAATATCATTTTCATGAGGTAATTTAAATAGAAATTTGAACACATTGAAGATTTCTTATGTATGTCTATATCTATATCCCCCCTCTCTCTCTCTCATATCATTATTACGTAACAGTCATAATGCAATTAACCATTCTAGTAATATACAACCATTAATAGAAAATCAAAGCCATCTTTCGCAAGCAGGCCGACTTATGAAAATAATCTTCTTTGGTTATTTAAAACTTGAGCATTCTTATTTTTCCCCTTTTTGTTTCATTGATAGCTTTACTTTCTGTGACGTGTGTCATCATCATAGTCCAGGTGAGTATAATTGACGCAGACTCCGAATTATATCTCGCCCATGATTGCCGCCATCGTCAAAGCGCTACATGCGTAATGACAATCGGAAATAGACGGAAAAACGCAGGTTATAAATAAAATTACGTATGTACTATTTTCTGTGGCGAAGCATACGACTTTGGGGTCTCATCAAAATATAGTAAATCTGCCTGGAAATATACCTATGTATTCTTGAAGATAAGCTTCGAAATTACAACTGTTTCTACTACATGTACTGTATTGTTTTTATAAAATGCGTAATTTTTTATTTTTAGTATTATTATTTTTCTTTGGGGGGGGGGGGCGTACATTATTTTACAAATATTGGTTTCATATTTCATTAGAAAAAACATCATGAAAGTAACCCCCGTCTAAAGCTAACAGCAACACTATGCAATATTGTAATAATAATGTGTATCATAAAACCATCAAGCGAATATAATTGCATTTCTTTTATTGTGTATTTAGTAGTTGAAATTATGTTAAAGTTTGAATATTATTCCAAAAGTTTAAATATTATTTTGTCAAACAGTTTAGTCGTTAGCATTTGCAAAAGTCGGCAGAAGAGCCATCAATATTTGTAGGAAAAATCAAATAACAATGTGATATATAGGGTGGGTTTTTTTATTTTTTAAATTGTCAGCTTATAAAATTATATTAATGTCTTAATTTAAAAACGTTCTTCATGTACATGTAAATATATCTGCGAACATTCGCGTTTGAAATGGTTTTCTATCAGTCGCCTTTGAAATGGTTTTCTGTCGGAATTATTTCAATTCCAATACTAGAAATTTTCTCGACATTCTTTGATAGATAGAATTTTTTTTAAAGAAATAATAATAATAAAAAAAGTACTTACACATACATACAAAATAGAAATAGAATATATCCAAAGTATTCAAAGTTTTATTTCATATCAAGAGACAAATTAAAGAAGCGGTGGAAATACTGCGATGTGAGCCTCGGCATATTTCATTGAATTATAGATTTTCGATTGTGCTGCTGACATGACGGCTACGACACACAGCGCTCTCATTGGCCAGTCTATCGCTGTCGTTTCCAACGCCGTTATACCACTCATGAATATTCATGTCGCAGGAACCAATAGTGTGGTACAAAGTTTGTATTGGAGAAAATAATTCTAAAAATTGTGTGTATAAAGTTTGTAAGCAACATATTAATGAACCAAAGGCGAATCTGTCGCACACGATCTCTTCACGGCCATGTGCAGTTCCAACCCCGCTACAGTGATGCTGCCTTACGGAATCAAAGTCCCCATTTCTTCTCCTTACATCCAAAGTTCTCAAATGGCTTTAGAACTTCAACGGGCCCAGCAGTTTTACGATTATAGTGCAAGGATGCATTACGGAATCCGGGGCTACCCTAACGCTCTTGGCCTGACTTCTTATCAGGCTCACCCGTCCGTAGACCACTATCTCCAGCATTATCTCTACAAGGATCCCAGAATCAGATACTTGCATGAAGAACCAAAGCCTAATCATAGCTATATTGGACTTATTGCAATGGCCATTCTAAGTTCACGAGATAAAAAACTAGTGCTTTCGGATATATATCAGTGGATACTTGACAACTATCCATATTTCCGGACCCGAGGACCTGGATGGAGAAACAGCATTCGCCATAACTTGTCTTTAAACGATTGCTTTATAAAATCGGGAAGAAGCGCCAATGGAAAAGGACACTACTGGGCCATCCATCCGGCAAACATTGATGATTTCCAGAAAGGGGATTTTCGTCGGAGAAGGGCTCAACGTCGTGTCAGACGACACATGGGGTTAGCTGTACCGGATGATGACGAAAGCCCCGTTCCTTCTCCCTCCGAAACAAACTGGACGGATCACGAAGATGCAGATCTACAAAGGCCGAGAAGGTCTTACTCCGAAGAACTTTCAAACGCAGACGACGAATGCCTGGACATTACAAATGATACTGAAAATTCTCTTTCATTGTCGGAAGAGGCAAATAGCCCCTCTGAGAAGAAGACAGAACAGCAGGCAAACTTGGACCTCAAAGTGACTGAGTCCGAGAGGGTCCCCCCTAAGAAAAGAAATTTTGACATGGACAGTTTGTTAGCCCCCGATACTCGTGTAAAGCACCACAGAGGAGATGATGCTCACTTTTTACCCTACGAACAAACAGACAAAGCAGACGACACTGATATAGATGTAGAAACAGCAGCAAGAGATTCTCCCAAAATCCTAATTGCTCCTGAAAGCAGCAGTGAAAAAGAAAATGTGCTGGACTTATCCTCTCAAAGGGATGAAATAAGTCAACAGAACTCGTTGAAGCTTAACGAGGACTCTTCTTTTCCGGGCAATAACGGGCTCTTATTCGGTTCGAGTTTACGGGGATTCACCCCGATTAGTCCCGCAAGTTCAGACGCTGTCCAAGGATCCTCAGACTCGTGGAGTAGCCTCCGCCCCTATCTCCCTGGCTATCCCGTCATGGGTCTGAAAAACGGTCTTCAGCACTCTCTATTCCTGTCTCGGACTATTTCTCAAATTCAGCAAAATCGCCCGGGAACGCGGTTCCCTTATCGTCTGCCTCTAGAAAGAACTGGCCGACTCCCTGATGTGACCCACAACAGACAAATGACAAATTGAATATGGGGAGTTCTTGTTGTCCTCAACAAAACACCTTTCTTATTGAACAAACGTGAAGAAGGTAGTGTAAATATTCCGCCGTAATATTATTTTTTTGTAGTTTGTATTGTACAATTTAAAATAATTTGGACACACAACGTCTAAATGAAATGCTGTTTGTATTCCGTTTTGGTTTTTTTTATTTCGTTTATTTATGCTCATTGATTTTTTTTATCTTTATGTAAAAATTATCATTAAAGGTACATATGACAACATTTGTATTATCTTGTTTTGTTTTGTTTTTTTTAAATATTATCTAAATAAATCATTTAAAAGAATTAATGAAGAATTAAAAACTACATGCATAAATATATACTTTGATCAAGTGTTTCGAACTCTAGAAATTTTATGAGAAAGAAATGTACTGTAATTCCTTAAACAGGTATTATTTAGTTAGAAACACGAACTTATAAAATAATCTTCGTCGATCTAATTATCTTATTAGTGAATTTAAATGTCAGACAATGTCTTTATTTGCATGCAACAAACTTCTTGATGTTACAAAATGTCAAGTGATAAAGGAACGTCAATTGATATTTGAATGGAATACAATTATTTTGTGTTGCTAAGCTATTTTCAGCTTGGCTTTAACAATTGAAAAAAAAAATGATAAAATGACAAGAATTTGTTAATACTAGTAGTGTTATATTGTAAATTTCGAATTTACAGGAAGGGTATAAATACCAAAAAATTACCATCTTTCAAGTTGTATCTCATCCAGTTAATTTATTTTATTTTGTATGACGGATGGTTCCATCAATTATGTGTAGAAATTGGTATCAAATCAACAACAAAATGTCTGCAGGAATTTTAATGTTTCGCGACCCTGGTCATGATATCATTATAAAGAAAGTCGTATTGTGAAATCCTGACACAAGTTAGTCGGGCTCGTTCATGATATTTTGATTTCCATTAACTTACCGTTATTTTTTCCTCTAAATAAACTATACAATTATCAGTTCATGTTATCTGATAATTATACATTTGACATCTTGCTTTGAGGGCCAAGGTAAACGATGTAATATAAGCACAGTCAATATTACTTATGATATATAAATTGAACATAACATATACTATAGCAGTGTTCATTAATCATGAGAAACCCTACACTACAGTAAGTTATTTTCGTACGTATTTTTGTATTAAATATTAATAATATTAAAAACTGTATTTGGGTTTTCAATGTTTATTTGAAAGTTAATATTTTCTAACAGAATAATTTACCACTCGCATATCCTGTCCGTTTATTACATGTATATGAAAATTGTCATTCCCATCATGTATATATCACATTGGCATGGAGAGAAGTCGGTTGATTCACAACAACATAGGAAGGAGTCCACTGCATGTCGATTTCATTTTCCTGTAGGAACTGACATCGGGTTATTAACGCTCAAAAGTCAACGGAAACCTACTGTGAGGGAAATATACGACTCACGACGAGTCGATTAGCGAACAAAAGGCCGTGGTCCGCGTCTTAGCGCGCGGGGCGGGCCGGGCAGATTGGTCGCTCCTATTTTGCCAATAACGCAGATTTTCGGGTGGACGGTGTAGAGAGTTTTCATTGACAGATGGAGAAATGATAGCCCGGTAGCAGGACAATCTTGTTTTTCTCTTGACAATGATATAGTTCAAATGGTGGGCGTATATAGATCCCCGACATTATTGTCTTCTTCTTGTGGTCAATGTCTGTGTTTTGAATGGATGTTTATCCAATTATATGAAGCTTAATACCAGCTCTTTAAAAGAAGAAGAAATGTTTTAATGTACATATATAGAAAATACATGGTTACTTCTTGAAATATAAGCGATATTTGGGCGAGGGTAAGAAAACGTGACAGAGGAACTATGATATATACATACACTGTATTTCTACAAGAGATATGATTGTTTCTATTTTTATGTCATGCTTAATATTTAGATAGTCATTTTTTAAAAAGAAGCATTGCATTAACCTTTACAATAATTCATACCTTTCAAAAAGCATTTATTAATGTTACTGTGAGATATTTTTCAGATTCAAACAAAATTTTAGTCTTTTGATTAAAAACCAATTATCACATACAAGTACTTAGTAATCAACAAATTGGCCTTTATGTTTAATTGCACATATAATGTTTTATCTAGTGCCAGAGGAAGAGCAAATTAAATTAAGCGTTAATTTCTTTTCTTTATCTTGGATTTGTGACATTTCTTCACAAATATTTAGATCATATGATTTCCTTCGTATGAGAATTATATAAAAGTTTTGGTATATATTTTTATGACAAGTATATAGGATTTACATGAAACAAGGTTTTATCATTCATACAATATACATGTACCTATATGATGTTCATATTTCGCCTTCTTATTTTATCCGTGTTAATTTGGTTTATTCGAACATGTAAGAAATTCTGTTTTCGTCTTTCTCTCCCCTGGATTTTTGTGTTGTTTTGACCCTAAGTGTAATTAGTTAGGTCCAAAAGTACCACTGATCATGGTCGATATTACAGTACATTACATGTACTAGTATTTAGTCTTTTAGTTGACTGAAGCTCTTCAATCTCCAGACGTTTTCTCCTTTTAAGCGTTCAATAATTAATAATTAATAAATTGTTGATGTACATTGATATGAAAAACCTTCCTTGAATTGCTTAGTTGCAATGGTTTAGTATGCACCTATTGCTGTCATCAAATCTTTACATTAAAAATATCGATGAAAAAATCATTAAATTATCATAAACATTTTAAAATCAATTTACTCCAATAAGAGGATTAACAAAGACTGATCTAATTTTTCTCCTACAATAACATTTAAAGTAAATATTCTCGGGAACAGAATGTACTGTTAGCAAATAAAATTTTATAATTATTAGATATAAAATCCCCAGTTTTGTAATAATTCGAGATCATGTACATTTTTATGCGTGTTGTTTTCGGAAGGGGTGCAAAGGTCCGGGTTTGATTTTCAAGCACATGTGTAACTTTGACATAAACAAACTCTCTTGCCATGCTGGATGGCCCTGTGTTTTTACCAATAAATTGTATTAAAATTGTAGTTTTAAAAGATGTCAAGAGAAATTTTCCAAACGTTCGTTTTGAAATTATAACCTGTATCTAAAGCTGCGAAATTTTGTTAAGAATATATTGTAAAATTTATTTAATACTGTAGTGACAGCTGCATTAATACTCACAATATGTAATGATAAATTAGTAACTTTGAGGAGGTTGTAACCCAACCCCCTCCCCCCCTACATCTCAATTAACACCGCGCTCTATCTGTTGGCCTGAAAAGTTTTTTTTAGACTCTAAGTTTTAAAAAAAATTATGAAATTTAAAAAAAAAAAAAATGTG
The DNA here is from genome assembly GCA_020458035.1 of Magallana ariakensis. NCBI lineage: Eukaryota > Metazoa > Mollusca > Bivalvia > Ostreida > Ostreidae > Magallana > Magallana ariakensis. The sequence continues at coordinate 29,391,102 of CM035816.1, forward strand.
AAGAAATAATTGTGCCATATGCCATCCTCTTCAATCATTGTTCTAAATTTTCTAGCTACAGAAGATGATAGTAGACCTGAAATGTTGTGGCGTAAAATTTATTTATTTTTCATATCTTCTTCATTTTTATATGTTGCCGTGCTCATGGATTTGAAACCAAACATTTTCTATTTCTTTTATATGAATCCCATTGAATGACTACTTGTAAATGGTGTTTATTTTTCTGTAATATATTATAAAATTACTAGAGTAATCGGAGGTTCCGATTTAAGGGGAAAACCCTACATTATCGCAAACATTTTATTTTTTCTATTTGGGGTTTTTTTGTGTGGTTTTTTTTTTGGTTTTTTGTTTTTTTTTTGCCAAAGTTATCTATTTTAAAATGCGCTACGGTAACAATGAAACGATGATGCAATTATTTTTTTTATTGGGGGGGGGGGAGGAGTCTTTGTGGGGTTTTTCAAACATTAATTGTTATGTCACTACGCTGAATCCTGTAAATCGTTATTGAAGTTAATATGAAAGTAGACAAACGAGCTTATTTCAAATGATTGATTGATTTTGTTGTTTTTATTCGTTTTTCATTCCAACATTTCGATCTAGAAACCCACAAGAACCAGAATCATTATTAAATTAATGATAAGACATTCACGCATAAAATATTTAGCTTTTCTCAGTTAAGCCCTGCAAAAAAAAATGAATTATAGATTTCCAAACATATGAACCACTTGCATATAGTATTCGATCTATGCAGTGTATACACATGTATATCAATGTCTTAGTCTTGATGGGGAGTAATCATTTTTATATGGTGTATAGTTGTTATGGGAACAAAAGGTTTCCATGATTACGTTTTAATTTACTATAACGTTTTATATAAAGTGTGAGATAATTCCCTTCTGTCATGTTTTATGAAAAGAATAATTCGAACGCTTGCCATTCAGAAATACAAACTATAATGGTTATTCGTGAATGATCATCTATGGCGCTTATCATCTTCGAATCCCACTCGCTGATGACTATGAAACTCAATCAGGAAGGAATTCATCGTGTTTTTCACTTGGGGCAAAACATATTTGCAAAATATTATACGATATTATGAGAAATTAACCAGCCTCTGCTATTTGAGCCGAGGACTTAATGGCGAGGACATATCATTTTTTTCAAGAGACTTATCGAAATAATTCTATCAAGAGTGTTTCATTTTGCTTGTACCAAACAAACACTGTTTACTGCGAAAATATGCGGTGATTTATTTTTATGGTTATTATTGAATATAACATGTAGTGGTAATTAGCAATAGAACTCAGGGAAACCGAAATCTTTTCGTGATTTCTAAAATGAATATGAATTTGGTAATGATTTTGCAACGTTTTGGCTTGGGAAATTGCACAGTTGTGTTATTGCAATTCCAAAACTGAATTAAGATCACAATACTTTTCCTTTGAAGATATAAAGTCCCTGTCATCGTTTCAAACTTGGGTATTAAATGTCATTTGACAGATGACTATTAAAAATTAGTTTATGTAAACTGTTCCTAAACCAAAATAAAGCTTCGAAGAAAAACCAAAATTTAATTCAAATATTTAATTTGACAATGAAAGAAACACGGGCATGATTTTTATTTCAGACTAATAGCAAATCTGCACTGTATAAAGCCATCACATCCAATTAATAAACCCTTCATAATAAACCATTTTAACTCGGCTTCGTTTTTTCCCGATAAAAACATATCGTACAAACGTTCCATTAGAATATGAATTTGTAACAAAGACAGGGGCGGGCCCGGACGGTGTAAATGCATTAGACCATTCCTGAAGAGGTTTTGAAGTTCGAGTCGTTGATTGTTATCCTGAAAATATATTTTGACAGTTCTCATTAGAAGTGTTTATTTACATTCAATTGAAAGCAAATATCATGTATATTTTCTAATGTATTCTTTATTTCTTACCCACCCCCTTCATTGAGAGACCCTTGTCATAAGATGAAGCCGTCTGTGTGTGGTTTGGAAGGGCGCGTCTCAAAATTTGTTTTAATGGTCAAGTGTATAACAAGTTATGGTGTATTTCACTTTCTTTTTCGCTACAATATTTAATATGTAATTATAAACGAAACTTGTATATTACAAAAAACATGGATTGTTTGCGATAGATGTATGACTTTAATGTAAGGTTTTTACTCTGGGTTTTCTTAATTTTATAACATACCTGATAATTATTTATACCATTTATTACACCTACATGTATTTTCGGAACGCTTAATAATCAAGTAAATGATGAATCATACATGATGATGTATACAAAAAACTTCAATAATAAACTTTCAAAGTTATGAGCATAAAAAAACATTTAACATCATTTCATAATCTGCTTTTGACATGGATTTTTATCATTTTATGTCAAAATTTGACCTTGATTTTGCTTAACAACCAAGATATTACAAATAATTTTGGGGGTAAATTGTGCGAAGCTTTAAATGTACAAATGTATTACTATTGTAATACCACTGCATGGCTTATTATAAATTTAGTAATTACCATTATTAATTTGGTGTTATCATTGTTTACAACATTGAGAAACTATAACTGCATGGATTATTATCAATTCGTTGTTATCATTGTTTATACAGCATTGTTATACTATCACTGCATGGTTAGTGTTACATGTATCATTGTTTACAGCATTGTTATACTATCACTGCATGGATTCACTGCATGGATTATTATCAATTTGGTATTATCATTGTTTATACAGCATTGTTTTACTCTCACTGCATGAATTATTATTAATTTTGTGTTATCATTGTTTATACAGCATTGTTATACTATCAACACTGCATGGATTATTATTAATTTGGTGTTATCATTGTTTATACAGCATTGTAATATCCTCACTGCATGGATTATTATTAATTTGGTGTTATCATTGTTTATACAGCATTGTAATACCCTCACTGCATGGATTATTATCAATTTGGTGTTATCATTGTTTATACAGCATTGTTATACTCTCAACACTGTATGGATTATTATTAATTTTGTGTTATCATTGTTTATACAGCATTGTTATACTATCAGCACTGCATGGATTATTATTAATTTGGTGTTATCATTGTTTATACAGCATTGTTATACTCTCAACACTGTATGGATTATTATTAATTTGGTGTTATCATTGTTTATACAGCATTGTTATACTATCAGCACTGCATGGATTATTATTAATTTGGTGTTATCATTGTTTATACAGCATTGTAATACCCTCACTGCATGGATTATTATCAATTTGGTGTTATCATTGTTTATACAGCATTGTAATACCCTCACTGCATGGATTATTATCAATTTGGTGTTATCATTGTTTATACAGCATTGTTATACTATCAGCACTGCATGGATTATTATTAATTTGGTGTTATCATTGTTTATACAGCATTGTAATACCCTCACTGCTTGGATTATTATCAATTTGGTGTTATCATTGTTTATACAGCATTGTTATACTCTCACTGTATGGATTATTATTAATTTGTTATATTTGTTATTGTTATACTATCACTGCATGGATTATTATTAATTTGGTGTTATCATTGTTTATACAGCAATGTTATACTATCACTGCATGGATGATTATCAATTTGGTGTTATTATTTTTATACAGCATTGTAATACCATCACTGCATGGATTATTATTAATTTGGTGCTATCATTGTTTATACAGCATTGCGTTTCTATCACTATCCGGGTGTATAGTCTTGAGGTTCGATGGACTGTCTCCAATAGCTTTGTATGTTGAGTTCAGATCCTTTATAGTTAAGCATGTATTGTACATGTACATGTATCATTTCTCGTAACCCTGATCAAATACGTCTACAGATAATTGGTTAATTCTATGTGCTTTCATAATATATAATGATCAAACTGGGAGACTTTAAGTGGCCGGCTTGCGCAATTTAATATTCTGATATGTTCCCTTCGAGACTGCTCTTAACTATCAACTGTGTGGTCTTACTCTAGCAAAAATTTTAATGTGTGGGCCTTTACCACTGACTGTAAACGATTAGGAAACAACTGAATACAGCTTTTGTGCATATTATTTGTTTCTTCTCAAATGTTTAAAGACCAATATTACATAGTCGATTCCTAAGCCGACCTGTCGTGGCTTTCTCTGGGTTCAGACGGTTTAATGAATTGTGTTTATTTGGTGTCGTAATTGAAGAATTTATTATGACGCTTGGAATTTCAAAGAAACTAAAGTATTTTCTCTAATTGATACTAAATCTAAGCCAATGTTACCAAAGTTTTTTTTTATCTAGATGTAAAAACTGTAAATTTCAAATAGCATGAAAATAATTTATATTTTTAATACATATCAATTTGATTTGATTTGATTTGATTTGAATATATTTTTATTGTACAAAAATACAATTGGGCACAAGTTCCATAACTTAGACCGCCCTCTCCCAATACAAAGATGTAATACAATATATGTGTACACAACATAAATAAAGGTCAGTGGATATAATGGCGGTATACATATATGCAATTGACATGTATATAATTTTCAACGGTGTACAAGAGTTTTAAGATCAGTAAAATCTTTCAGTGTTTTTAATATAATTATAAACTAATGTAAATAAATGATTGTTTTCATTGTCACTTATTGCACTGTCACCCCAAAGTAAAACATGAGTGTTGACAATGTTAAGATTTACAATTTGAAAAATGTCATTAAATAGAACATTTCTAGCATATCAATTTGAGTAAATCTGATCGAGACACAATATTAACTTAATGATATTTCATCACTTTCTTTAGATCAATATAGGAAAAACTTACGAAATACTCACTTACAAAGTCCCTTTATTATGGACTGTCAAACGAATTTTTTTTCTAATACATTTTTTAAGCAAGTTCATGTAAATGTGAAAAAATATGAAAGTCGATGATCTTATCAGATTAAGAATATTTTAATTTAAGATGTTCTTAACAAACCTTCGAGTTTTGTCCGAAACGGTTTGTAAATTATCCTAAATGTTCGTAAATATTGTTCTAAGTTATTTCTTAAGAACGCCCTTGGGTGTTTTTTCGTGAACATTTCTGCTTTTTTACCAAATGCTTCTGAAGATATTTTATGTCATTCCTCGGTATTTACCAAATATAATTATGTAGGTAAATATAGTTTTGGGGTAATGTTTTAATTTATATATAATGCGAGTATTTATTAAGTTTGATATAATTGTACAAATACTATAAAATGTACTGTATGGTTTCTTCTTTGACCTGCAATTAAGTGAGAGCAGCTAAATAATAGTTGTGTGCTTTAAAAGCGTCAAAAATATGTTTTGGCTAAATGTAACAGGTAATATTTTGAAAACATGCAAATTAAGACTCATAATTGATGATGTTTTGTCCTGGTAATGGCCATGTGTGTGGAGATACTTGTACTTTAAGAGAGTTGATTGATATAATTATCTGAATAACATTTCGGATAAAATCATAGCCTATTGCGATGGTATCATCTTCAATGCCAAGAGATTGACGTTGGGAGATGATTTTTTTTCTATCAACACATGTAAAAGAATTAAGAGAGAAATACTTAAAGCCAGAGTGAGAAAAAAAGAACAAATTTTAATAAAATGATAACATCGAAATGTAAATAGAATTATTAAAATAATTTGTTATGCTTAAAAAAAACACCAATTAATAAACAAGTGTGGCACTTAGATGAAAATCAAAAAGAAAAACTGAGGAAAATCCAACCCAAAACAATATGGAAACAAACTGTTGGACCACGAGTGCTTGACAGGAACACCCTCCTCTCCCCGATTTAAGACCCCTGGGGTAGTTGACTCTCCTCTCATTAAAATTCTATCAAGAATAGAATCAACTACAAGTATGTCAGAAATGGGGAAAGGGGGGACTGACCGGATGAAGGATTGTAGAAATCCTTTTCCTTGCCCTCAATCGCAATTGTTTTTCGAATTCTACTAGAAAGGCTTGAGAAGTTGCGATTGTCACTGCCCAATGTTTCTCCGGGTAAAACAAGGACTAGGTAGGTACATATTTAGGTAGGTAAAAAAAAATCTCCCGGCAATGGCTTTTTTTGACCTTTTTTTTTAATTCTCTTAAAGAGGAAGAGGCTAGAGTTTATGATACTTTCCTAGAGACTTCCCTTCCAGATAAACTGTGTAACAACTAACACCTATTCAGCACTGTTTGGACATGGTCAAACAATAATCCAACAAACTCCTAGTTTGACTTCTTTGACTTCAAACATGTACATGTATATTGCAGACTGTGTACCACACGGCACCAGCAAACATTAGATGCTGTTGAACGCGTCAAGTACCATGAAAACATAAAACAAACACTGACAATTACACTGGATAAATAATGTAAATAATTTTTTTATTTTTATATTTTAAATTAGATATTGCACAAGAACCATATATTATACATTTGATGGTTACATATTTTTGCATAATCTGAATACGGTATCGAACATTTACGTACTTTAAAAAATCAAGAATGAGTGTGTGGGGGGTGGGGGAGTTTATTGTAGATGTATATATTTTGTTAATGTACAAATCAAGACAGCTTATAATTTTTAAAACGTTTGTTCGGAAAATATATGATTGCGTCCATGAGAAAAGGGTGCTTATGGCATTTTTTGCACATTTTGAGATTTTTACACAATTGAATAAAACACATCTCAAAGTTGTCAAATCTGAAATTTTATGGCTATGAACCAGTTATAAGTTGAGGTTTTCTCCGTTTTTAGTGAAGCTATTTCGACAGGAAAAAAATGACCCCGTGTTATGCACATGCAACGTCAAAACAATTTTAATGTAAAAGTGACCGTGACTTCGAACCGTAATAAATGTAAACTACAGCACTCTGTAATTTTATTTATTTATGGACTTCTTTGTAGGTCGATATGTTGTTATAAGGACCCATATAAAGTGATATTGACCGAAGCAATATAGACTGAGATTGCGAGGTCGATATCACTTTTCTGTGTCTTTGGTCGATATCACTTGACATGGGTCCTTATAGCCACATATTTATTGAACAATGATGTCCATAATAGTTATATAACCACCCGATTAGACAGTCATATTTTAAAAAACTAGTAAATGTAGCTAAACTCAAACAACCAGATTTCTAAAGCTCTTTGTTTAATCATCCAAGGCAGACGATCAAGGTCAGTTGACGGCAAAGACTCATTGTCCAAGGACAGAATATGTCAAATGATTTTTTACAACAAATGAGAATTACAAAATTAATTGGTTTATATAAGTTAGTTACGCACTAATGTGTGTTTTAAAATAGTATGTACAGTACAGAGCCCTGGTAACTTGATAAATGCTATAACAATAGCTTACTCATACGGTACTGCATAAAGTACAAAAATAGATTATATAATATTTATTAATTGAAAAATACGTATATGATTAAAAGCCAGTTTCACTTATATAGCTGATAAATGGTCCTCGAGTATCTTTATATGGTACAAAAAGTTACAAAGTCCTCTATGATTTGTGTAATATTATAGTTTGATAGAAAGAGGTGATATAAGGAAGCAAACATTTAAACTGTGTCTAATTTGGTATACATAATAAAATATACTGGTACAGTACCATATCGGTAATGTCTTGATTACTGGTGTAATATTCATTGTTATCATGATACATTTTGGCATCGTTTTAGCGATCATAAATAATGATTACATATTGTGTTATAACATTATTTCGTTACGATCAACGCAAAATGTAACATTGCAAAATGTTATAAATATGAATCGGGTGATGTATTCTTATTTCTTGGAATCTAAAGCACATACATTTACAATATTAAAATTTCAAAATGAAATTATTAGATCCATGATTGTCGTCATTCTTTTCCGGTTCTGGTTCATTCTTTTCCGGTTCGTCTTGGTTGATGTAATTATGTTAAATGTTATTAAAATTCAAGTCATGGTGACAGGATGAGCCTGTGTTATCCATCCAACTGAATGATAACTGAAATGTCGGAAATGTTAGGGGCCGGTGACTAATTAGCACAGCTTCGTTTGATTGCACGCACAAATTGCCTGTAAACATCTATATAAAATATCAATTAAAAAATGTACCATGCAGTTAGTGAAAATTAATCAAAATAAACCACAATCGATAAAGGATGATGATTTCAACGAAAGAAGTCGTTTAAAATATTCATATCATAATGTACCATTCCGTTTTCATCAATCAAAACCAATCTCAAAATATGTTTTCTTTATAAAATAATAATTTCATAATGCACCGGCGTACCATTCCATGTAAATCAAAAAGATGCAGAGAACTGCAATGAATTTTTTCTAAGTTTTTACCTTTGTACCTTTCCGTGAAAATCATCAAAATTGATGCAGGAGATTGCAATTTAGAAATCTCTTAATTTTAAGTAAAACACAATGTTTTTCTGTATAAAATATTCATAATGTACCATTCCGTGTATAAATCAATCTAAATTGGTGCAGGGAGTTTCAATAAAAGAATTTTCTGAATTTTAAGTAAAACACAAATGTGTATTCTGTATATAAAATATTCATTTCATAATGTACCTTTCCGTGTAAATCAACCAAAATTGGTGCAGGGAATTGCAATAAAAGAGTTCTCTGAATGTTAAGCAAAACACAATATGTTTTTCTGTATAAAATATTCATTTATAATGTATACCATTCTATGTTAATCAATCAAAATTGATGCAGGGAATTGCCATGAAAGAATTCTCTAACCTTTAAGTGAAACAAAAATGTGTTGTCTTTATAAAATATTAATTTTAAATGTACCTGTCCGTGTAAATCAATCAAAATAAATCACAAATGATGCAGATGACTGTAATGAAAAAATTCTCGGAATTTTAAATAAAAAATCAATATTTCCTGTATATTGGAAGACTGCATGCAATTTAGATTAAAAAGATTTCCAGACGTTGACCATTTTACATGTTTTCTTTAGATTTTGTGATTCTCTACATAATAATGAAAGCTTGATATTAAAGCAATTTAAAAGCAGTGTTGTCTGCTGCATTTTAATACAGCATAGACTTTACAGTTTGAACAGTCAAATTCAGCTGTACTTTCGGATAACTGCATGGACCGTCAGGATAATAAACCTTCATACTATAGCTACGTATACTGGGCCGTGACCGCTTCGATGACCATAAGTACGCAAAAATATTGAAACTCGGGTTTATTACACCGTGTATGTAAAACACTGCCAAGCAAATTTTAAACATTGTATCACTAAATATACGGCGTTTTAATCAACACTTAGCTAGATTGTATCCAAGATTCTCTTTTATTTTCATTAAGAGGGGAGTATGAGTGAAGACTGTGTGCTTTTGAGCTCATTTAACCAGATATTTATCAAGTCCTTTTTATTGTTCAGTAATCCATCAAATAATGATTTGAAAAATAAGGGACTGTATAGTGTGCGCAACGTTCCTTTAAGTTTATGCATTGTACATTGTTGAAAACAATAACATCAACGGTCATTGCTCAAGAATGATAATATTTGTTATGTCCAGAATTTCCGTTTTTGACATCAAGCAATATCTAATAATCTGAATGATTTAGCCTAGCCTTTGCTGTTCATGAATTTCAATATGATGTAACAGAAAGAAACACGTATACACGTACACTAAAATTAATAACAAAATATTCACACAACAATTATTCAAAATATAGCCAATATTTGAACTAGCATATTTTGATAAATCTAACATAAATGAGAGAAAAAACAACATGAATTTGTCAATATATCTTAAAGAGTTAACCCAAAATAAAGAGTTAACCCAAAATAACGTGTTGAATTAATAAAAACCTGGTAAAAAAAAATACTATAGTGCCGTCATGTGTTTCCGATAGTCATGTGTTTCCGATATTCTTTTTTGGTCGCGTGAGTTTTCTTCAAAATGACGTCATTTTCTTAATTACTTTGGACACCGGACGTACGAAATCTCATAACGTCTTTATATACATAATAATCAAAGTTATGCTATGTGAAAGAAACTAATAAAAAAACTAATTTCTACTATTACTTTAATTTAAGTCATTAAAATTGACCCAAATCCTTACTATAATATCACAGAATCTAAAATTACTTATCGTCCGGTCAAATAAACCTCTGATGGCATACTTTCATGCTAAAAATATCATATGACTTAGTAAAGTCTTTCTTAGTTTTTCAAACTTAGGAGCGCTATAAATTAAGCTTCTTAAATAAAAACGTTATTAATAATCATACAAATGACGGTATTGTAATATTTATAATAGATGTTATGAAGTTATGGGGAAAATTAAATATTTTGACGATTTACGTTGAAATGAAAGGCTTGAAAAAATTGAAAATGATATAGAATACATTCAAAAGGTTATGTCACATTTATGTTAAGTATTATTGAAAAATAAAATGCTGATGAAACATGCTATCGGAAACACATGACGCACATTTTCCTTGGTCAAATGTGGCATCCAGTTTATTTATAGAAATTTCATATGATGTCGACTAACTATGATTTTGTATCGGCAATTTTCGATGCTATGTCTGAGGTTAAAAATGATTTAGTTTCAAAAATGTTAAATGAAGAGACAGTCATTAGAGACATCGTTTAGTGTTAGACTATCGGAAACCCATGACGCCAGGTTACTCGTTGTGAAAATAACGCGCTTTATGCTTTCCACTTTTCGGACGACGTCATGAAATAACGTCAAATGTTTGTGACGTGATTTCTCTGTTGTGTAAAAAATGCCATAAGACCCTTTTCTCATGGGCGCAATCATATACATCTTTATGGAGATGCTTGCACTACAAAAAGTTAATTGATAAAATAACCCGAATAACAGTTGGTAGTTGACGGCGGTAATACACCATCTTCAAGGTTCTATGTTTAATGTTAAACGTATAGATGGTGTCTCTTTTCAGGCTATTGAAACACGAAGAACAATGGCAAGTTAAATCGTGGGGAGAAAGGGGGGGCAGGGGGGGGGGGCTCTCCTTGAGCATTTCTGATGTATAGAGTAAGTTTCCCATGCATCCGACACAAGTTTTGGATCAGAAATCTTTAGTGTGAAAATATGCAAAAATGAATATCATGCACCAATGGTTTATTTAACAAATCCTACTGTATGGTCATCAAGAGTTTGACTATCTTAAATGAAGTCAGATGCACTATTATTGAAAAGTGGATTTTAAAGATTTGATAAAATTGCAAGTTTTAAAAGCATGCTTTCTTAAATGTGTTTCCTCAGGATGTATCAACTACATGTATCGCATGTAAATAGAAAGGTGATCAGTTAATTTCACCTATATGTCATTTTACCATTTAATTCTTTCTAGTAAATCCAAATTACATTGTAAAATAAATTGTAGACAACAGTTAAATTTCTCCATGTGGCATGATATACAATTAACACAATTTTTGATCAAACAAACAATTATTCTTGCTAGAAAGAAACATGCATGAAAAACACGATTTATGATTCATAAACTATTCATGTTAAGATGTCTATGCCTTATTTTGCAATTTTCATTGAAATAAATCGCATTAAATGCACGTGACAATATTTACTCGTACAAATTTTGTTTTTAAAGGAAATTCCAGTGAAAGTGTTGAAAAATAATCAAATCTAATGAGATACTCCGTATTCAAATGTCTATCAACATGATAGTGTTTGGTTTTTCCCCACCCATGTCTTGTGAAACCTAGAAACATGAAAATATAATATATTATAGTTATAGATACATTCCTTTACTAAATTTCATTTATTGTTTTAGATATTGTCAATAATTATTGTCAATAGAATTTTACAAGTACGTGCGGATTTTTTTTATTTTTTAAGTTCGCCTGTTTTGTTTTGTTTTGTTTTGTGGGTTTTTTTTAATTTTATTATTTCTGTTTTTGTTTTGTTTGGTTTTTTTTTGTTTTGTTTTTTTTTTTAGGTTATAAATTATTTGAGTATGTACTCCTTACTCAAACTCATGCTTCAAAAGATCAAACTCAAACATACGGAAGCCCTGGGAGGACATTGGCTTACTTCTTAATTGTTATGAGCCCTGGAAGGACATATTGACTTACTTCTTAATCAATGTTAATTGTTATTTATTTGTTACTACTTTGGTACAGTAGACGAATAATGTTGCTAGAAGCTGCATCTACCCATAACAATCCGGCTGTTATTGTCAAATATTATCTTGATTGTATACATCATGTACAATGTGCTCCAAGAGTTTTACGGGTTGATAGGGGAACAGAAAATAAAAGTCTTAGTTGTTTGCAACCTCTTTTTCGATTCCATTCAAATGACTCTATGGCTGGTGTTAAACGTTTATGTATGGAAAAAGTACGTTAAACCAAAGAATAGAGGCGTGGTGGGGAGTTTTTAAAAAGCTTGGGATTCATTGGTGGATTAATCTATTTAAAGATTACAGGGATACTGGAATGTTCGACTTGGACAATCCAGTTGTGAAAGAGTGTCTGCGATTTTGCTTCATGGACGCCATGCAAACTGATTTGGGTAGAATAGCGAATCACATGAATTCTCATGAAATTCGGCATAGAGGATATGCTGAACTGCCTTCTGTAAACCAGATGTCTTGTATTTTGTGCGTGAACGGACAAGACTTTCAAAAAAATTTCTTGATTTATTCATTGTTCTGTATTTTTATTAAAAAAAATGTTATCAGATTCCTCTTTCTGAAAATAATAAAGAGCCAATACAGTAATTGTGAAAATAAATTAAATGAATGTTATATCAAATATATTAAAGTCAATCAAACCAAAATAGTGGTAGGACTTGAGCTATATACATGTACTTCTTGTTTCTTGTATGTAATTATTACTTACTTGTTGATATTTAATACTTACTAGTTATTTATTAATTTTTAATACTTACTACCTATTACTTAAAACTTGCTTGTAAATTGTTAATTTTTATTTCTTAATTGTTAATACTTATTATTTACTGGTTATTTATTAATTCTTAATACTTTTTTGTTTATTTTGTTATTTTCTAGTTATTTCTAATTTTATTTTAATTTTTTATCTCTACGACAATCAGCTCCAATCTCAGGATTAGAAACCCAAATATTTAAGACGTGCTTTGCCAAATTACCATATAAGCATGTGTTTCAACATGAACCTAGATACCGCTGGTAAAGAATGTTTTTACACCTAAAAGGATGACAGTCTAAGTTAATAAGTATTTCAATTCAACTGAATGGCTGTCTGAAAAGTTAAAAATACTGGCATATGTATTTTGTATTTGAGAATAATAAAGTATAAAAAATAATGCATGCATTATTTATAGTTTTTGATGTTTAGCATCAATTTTCAAATACATTTCATTTGGATAAAAAAAAATTTCCTCTTTCCTGTACAAGCCAACTAGTACATGTATGCATAGTGAAAATTAATATTTTTTAAAAGTACAGCCTATTACAATTTTACCCAAAATTATGCTTGGAACATTTTTTTTACTGGAGATTGGTGTGGGGTCTAATGTCTTTTCCAGTTAATTTACTATGCGAATTTGATATTTTTTTTTAAGAAAATGGGTGAATAAGGAGTGTAAACTGCCTATATAAGGATAGATAAGATACTATAAAATTAAAATATCAACAAATATCATAATTCTTTCTAATTTATTGAAAACAATGTATATTTACCATAACATCGATTTAGAACCCTTAAATATGTTAAATATTTGGAATATGTTGATTTAAACTGGCGTGTGCGTGTCAAAACCTCCAAATAGTGTCATTTTAGTCAATAGAACTTTTATAGAGTGGGTCTGAGCTCCATATTTTTGTCATAGTCTATATAAGGTTTAAAGGAAATCAAACCGGTTTCACTCAACGAAAACGTGGAGAGATGACCCACTATACTTTAAAAATGTCATTTTGTATCGCAACAATTGAACGTTTTAGAAAAATAATACAAGTCCGTAAATTCATGGTTGAAGTCGCATATAGCATTTAACAAGGTAGTTTGTTGTAACTACATATGGCTCAGTGGTTAGAGCACCAGACAGTAGGTAACATTATAGAGGTAGGGTTTTTAGGTTGGGGGTTCGATACCACCAAAACTTTAGAATTTTTTTTTTCTTAATTGTTAAAGTATTCAAAACTGAATTTAGTTAAAAATTGTGCTTTTGTAAACCTGTACTATAACATTATCAAGACTATTAGTATATTTAGTTGGAAAAAATTAAATTTGAAATTGTATTTTACGACTAAACCAAATGGGCATTTGCGCTATCTTGTTCCCCCATCTTCTTTTCCAAAAGGGAGGGGGGGGGGCTTATAATCTTAAACTGTATTCTGGACCTTTAACCTTCTAGATACATGCATGCAAAGTTGAAAAATAACGATTAAAAATTTATATATGATAATCTCTTTTCTTGGGTATAATTTTTTTTTTTAATCTTTTGCCTTTCTAATATTTTTTTATCTTTTGTTTAAATACATTCCAAAATATTCAAACGAATAACTTTAGTTAGTGTAAATTACTATTCTAGATTTTGTAAAATAAATACATGTACAGGTAAATAAAATTACCATGATATCTAGCAGTTGGTTCTTTACATAGGATAGACAAGACCCTGATTGTACAACAGTTACTGCTTTTTTTATCCTCAGAAAGTCAGCAAACCCAGATTTTTAAAAATTGATGAATTTGAATTTAACAAAATGCCCCAGAGAGTAGCCATCTATATATAAACAGGACAATAACAAAGAATTCACATATGTACGATAATACTACGAAAGACGAATAGGGCCACATAAAAAAATGTTTTTATCTCGTAATTACCAGAAAAGATCTCGTCATTACGAGAAAATATCTCGTTATTACGAGTTAATTATCTTGTAATTACGAGAAAAGATCTTTTCTCGTAATTACGAGATAAAAATATTTTTTATGTAGCCCTATTCGTCTTTCGTAGAATATCAATCCCGAAATTGAAGTTTGATAAAAGTTTTTGAATCTGACTCATTAAAATTTATGTAGAGAATATTTTTTGCCCTCAAAATGGGCAAAAATAATAACCGGTGTAAAAATATTTCAGTTCTGATACAAAATTTTACTGTAGTTATTCTAAAAGAAAGTTAAAGTTTGTTGATACGTGACAGTGACAGAATTACAGATTGAATTATCAAAACCAATATATGTCCCCCTATATATAATTACTTCGATCTCGGGTGCATACAAAATATTCTTTATATTTATAAAAACCAATCTTCTTCGCTGGAACTAGTATTGTCAGTGTCCATGTCTAACGGTACGCCACCGTCAGGTGGTATTCATTGCTGAAAATTTAAAACTGTCTTATCAAATATTAATTAAGTCATAATAAATAAGTCATAACAATTAAGAAGTAAGTCAATGTCCTCCCAGGGCTTCCGTACAAACATGAGGAATGTGGAATTCTGTCAGCGAGTATTTGGAAAACGGGGTACGAGCTAAAGAAATGTGGGTTGTTTTTCTTTAAACAGAATTGGGTGTACTACCTTTCTAATGCACCACCGCGGCCGATTTTTGTTTCCCTAATAGTAAGATTTTTATATTTTGTAAGTATGTTTACTTGTTTAGCATTATTTGGGCTGGGAGACCCCTTTCATTGGTACTTAAATATTTGAAGCTTCTTTTCCTAGTCAATTGTTTTTAGGTTTAATCAGCTAATTTTGATGCATTTAATGATGTTATAAAATTCTACACTATTTTCAATAAATGACAAAGTTTTTACAGGCTTTCTAGAACTATGCATTACTGTTTTTTGCAATATGGCAACAAACAAGTAACAATGTTGCTTAGACTCGTCAGAAGGTTTTAACATAAACAGTTTTATTAACTCCAGTTTTGTCCTCATTTGCTACACTATATTCTCGGCTGATCAATTTGTAATATAAAATAAAGACTTCAACTTCGTCTCGAAGCTTGGTTCTTGTTCAGTGAGTATTTTTCCTTAGACATAACATGGTCTTTCTTGTGGAAAAAGGTATTCCCAGAGATCTTAGCTCCTTGACAACTTCAAGTCACCGAAGTAAAATTGAAAATACAACACACCGCTTTTTCTTCGCGAGATCGGGGTCTTAATTAGATAAACGTTCCTCGAAGCTTTGAAAACATTTTCAAAAGCTGAAATGTCAGAAATAATTCCCTGATCTGATGGATGAATAGCTGAAAAATCTGTTGTAGAAGTATATTTGGAAGATTGTTTGCACCGTTATTGATCCCCGAGGTGTTTGGACTGAAATATCAACCGTTACTAATCCAATTAGCCAGGGAAGTTTATTAAATTTTTGCACCTTAGCAGTGCCATTAATTATACTTTCATTATACCGGTCGTTCCTCAGTGGTTAAAGATTCTCGTTCTAATGAATTTATAAACTGTTTAGCAATCACAGTTGGGACAAGTTGGAAGGGTTTCCACGCAAGACGTTCAAGATGAGCGAAGGGAGAGTGACGCTTTCTTCCCCATCATCGGAGTGTTAATTGCATTATTGTAATTCCTGTTGTGAGAAACGCCACGAAACTACCGCGTAAACAAAAGGCACTAAAACTCGGAAGACGAAAGCCCGTATGTATATTGATATATTGGAAATAGGAAGTGTGAGAGCCAGAATTGTATGCCTTCTGTTGTCATTTTCCCATAATTGTTTGTCTTGGAGTTACTGGTATAGAATAAAGGTAGTTTCATTTTGCTGCGGCTATTGTGGTAGAAATAAAAATCTAGTGAAGATGTGAGATCTTCCAATACGTTATGTTGACGTCAGCATTTTGAAATTTTCATACTTTCATTTTATTTTTAACACTGACTGTTTGTGTTTTGCTTCGTTGTTTGTTTTGGTTCGGGTTTTTTGTTTTTGTTTTGGGGTTGTTTTGGGGGGGTGGGGGGGTTGGTTTGCTGTTTTATTTTAACACATTGTAATTTTCCTAATATATTATGTTATGATTGTAGCTATGATATTTCTGTTTATTAATGAATAGATGAACCAATTCACATTTCTTTCAATTCCCACTGGTGAATAGTCACATCACAAAACAGTATGCATTGATGTCATTATTTTGTTCTATTTTCTAAAAAGAAATGAAACTATTAAAAGGACATCACAAACACATGCAGAATTGGCATACATGAAAGCCATGCCTTCAACATTTTTAATAATTGGTAACCATTTCTGGCTGAAAAACTGAGGGACTTGGTACATGTACACTGGCTTCCCAGGGAAACACTAAGGGCCACAATGCCATCAAGCTTTCAAGAAAGGTACTCGAGGACAACTGTGATAATTTAATTGACTGTGCTGAAACGTTCATGCAAAGACCAAAAAACAAGGGGTGAAACTTATAGTCATTATAAATCTCACAATACTGTGAAATATCTTGCTGGAATATCTCTACATGGACAAGTTTTATTTCAAAAGGTTTTGAGGTCTTGCCAGTGACAAATTTATAGTTAAAAACTCGGGTTTTTTTTAAATTATTTGCTACCAGGTGATGAGATAATGACAGACAGAGGATTTACTCTTAATGTGTTTTTTTCTTTTGCGTGTTAAATTAAATATTCCAGCATTCACAAATGGACAGGATCAGTTATCAAAAGAAAAGATGGTGTCACAGAAACTAGACGAATCGCTCGCGTTCGTATACATGTAAAACACGTAAAGGTATTTAAGATATTAACTTAAAGTGAAAATGTTCATGTTTCATTAGTTAAAAGGGTTGATGATATTTTGATTGTTTGTTCTGTTTTAGTTAATTTAGGATCTGACTTAATAAAAGAGATCAATGCAGATTTTAACGATTAATCAAACTAATAGCTAATTCGTCCGGACAGATAGCTAATTCGTCCGAACAAATCCTAATTTGTCCAAACCAACCCTAATTCGTCCGAACAAATACGTAATTTGTCCGAACAAATCCTAATTCGTCCGAAAAAATCCTTATTCGTCCGAACAAATAACTAATTCGTCCGAACAAATTCTAATTCGTCCGAACAAATTCTAATTTGTCCGAACAAATAACTTATTCGTCCGAACAAAAAGCTAATTATTCCGAACAAATCCTAATTTGTCTGAACAAATTCTGATTCGTCCGAACAAATAACTTATTCGTCCGAACAAATAGCTAATTCGTCCGAACAAATAGCTAATTCGTCCGAACAAATCCTTATTCGTCCGAAAAATAACTTATTCGTCCGAACAAATAGCTAATTCGTCCGAACAAATCCTAAATCGTCCGAACAAATAGCTAATTCGTCCGAACAAATAGCTAATTCGTCCGAACAAATCGTGATTCGTCCGAACAAATAAATTATTCGCCAGAACAAATAGCTAATTCGTCCGAACTAATCCTAATTTGTCCGAACAAATAACTTATTCGTCCGAACAAATAGCTAATTTGTCCCAACAAATCCTAATTTGTCCGAACAAATAAGAGATTTATCTGGCCCTTCCACGCCGCCGTACATTAGCATCCCATAGAATTTGATTGGAGTCCTTTTTATGTCATTTCTATAAGCTTGGTGAGCTAAAATATTAATAAACATGTAGTGGGAACCTAATTTAAGCCGTCCAGGGTGGAATTTTACTCATAATCATCAACGATTCTAGGCAGAAACTTTGAGAAATAGAAAAAATTCACTCTTTTTATAGCATTTTCACAAAAACTTGAATCATATTGTACATGAACAATTCTATATTCACTAGCTGACCAAATTACAAGTTTGCATCGTTTTGTACCACTCACATGCATTGTCAATTTAACTTAATTAATAATAGCAACCTTTGTGTACTTTTGATTTCAGATTGAGAGATCCTGAATAAAAAACATCATCATATTTCCCAGAATTGAACAGATCATCAAGTTTTGAATCATTTTTCAGGAAAGGACAAAGACTTATCAGAATCAATGATACCATCAAGGTGAAAAACTGAGCCATGGTTCATCATCAATAACCATGGTACTTACATAAGTAATAATGATGCCATTTTCCCTTAATTCTTGAGGGTTTTTTTTATTTCACCCTCTTTGCCATGTTTGGTAAATATATTTCCATTATAAAAGTAGGATAAAGATGTTCCCTTATAAAATGATTAGGGTTTGTAATTTCCCGAATAGGGACTTCACTTATTTCTAACTGTTCGTGATTCTTATTCGACGACTGTCTTGCCATAATTTAGAGTTGCCTCGTTCTACAGTTCTTGGCCTCGAGAAAATGTACATGTATTTGTGACTTTTTAAGACATTAAATAACTTTCATAAAACTCAACACATTCTTGGCATGCTTGTCCCATTATGTATGTTCACTATTGATATTAACAAGAATAGATCTAAATATGATTTAATTTTTCGGATGAAACAGTGGTTTTAATGCAGATTTTTCTACAAATGAATGAAAGTCTTCTTGTTTTGTAAACATACGAAGATTTTGAGGTTTGGGTATTGTTATTTTCATCCTCAAAGACATGCTCATTTTCACTTGTAATCTTTGGCTTTTTGAAATTTATTTCTTTGATATAATACGCGGTTCCAAATTTCTGCTATATAGTGTCCTCATTCGACTTGATCTGTTCATCTGTACAACTTTTATTCGTCAGTCCCCTTCTAACTGCATTAAATTAAATTTTCCATAGCAGAGCACCCGCGTGGCTACAAGACATACAGTCTGCTTTGTATACGGTACCAAGTGTGCTACGTAGGACCAAAGGTTTGTGAAAGTCGGCATTTGTCCTTTGCGATGGCCGGAATTCGGTATTCGCTTTTCAGAAGGACGAAATTCTCATGGGTGTTAACATGGTTAAAGTTATAATGAAGAACTATACTAGTGGAATGTAGCAAAACAGAGGAATTTGTATTTCTAGATTTGTAAAAAAAAAAAAAAAAAAAAAAAAAAAGGCGCTACGTAGAATCTTATCGGAAACGGACAATAGAACCAAAGCATCCAACGATAATAATTTATTCAAACTCTATGTCTCGGTTTTAACTCGAAAGATAGCTCCAAAATTTTTAGTTGACTATTAAAAACACTTCTACAATTAAAGTGAAATAAGATTTGAAAACATAACCATGCCTAATTACAGTTTTAGAATTCCATAAAAGAATTAAATGTTGTTATAATTTAATGAAAGATTACTTTACGATCTGATGGTTTAAAGTTTCGAAAAACATAACTAGATTCGTACCACGCGTGTTTTTCCACGGGAATTCCTAAATTGTTCAGTGACACGTTCGCTCTAATTAGGGATTGTTTATGCGTATATTAAGTGTTAATGAGTCTTATTTCTTATTGAAACGGGTCAATATAAAAATATATTTACATATTATATTTAATTGTATTCTATCATCCGGTTATTTTCCTACGCAAAGGTCAGATGCGGTTATTGTTCCTGTTTTTATGTAAATATGGCATAAGTATACCATTGAACTCTAAAAATATTCATTCAAAATATAATCAAGGCAATGCGATTTGTCTCCTTTAAGATTGTCAATAGCATCCGATATTTCTTCATATAAAAATATACCAAGAGATCAAAGATTTTGTTAAACTTGTATTACAGACATTGAAGACGAATATCATTTTATACTTGTATGCCCAATGTATTTAGCATTGCGATCAAAGCTAATAAAAATTTATCATTGGTGTAAACGATCCATGTACAAATTAATACAGTTGCATAGTGTAAAAAATATTAAAGAATTGTGTAATTTAGGAAAATTCACTTATAAAGCCCTTACAATCATAATGGGTTGATTACATTGTGTCATTAGCTAATTTAAATTGTTATTACTATATATACATATATATATATATATATATATATATATATATATATATATATATATATATATATATATATATATATATATATATATATATTATATATATATATATATATAGTGTGTGTATTTTTCAGTAATCTGTATGTCATTCTCCAAATACAAATTCTGTAAACATATGAGTTTGTGTTTACGCAAGTGACAGTATGTAACGACTGACCGTCCATTTTTGCACATATATTTTTTTTTTGTGTGTTTTGTTCATCATTATAAGTGCTTTAAGACGTATATCTTTCGCAATAAAGAAATTGAAATTAAAATAATGACATTTAAATCTGGAGCCCATTTCACAAAACTATTTTATGACCGAGATCTGTCTTAAGACAAAAGTTTGACGTAAGTATTCATCAAAGCTGTTTCACAAAGCTGTCATATCCTATGATTATCTGAATATCTGTCTGAATCTTATTTAGACAACCAAATAAATGTTTTAAGTCCAAACTTAACATGTCGACTTCTTGTGTTTTGGTTCAACAGAAAAGTCCAGTATACATGTACATGTATATAATTCAACGGCGCAGCTTAAAATTTCATGTAGCCAAGCAGTCGTTTGTGCGAAGCTTTAACCTTCTTTAATCAAAATTTACATTACTATTAACATTTATGTGTTAAAGAATTATGATTTTCAGACATTAATTGGGTAAAAAAAAAAAACCCTGAAATATCACCTAAGACAGCATCGTGTTCCAGTAGTGTAAACTATGCATGAAGCCGAAGAAATAGAAGTACATGTAATCTATGATTTACTTGCATACGAAGGCGGCTGTGGATTTATTTTTAATAAGAACTGATTGTTTATGACATGTTTAATGTCGTCCACGCACGTAGGTGTAGAAGAAATTGTCGTTTTGAAGAGAAACACAAACAAACAAAACCCGTTTTCAATATCCAAACATTATTTTACCTCAATTTTTTAACAATGTCATTCTGGCCAAGTGACCGACAAGCAGTTGCTTTTTCCACAGGTGCTTAAGCACCTGTGGAAAAAGCAACTGCTTGCCGGTCACTTGGTCAGAATAATTATAATTAGTCAATTCATTTGTTTGAACATTTTATTGGTTTAAATCTGAATGTCCTCCCTTGTAGATTTTGTATTTTAGAAGATTACATTACACGAATTCAAGGAATTCTGCGTGAAATGGTCAGAAGGCTGGCAAAACACAATTAATAGCGATAGTAACGCAGCTCGCCAGAATCATGCATATGATATTTGACAGAAAAAAAAAATTCTAAAAGACATTATGTATTATACTTTCATGTTAAATACTGAAATCTGATTGGTTAAGACGCAGTTGACAATCCGTTCTCTTACCGTCAGCGTTAGCAACACGCTTGGCAACGGGCTGACAGAACGAATTGTTACATGCGCGTAAATTATGCGCGTGCGGTTCGCCGTTAAATTTACGTCATTTCTATATAAAAGCAGTAATTTTTCTCTAAAATTAAGACATTCAGTATAATAAAACAAATAGTGCCTGTTTGGGAGGGTAACAGTTGAAATTGACATACCGAGAAAACCATGGTCAACCGACGCCACTGACACCCCGAGAAAACCAGCGTCGGTTGACAATCGTTTTCTCGGGGTGTCAATTTCAACTGTTCCCCTCCCAAACAGGCACTTTTTATATATTAATCAGAAAAAATTAAATATTTTTTTTGTTTCAAGATTTGTATTGTAAAAATGTCATGTTAAACTGTATCGCCCACTGCTTCTACAAACAGGGTAGTTTAAGGTTAGCCGACAATGACGGGAACAGTAAATCCATAGTGTCTAGACATGGCCGATCCCTGCATATTGACGAGGAAAATCCGGTAAACCTAAGAATGGTAAGCACGGGTTTGCAGTTATTTACATACATAAATAATTTATAAATGTTTATATATTTTTTTAATGAAAATAATGTTTAATTTAAAGTTATGTAGCTATATTCCATTTGCATTTTACACGTAAAAGACTAAATGGGACCATAATTCATTCATGTTGTTTCACCATTTATTTTTATAATAAATACCTAATTGTTATGATTCAATGGAAAAAAAAGTTTATACATGTGTATTACGTACTGCATTGTTTTTCAGATAGTCTTCTTGCGTATCCACTACCTCATATCCCCTAACCATCACGTGATCAAATATATAGCCAATGGATGGACTTGTCTTCGAACAGACTCCTATTTCTGGTTTCCTGACGAGGAAATTCCCACAGCAGTAAGAGCAATCGGCCTGGGTGTTTTTGTGTGAATCAGCTACAGGATCTTGAAATCCAATGTCTCGCAGGACTTCCAGATTCTCGGGGAACTGTGGAGCAATACTTCCCTTGGAGAGAGATGGGCTAGCGTTTAAGTCGCCCATCACTATTACTCGGGGGACATTATGCAGTAACTTATATAACGTGTCAAATTCGTCAAAATTTTTCTCCCGATAACTCCGGAAAGTGTTTGCAACTAGAAATTTCAAAGAAAGAGGTACAATCTTTTAATATCGAAATAAAAACTAGAGAATCGCGGGTCGCATTACTTACCTAACCAACAATGTCAAATTCTTACTCTAGTAGAAAGTTATCTTTAATGTATCAATTAAAGTACAATTTAAAAAAAAAGCCCACTCCCCCATAAATAAAATAAAAACTATCAATTCAACTTTTGAAACCAAAAAGGATTCATTACATGTATGATTAAACATAAATCCCATCTTACTGGTTATTTTTATAATTGTTCCATTGAAAGTGTTCCCTTTTTTTTAACAAAAATTTGATTAAAATGTTGAAATAAGTCCAATGGTTTTTTTTAATGTGTAATGTTTCCAGATGTACATCTATACAAAAAGACCGGACTCGTGTGGTACAAAAGCTCCCTTGAACTCTTGGTTTTTCTATGCCTCAATCGCTATACAAATCTTAAAATCTTGTTTTTCTTATGATTAACGTGTAGATAGAACTACAGACCTTCCACGTAGTCCTCTCCAAATTTCTCAGTTAAGTGAGTGCATATGACACGCCCGATGTGGTTCACCTAAACGCACGAAGAACCGTGCAATGAATTTATTGGCAGAATCAGAATAAAAGTCGACAAAAATTGACCGCTTTATGTAACAAATCAACCAAAATCTGCTTGGCCAGCGTTAATAAGGAAAGTTTCTTATTACTTTCAAATCTAATATCGTTTTATGATATAAAATTACAAATACAAAATTATGGCAAAAAAATGTTATTGAAATTACATGCCTATATAAATTAATACACCACGATAAGGCTAATATATTCATAGATTTTTTTCAAACAGTATAAGAAAATTGTAACCTCAATATCCAGATATCCTCGCTGTATGATTTCGGAGGATCTTTTGTGACCCTTATTGTCGACCTCGGTGCTAGGGTGATACAACTCGTGTTGATTTTTTAATATCTTGTACCTACTCAACACCAAGAGTCCAGTGGGATTAAATGCATACTCAGGCTTCGTGCATTCCATGAAGCTCCCCCTTTCTGTACCTTGAAATATGCAACCCAGGCAGGTCTCCGACATCTGTTGCATGATATTCTTAACCTTGCAAATTCCTTCAATGCATTTGAATATCTTTGTTCTATAAGACGAATAATGGCATTCTTTGAATTCGCATTCGTCGATGATTTTCAAGATTTCGGTATCCTTTTCGTTACATGGTGGCTGTGGTTTTCTGGTGCTATTAAATCGACCGCTTTTGTCATGTAAGAAACTGTAAGAATACGGGAAATTAGCTGATGTTCTCTCTACAATGGCTTCCAAGTCGCTGGCATACCAAACACCCTGCATTGCAAAGCATTCTTGTTGAATTAAAAGTTTATCCCCCCCCCTCCCACTTTTTCCCCCCATTTGCTCTTATTTTATTTTTAATCGAATGTTATTACGTTAACTTTACTGGTATACTTAACAATCATAAAGTTGATCGTGTTATAATGCCGGCATGAAGGTCTACTTTGAAAAAGAATCAGGGGAAATCGATTTCCGATTTTTTGTTGTTTTTTTTTTGTTTTGTTTTTTTTGTTTTGTTTTGTTTTTTTTTTTTTGTTTTTTTTTTTTTGTTTTGTTTTGTTTTGTTTTGTTTTGTTTTTTTTTTTTTTTTGTAGTGGTAAATGCCAAAGTTTATAATGCATGCGATTGTGCAGGTACGTGTATTTGTTTTATTTTTTGGAGAGGGTATACATAAGTGGGTATATTTTTTTAATCTGTAGTATACTGTATGATATGAGGTACGTGTATATACAAGTATAGTCGTAAGAGTAAAATTAAATTGTTAGAAAGATAAAACTGTATCTTCAATTGTAGTATGATATTGCTTTTCAGAAAAAAAATTTTTATTCTGTCAATGAATTGCCCATTTACTAGATAAAAAGGTGTTGTTGTTTTTTTTCACCTGTAAGCACATCACATCAGACACCTCATCCCTCTGCATGATTTCGATCTGGGCGTCTCGGCGGTTCACGTAAGGACATGACGTAGGGTGATAGGAGTGTTTGTTCTCAGGGGGACAGACGGACGGCGAGAGGTCGCTGTTGTAAGAAGACAAATACACCACAGATTTCCTCAGCTGTTCGGCTTCTTCCGTGTCGACAAAACTTTGCTCCCACGAGATGACATGAGGCAGCAGAACACAAAACAGTGCTATTCGTAAATACATCTTTCCTAAAAATTAATAGAGGCGGGAAAAAGTTTATAAAAATAATTATTCAAAGCTGCATCTGTCGTTTATTAGCCATTCCGCAATTTATGATATTTTACTCATTTTCAAAGAAAAAATTTTAAAATTCCGCATTTGGGATATTTTACTCACTTTATACATGAATTATTGACGTATTTTTTGTATATGTTAATACTGGTCAGCAGAGGATGCTCACTCCTCCATGGGACCTGATCCTACCTCTATCTTTTTGGAGGTCCGTGTTGCTCTGCTTTGAATTTGTATTACGTTTTATGGATTTTTAATTTGAGATGGTTGACGGTTTGTTATAAAATTGTCATTTTTTCATGTACTAGTATGTTCATAAGATCTCAAGCTTCGGTACATCATAAACGCTAATACGGGTGTATTATGAATCTTTTATGCATATACTTGAAATCTGTAAACAATAAACGATCATGCTATAAAAAGTGAAAAAAGAGAAATTGTTTAGTTAAATAACTTAAAATAGGAATATTTTTGCCTAATTGTTGAATAAAAACTTTTCGAATCCAACAATTCTAAATTCTAAATTCTGAATTCTAAAATTTTCATAAATACTAGAAAAATGTTTTGATGACGAACCATCATACTCTAGACACATTTTATATTGTATATTTTATTTTATTTTTAATAATTTTTTCACCACCGAATAACTAAAAAAAAAAATATTATGCCCCAAACTAGACACGTCCTTATAGATATGCACCCCTTGTGGAGGGGTGAAGGGAATGGGTCATTGTTGGGAATCGTGTCACGCTACGCAAAACCTTAAACAACTACCATATCAGGATGTTTGCATTACAGTAACAAAATATTGACTGGTGTTAAGGATAACACAAACGGTGGTTTATGATTTTTTGATACGAATTTCTAACGTATCGAATTGGAGGATTATAACAATAGATTTTTTCTTTAAAATCAGTATATGACGTCATCAAGCTAATCAACTGAAATTCTGAAGTTATTTCTTTCATCAGCGGCAAAACAGTATGCCATTATGCTTGTACATGCCTATGTAGATATATCCTTTGCTTTCTGTTAAATGTTAAAGCTAACGTTAAGTTTCAACGCATTGAGTATTTTTCCATGGTGTTTTTATTTGTAGTGTTATATTTTTTTCAATATTTTGTTGAATATGCTGATACACTAACAAACTAACAAATGTTCTGTATTATGATAACAAAAACAAGAGACAAAAATGTTCTGATTATCTTCTGGATGTATAGAAAAAAATAGTAGAAAAATTTAAAATATACAACGTAATTGATATCAAATGACTGTTACAGCAAGTCAACAAGTAAAAATATAAGCATTTAGAAATATAAAAATGATAATTACTTCAATGGTTATTATTATTTTATTGTTTCAAAATGTAGAAAAAATTAACACCTAGAAACTGTTTCTAGAATTATAATTATTGAATGTTTAAAAAGTAGAAAAATAAGCATCTAGATCGAAATAGTGATAATTTTATCAAAAAATTGAAAAATAAACATCTATACCATACCTGATGTAGAGGAGAAGCTGTCCTACTGGTGCACTGAGTGATGGTAGCTGCTCATCTTATGGACAGGTATATCAGATCCGCTCACCTGTGACCCTTGATGTATGCTTTGATTGATCAACATTTTATATTGATGAGAGAGAGACACACAGATGGAGAGAGAGACAGAGAGAGAGAGGGGGGAGAGAAACAGAGAGACATACATACACAGAGAGAAAGAGAGAGAGAGACAGACAGAGTCCTCATTTGTTGGCAATTGTCTCTTCATGTTTGTTTTTTTACATTCTCGAAAATATAGTTAGCTTCAAACTAGAGGCAATGTTCTTTTTGTGTGTGTTTGGGGGGGGGGGGGGGCTCTTGTGTACGAACTGAATTGAACTTCAATAATTTAATTTAATGTTTAATATTTTATTGTTTTTATAATAAATATAAATCACGATAGTTCAAACGTTGCAGTATTGAAACAGCTGGGAAACCAAATCTGAAAGCTTAAAAAACATATCCACCAGTCATTATTATTTCAGACCATTTAGAATTCCAAATTTTTCAGTAGTAACTTCTGAACATTTTGAAAATATGAATAAAAGCAGATTCGTAGATTCACTCTACAAGTGTGGTCAGTGGATCAAGGTATCTGATTTTTAAAATGATTGTAATAAGGAACGCAGGAGTATTAAACTCCACTTTACCTTTCTTGTATGATGTAATACATAAAAACATTTTACGGGTATCCCTCCATCATGTAGTGCTATTTCGCTTCCTTTGCTGTCATCGATATTTCATTTATATTCGTGGGTATCAATTTTCGTGAATTTAAAGAAAATGACAGTTTCAAGAATACTTTTGTGGCCAAATATTCTATTAATAGAATGTGTGGGTTTTTTTTAAACGCAATGTATTGGGTTTTAATGAACATTTAATTTCGTGGATCAACTCAACAACGGAATTCACGAAAATTGGCATTCAACGAATATTGAATAAAACTACAGTATACTGTCTATTGACCGGAAACGAAAATGACGTTATTGATAAAATATTATTTCTTTAATTAGAAAATGTCCATTTTATCAATGAGGAGGAAAAAAAATCCAAAAATTTATTCGTGTTATTTTTTTACTTCTTGCTTACATCAATTTGAAGTGTTTTTTGAATATTCAAAAATTGTTTCAAATAAACTCAGGCTTCTTATTTTTCAATAAGAACTTTTGCATATATGACCAACAATACCGTAGATGGTATGTAAAATTGCATTTATTTACTCGCTAAAGTAAGTTAGTAATTAAGGAAGTAACCCTTTTTGGAGTCGGATTATATAACTATTACAGTGTTGCACATAATATATCGTAGAGTTTAAAACATTTTAATCGCCCATCTAGTTTATGTATATTCAATCTTCAGTGACCCCCTGTGATAGAACTGCACAGTGCAAAGACATTGTTGTTCATCTGTCGGACAATACCTGACATAGTCTGGTACATAGTTTGGCATTAGAAAAGATCCATCCACAACGTTTATTTATATAATGCAATTGGGTTGATTGGATGGGTTCCTAGCTTTGCATTGTGCAACATTATGGAAGTTGACAATGGTTTTCTCGGGGTGTCAATTTCAACTGTTACCCTCCCAAACAGGCACTATTCAATTAATTATACTGAATGCTTAATTGGAAAGAAAATGCTACTCCTTTTATATAGAAATAACGTGAATTCTACGGCGAACCGTACGCGCATAATTTACGCGCATGTAACAATTCGTTGTGTTATCCGTTGCCAAGTGTATTGCTAACGCTGAGGGTAATAGAACGGATTATCAACTGCGTCTAAACCAATCAAATTTCAGTATTTAACATGAAAGTATAATAAATCATTTTGGAGATCTTGTTTTTGTTTGTTATTAATGAAAGTAATCGTGTAACTGTATAATAAGAAATGTGTATCTTTATTTCGATACCTCGAAGTTTTTTTTTCTTTCTGTCCAATTGAGATAAAAATGTATCGATTGTATTAGAAATATATATATATGACATTTATACTGTAGTGATCTAACCCCAAAGTCTTTTTCAAAGTATATTTCTTGTATATTCAATATTATATGTATAAGATATGAATGAATTACAATAAAAAAAAGCATTGAGTTATTGCTTCCCAACAAACTTTATACATGCAATAGACAGACGAAGTGGTTTAACCTAGCAATCTAGTGTTTAATCATATGGTCAATGACAACTACACCTGTATGAAATATAATGAAGTTTCAATGGAAACCAAAATATTGATAGCTGTACATGATGAAAAACAATCCAAGGCTTTAATATCAATTCTAAGTAGGAATCAAAAATTTATAAAAGGGTCTGGCCAAATAGAATGACTAACAACAAGTATTTCCAGTATAAAAAAAACAACTTAATTCTGCTTGTAAAATGTCATTTTATTTACTTACAAATTGTTTAATTATAGTCTTACATGTAACACAGTTTTTCTAATACGAGGGCGTTGATGTATAAACACCAAACTGTCAGTAATATAATACACTTGTTGGCTGTTTTCTTTGGGGGAGTTTTGACATAATATTTGCAAAGGGATTGTTATCCTATATGTTTCTAATGACCTTTGACATTTGCATGGTGGTGTTGTTTAAAGAAAAAAACTAAAAATATAAGGATGAGTTTAAGTATATGTGTAGTTTGTGACGATTCTTGTTTTCCATCGCTTTTTTTGTTACAAATATCTATAAGCAAGAACGGTTAAAATCATTTTAAGTCAAACACTCCAAGTTTTCCTTTTTTTAATTTTTTTTAATATTTCCATGTTTGGAAAAAAATGACACGAGTGAAATAAAATATTTTACGGAGACCTACAATGGACAAATCTGACATCTTTTATTCATTCGGAATTTTCTCTTTTTTATGAACCGGGTTTTCCGTTGGAAATTCCCGTGAACAAATTATTCAGCGAATTTACATACTGATACTAGGATTCGTACATAAGTATATCACTGGTGACCTAACATTAACGGTTCTAAAATCGGTGAAGAATGACTTACGTCTAAGAGATTTCCCACAGTGAATGTTTAATTAAAATAAAAATGACGTATATCATTGGACGAAAGTTTGCAAGCTTACCAGAAATGATCTAGATAATGTTCAGGTAAAGGAGAGATCACCCTCACACGATACATAGCTTATTAGGCATTCAGAAGTTGGAATTCTATTCGCTTTTCACTATTCGATATTTGAATAGCAAAAATTAATATAATTCTGTGATCGGTTCGCTATTTAAATTACCGTAAACATACAAATAAATGTAAATTCAAAATCCACATCAACTTCTTTTTTTAATCGAAAGAAACAGTGACAGTAAAAATTATTACTTACTGGCATTGACGTAATGAGATAGTCTGGCGAGAAAGCAAGACATTCATCATATTCTTGTGCATTGGGAATAGCTTTCATGGGGCTGGCTAACACCCTGTATTCCATATTTGGGCTCTATATTTGGAGGGGATGGGGCCCCGGGAAAGTCCAGTCGACCCTCAGAAGGAATTGGGTTTACACGGCCATTAACAAGCTTAGCTAGCCTGGTGAAAATAGAGGATGTGGCCCCGGGAAAGTCCAGTCGACCCTCACTTGGTTTACACGACCATTAACAGCATTAGCTAGCCTGGCAAAAATAGGGAAAATCGTATTAAACAATTATGGGAATAACTTTCAAGGGACTGGCTAACACCCTGTATCCCATATTTGGGCCTTCATATTCGGTGAGGATGGGGCCCCGGCAGGCGGAAGGTGGTGTTTACATTGATCTCCTCAATTTATCAAATTATATTCAAATTTAACAACCCAATATCATATCGATAAAATGTGCAAAAAGCTGGCAGACAAAATCTGCACGACATTGTACAAATGGTGGTTTATGACAAAATGCTTTAAAATTATTTTTTTCCAGCAATGAAAATGTATACATGTACAAATATTAAATTCGGCAATTATCATATAATATGAAAATGTAATAACCTATTTGTTGTAGAGATTAAAATTAAAAATATATATACATCCACTAAGCATGAGTCCCTCTATTTCTGATGGAAATTAGTTCAGATCTATAGTAACTGACAGAACTGAAATCTACACGATCCAGTTCTAACCAGTTTATCGATCGATCGAAACGTTCAGGCCATCATTCAAAATATTTTTGTTTCCCCTTACCCGATCCTAGATTTTGAAGTTGGGTAGGTGGGTATTCTTATTATTCATGTACCAATGAGATGTAAAACAAATTTAACAATTTAATATTTTAAGGCCAAAGAAGCTGATATGATAGTCCTGTCCATCATAGCACCAGGACAAGAGGACACCATTCTCTCCAAAATCAGTCCATCCTCTGCAAATGAAAGTGATGCAACAGACAAAGCCACACAACAGTTGGTAGAGGCATATCATGCCACAGCAGACAAAAAACCCAGCTGCAGATCTTGCCATTATTTGCGAATAACTTTACAAAGGAAAAGCTTCTTCAACATGTACCATCACTGACACTATCCAAAATTGATGCCCCCAGAAAACATGCTTCAGTGAGAGGGCCAGGACAGATACTAAATCCACCAAAGATGTACAGAATACGTCTGACCAGACCAAAATTGCTACACTTTCTGGAATATGCCCTCTATTTCCCAGGTTCTTGGTTTTGATACTATGCATCTTCATTTGTCAAGTCGAGACCAAACATTCAAAATGAAATGGAGGAGGAACAGAACCAGGATCAAGACCAGGGGCACCTGAATAATGATTTGTTTGAATGTCCAGATCCCTATTGCCAGAAACAGTATGTGAGGTCTGAAAACCTTGAGAAACATCTTGCGTTAGGCAATCACATTTACAAAAAAGCTGAAGAAGCTGGAATTGATTGTGGCATCAAAATCTGAGTTGAGAAGTGTTCTGCCATCCGAGAGAAATATGCTCACATTTGTGATACAATGTTGTCTCAGAGTCGTGATACGGGTATTTTTTCCCAAAACTCAGAAGGTTGGGCTTTGAAATCTGTTGTAAGTGCAACAGGTTCTCTTTAAATGTGAAGGAGTATGTAAAGAAGATTTTTGAAAACTGTGAAAAGACAGGAAAACGGCCAAATTATGCAGCTTATAGTGAAGAAATTCAAAAAAGCTTGTGACGAAAATGGACAGTAGCGCCTTTTTAGACCATTTGAGTGGCTGACAGCAAATCAACTGAGAAACTTGTTTGCATCATATATTAACAACAAGAAGAAGAACTGCAGGGACAGAGAGATTCTTTTAGTGGAAGTTCCAGACACAGATGAACATCTTCAAGAAATTGTTATGAATCTTAAGGCTAAAGAACATCAGCAGACTGTATCTGACATGTGTGAAAATGTGTTTAATGCATCAAATACTTAATTTACCTTTGAATACCTCTGTGGCAACCTGTATAACATGCATTTACATGGAATTAATCAATATTTTATATTTTAAGATATCTGTGAAGGTAAAAAGAAAATCCAGCTTTAAAATAAAAATACACTCACTCAGTGTGTGTATTTTTCTTATAACATTTGGTATTTATCTTTTATGATTGTGTGAGCATGGCAACTTACAGGTTACGTTAGTGCAATTATTAATTTCTTTCAATGTAATGATTATTTTCAGTTCTAGTTAGACACCACCAAAGGTTAACTTTCTGAATGTTCAATGCACTGTCAGTAATATATTAAGATTTTCTCAGGAAATTAAACAAACGCAAATGATTGTTTTTCTTTGGAAACGTGTTTTCTCATTTTAGTAACTATTTTTATTCTAGCATTTGAAAATATTGAAATTAATATTTGCTAAACTTATCTTAGAGTAATAACATTTAATTTAGCTTTCTTTGTTAAACGATGAAAAGCAGCAATTTGAAGTTTATATGAGTAACAGTAATTTACGTAATGTACTTATATGATGACGTTATTTATGACAATTTTTTATTTCCTGTTTTGAAATATTCAAAGTTAATTGTTATTATATTTTGTTATATAAATTGTCAAAATAATGCTGTGATATTTTAGAGCATTTTTTTAAATTGAATGCTAGCCATTTTAACGTTTTTTCAGGAGACTTCATATTTCAAGTAATAAGGTCAGTCATTTTTTTTAAGTTAGAGGAACGTAGATTTTGTTAGTAGGTTCCTACCAAAACAAATGATTCTTATCAATATGACAGTTGATGGTCACATCTGGCTATACGTTTGTGATTCTGAAAGGGACGAAAACAATAGACAAACAACAAGTCATGATTTATGATTGGTAACAAAGGCGCCGTTCTCATAAGCTATCGATTTGGAATACAAAGGTAGTGGCGGAAACGGAAAAAGGATGTGGAAAACTAAAAGTCAAATGTATTTGTGTATATCAACCCGTATAAATCATTATACGTTGTATTGATAGAAATGAGAACAAAGCAAAGGTAGTCTGCCCTCATGTAGAGCGTTGTGTAAATGCAAGTTGTTTAAATCATTGATACTGAATTGATAAAAACGGCGATGGATTCAATTATTTGTCTTTGTCTTTTTTTATGTAAATTGTTGACGAATGAGCCTGCTATTTTATCTAGACAACGTATATCGTGAAATATTGACCATGCTGAATTGTCATCGGAAATATTGAAGCTATATTTAAGCTATATTCCGTATATAATGCATGTTTTTAAGATGTGTGTAATGTCATGTCATCTTGTACACATGTGGACCAAAATGTAAACATTTCTTGTACTGACTTGTGTATGCCAAAAATTGCTGTCAAAAGATACAAATGCATGTCATCTCCAATGATCTTTTATACTTCGCCTGTTAACGCATGCTTTAATCATATGACAAACTATTTTTCCCGGCGTTTACATAGGTGCAAGGGAAGCAAGCGTAGCTCGACCTTTGGTGAGAGAATGGTTTAAAAATCTCAGAACTTTCTTAATAAGTCATCCAATTCAAAGTCCAAGTATGATAACTGGAACTTGTATGACCACTTACTGAAATCTACACTACTTGAGGATGCTGCCGTGGCCGTTCATTTTAGCAAACTTGAATCCCTAATACGAAAGGTTGCTTTGTACGTAAGTATATATCGGCATGATTTTGCACATTCTTTCAATAAAAACCGCGGGTACATAGACCTTTTTAGAATTTGTTAAACCATTTATGAAACTAAACACAATGAACAAAATACAACTAAAAATTATTTAGGATTCATTAAAACTTTATTTTTAAACGATTTTTTCGTTGTTCGATAGGTGAACGTTGCCATGGTGCTTTTATGACGTTATGATAAAATGAAGCTTAGTAGAAGTACATTAAAAATTTTACAAAAATAAACAAGTGAATAATGTTCGCCTTGGAAATTTTACATACAGACGTATTTTAATGGATCCATTGTACCAATCTACGTCTGTTATATTCCAAATAAATAACAAAATTCGGTGCGTTTTAGAACCCTGATAATACCCCTTTTAAAAACCAGATGGTACTATATAAATAGTGCCTGTTTGGGAGGGTACCAGTTGAAATTGACACCCCGAGAAAACCATTGTCAACCGACGCGAAGCGGAGGTTGACAATGGTTTTCGAGGGGTGTCAATTTCAACTGGTACCCTCCCAAACAGGCACTATTTATTTTATTATACTGAATGTCTTAATTTTTATAGCAAATTTTACTGCTTTTATATAGAAAAGACGTGAATTCTACGGCGAACCGTACGTGCATAATTAACGCGCATGTAACAATTCGTTCTATCGGCCCGTTGCTAAGCGTGCGAGGGAGAGAGAACGGATTGTCAACTGCGTCTAAACCAATCAGATTGCAGTATTTAACATGAAAGTATAATAAAATTTACTGTTTCTTACATAAATAATAGAAAATGATATTACTGATCACATATTACAATTTAATGAAAAATTTCTATTGTAGTATTTATATTATCTGCATTAAAGTACAAAAAAATGCAATATCTTATATGTTCCTATAGTAAATGTACCTGTATTTTGAGATGGTCTCTAAAAAGATTTTCATAAAACTTCGCAGGTACACTAGGGTTGGTATATAATTGCACATGGTAAAAAAATACAGAGTTTTTCTATTGTAGTTTTAATATTCAGCTTTTTAACGCAACCGAACAAAATGTATTAATTTCCGAAAAGTGTTTAGTTTAGACATGTTGAGACCTATACTTGGTCAAAGGTCGCATCAGTCACTCAGGTTACCTTAAAGACAGTAAAATTCTTTTTGGTGCTGCTGGAATTACTGTTTAAGGAATAAGGAATCATTCTTTGAGTATCATGAGGTGATAATTTTGGTCGGGGCGTGATCAAATTCGATAAAGCCCGAAGGGCTTTATGATAGATTTGATCACGCCCCGACCGAAATTATCACCTCATAATATTCACAGAAAGATTCCTTATTACTTATATTTATATAATTTTCAGCAATTGTACGATTAAATATTTGAATATAAATAAGCAAACCCCGCTTGCGCCCCAATTATACGTCGTTTGAATTTATTGGACTGTATAGTACAAAATCGATACGTAGTGATATCACAGGCAAAGACACTGAAAAATGTAAATATTATAATATCAACATGAAATTTTTTTATCATGCGCTAAATTGGATTGGAAGCGCTTATATGAGAGAAACACAAAATCTTACGTTACCGACTCTGCAAAATATTTAAACTTTCTAAGGTAGTACACAACATTTTCCTGAAATTCATTTTTTCCTAAGCTTTGTCTGTTTTGCTCTGTGGAATGACACCTTTTATTATTTAAAGTTTGAAGGAAATCAAAAACTTAACATTATAAGTTCACATTGTTTTAAACCTACCCTTTCGAACTCAGTGGATTGTAAATTTAATTAACCATTATAAAAAAATTGCATTGCCAGAATTTTATTTTACCTCCTTTAAAATATGTTACACGTGCACGTGTCTGTTTTTATAAAGGAAACCAATTATTATTAAAACACACTAAAAATACTTTTTAACTGGTAACAGTATATTCTGATGTAATATGAGGTAAGTTTGGTGCCTGTGCCTGAACCATATTTTTTGTTCATTGTTGTATATAGTGTGTCCGAATTTTTTATTAATTGCTTTCTTAACCTATTCTTTAAAGGTATATGTGGCGTATTTGGAGTAAAATTTTTGATATGAGTTTGAGTAAAAATATAGATCATACTTCTTATAATTAGACGTTTCACAAACTCTAGGCCCATAAAACATGTTCTGTCTTTAGTTATTTGTCTCTAAACTTTGCTACGTCTGATGAATATTAATGTGATCCGCCATTTATAATGCCACTGCGCATGAGTGCGGGAAAACCTAGCATTGAAACCACGATGGAAGAACAGTTTGTTTACAAATTAGAATCACGTTTTTCATGTCTTAAATTAGATAATTCTTATATCATCGACACGGTAAACGGAGTAAACACCCCTCTCCCTGAGGGATGCATGTTCTGAGAGTGTTTGTTTATTCTTTATTCAAAAGTTCCTCTAAACGAAAATCCACTTGTTGCCTGACGTCATGACGTCAGGCATATCTAAGGTTTAAAAGTTACAACATCCGAAACAGTGCAGTCAACAATGGAAGCTAGCAATATCATTTTTCATTGAAAAAAGATTTATCAATGCATATTAATAATGTGACGACCTTCAAATTATCAATTAACGAAAACGTTATAATGGATGTAACAATTAAGCAATAGTGAGCAACTGTTTAAAGCAAAAAAGAGGTTCACTGTGCACGTGTGTAATTCGGGCTGACTATATTAAGTTAGGATGACACTTCAATTGCGCTTGCGTAAATTGGAATTCTGGGAAGAAATTAGACAGTTCGTGTTAGAAATATTCGAAGACGTTATGAAACCGGGCAGTGTCTAGGTCAAACTGCGCATCGACTGTCATTGGGAATCGTTTGCAGCCACAGTCTGGAGTCCGCGTATATCTTCCCAACTCTTTTAGTGAGATTGAAAAGTAAATATATTGGAAGTAGTTTGCCACCAAACCATAAAAATCAGAGAGCTATGTCAACAAAATTACAACTATAAGTATTAAGTAGGTGTGCAGTCATACATTGCATGTACACCGCTACACGCTTATCTCGTCACCTACATGTACAGCCATACAAATAAGGCTGCAAACTAAATGTGCACCCGCATATTATTATATTGTCCTGGAAACTATTTACCTAGAATTTTAAAAGATTGTGTATTCACTTTTGCCCTAAAAGTAAAATCCCGGTCCGCTGGCTGACTTTCTTAGCTTTTTTAAAAGCTAACCTTGTCATGCTTAAAAATAGATAGCAATGTTTGAACGGTTGAAGGGGAGGGGGTATCATTACAACGAGTTATTACCTAACGAGGCAATTAAAGACCGGCACATTAAAGATGCATCGGTTGATATATTTTTTTTTTAATTGTTGTATTGGATGTAAAAAGCAGCATTGAGCAAGTTCACTGTACACGTGTGCAATCCAATAGAAAGGCCCCTACATTTGAACGGTGAATGAGGGGGGGGGGGCATCGCAATTTTTGGGTCGTTTACTGTGCTTTGAGGGATTTCATTCATTTTAAAAGGGGTGTTACTTCCGTGTTTTACTCAATGTAAATAATTAGTGCATATAGTTATCGATTGATTCTTGCTAAACTAAAGTAAAATTAATATATAACAAGTAAAAGTTGTTACTAGACAAATGCCAAAAAAAAATTTTTATTGACTCCACAAATACGGGTATTATGGAATGCACCCATATTGTCAAAACATAATTTTACGCGCCACTACAGTGGAATAATCCATGATGGGAAGCTAAGCATTATTCTAACAATTGTATTGTGTTCGTAATTAAGTTTTGATTGCTATATTTTTATTTTGTTGGCGGCAAATAAAGTTTTAAGAGAAAATTACATGTACGCAAAATATTTTAGGTTCAAAATAAATAATATGTAAAATTCATTTAAAGTAAAAACCCCCCTTAGTAAAGATAATTTGAAACAGTCCAACTTTAGAGATGCGCATTTGGAAGACTGCGAGAAGAACGAACTACAAATCAAAGACAGATTAAAATTCATAGAACCATGTTCTTGCAATGAAATAAATATGTTTAGTCAGGCAAGCTTTTTGGAAAGCTATTACTTGTGGTATATAACTTACAAAGTAAAGACGCAGAACACATGGAGCACGAATCTGACCATAGCAAAACCCCTACAACTTCATGATGGAAACTTAAGTTTAATTCGGCTTTAATTCCTATTCCATCAATCTACATGGTCTCCGATGACAATCTTCCCTTTGTTCCTATCCTTGTCAGTCTGTCTCTTTTTTCTTTCATTGCCAAAATCTATCAAACTTAACGGTAATACCTATTTTTCTCGTCGTAGCCATTGAGATGGATGTCACGTGACCCATTTAAGGCGGGGTTATTCAAATCCTTTGTATTTTTTACGTGCCGGTAAAAAATAAATTTTTTTTTTTATTTATTGTATCTTTGTTATGCGATTGACTTATAACGCGTAATTTGTGTGAAAGTCCTATCTTTAAGTAAAGAAATGAAGCAAATAATCAGATCTTATTATTGTTATTCACTAAAAATACGCCACTTTAAAAACCTAACTGCATGGCTCGATATTTAGAGGAGCGGAAAGGGGTGAACAATCTAAACTGAAACTGGTGTTATATACATGTACGTGGCCTTAATTCTTTTTATTGCAGGATTGAAAAAAACACCTTTTTTTTTTTTTAATTTTATTTCAACCCAGTGAGTAGGTATTTAGTGCGTCGTGTCTTTAAATTTTGCTCTTTATGTCAAATTACATTATAATTTTTATCACTGTCCCAAATTTCAGATTAAATTTTTTTTTAAATGGGGAGGGGGGGGGGTCACCCCCACCCCACCGTCCACTTATTCAACTTCTCCGTATTATGCATAACGCAATCTGTTCAAGGTTTACTACCAATATGTCGTGGTGTAAAAATGTATGTAAAAAATCGCTAGTGTAGGCATATTTATTTGCATATTTTAAACCAAAGTTGTCAGATCCCAAGTATCTTCCCGATGCTTAACTCGCCCTACACTTTCCGCCATGACGTTAATTAGTCAACCCGGGTTCCTGGGGCAACCCGTACTAAAATCGCTTTAAATGATTCCATTTTATTTATTTACTCTTTTGTATTAACCAGAGAAGTCCGATCCAAGGTATCTTCCCTGTTACATGATGAACTCGTCCTACACTTTTCGCCTAGCATGACGTTAATTAGTCAACCCGCGTTCTTGATTACCCGGTTCTGGAAAGTTCTATCCCATTCTCTCACCAGAGGTGCTTCGCAAGCGTTCTATCCATCAAAACTAAAATCGCGCATTCAAGAAACGAATTGGCTCATTTTATTTGTTCAACATTTGTCAAATCTTAACTTTTGTAAATACTCTAGATAAGTTACCAGTAAATATATTCGTTCTTTACGTAATCATTCAATATAATTTCATTGCAAGGAAATATTTTGATGCAAATGACCCCTGACTTGGATCCACCAAAGCGTGTCCACCTCCTTACTCTCATTTTTGCTATTTCGGGCTTGTTTATCGAAAATGAAAGAAGGTTTTTGATTAATTTCACAATAATTACTCATCTGTTAAAATTCAATTATAGCTTACGGACATCATCTTACACGTGTTGAAATACCAAAGGTGTAAGCAGTTTCTCTGGTGCAGGCATTTTGTAGTAACTGTTTATTTGCAAATTGAATTTTAATTTTTAAGTACATGTATAGATGTAACAGCATGATTGTCATGGCTCTATTATGAAGATGTGTCAAAATAATGAAATTTAACCCGAAGTTTTACACAACAGGGGTATGAAAATATTTGACAAAGGTAATAATTGATTTTTTTTTTTAAAATCGCATATTTGACTTTTGAGCTTTTGATATTACATGTACCTTGAATTTCTTTTTGAAGAAAGTCTAATCACTAGAGATGACTAAGCCTTAATGTCAAGTCTCGCTTAAATGTTCGTTAATAAAGAACAATAAATTAAACAAACTAGTAGACTAATTGTTCTCGAACAATTAGAGGTCTTTCCACCTCATTATTTTTTATGTTTTGTTTCAATATAATTAATAAAACATTTTCTCTACGTTACTTTATAAAAAAAAGTCAAAAACTGAAATATTTAACTTTTTTTTGTTTGACCTTGACCTTTGACCTTTATGTCATAATGACTGGTAAAGGTCAACATTTCAATTTCAAGTGGTCTGATGGCCCTACGATGTAAGGTTCAAAAGTTGTAAGTGTTTTTAACGAAATTAAGAAACTTTCAGGGGCGATAACTGCTACAAGGGGGGCTCGGGCCCTTTCGGTATGCATAGATTGAAGGAGCCCCTAGATGTACTGAATACATTAGTAAAAGTTTTAAGTCTCTACCTCTTATGGTTTATGAGAAGTAGCGATAACAAGCATTTTGTACAATAGGGGCAATAACTCTATAATTGTTTCAATGTAGGGGCTGAAGGGTTAAATTTTGAAATGTCTTAAGAAGCCCTACTATATCCATGAAAAAGTTTTTCTCTACCACCCTTAACAAAAAAGATATAAAAACTCATTAATTAACAGATTTCCAAATGACCTTGACCTTTGACCTTTATATCATTTTGTTCGGCCAAGGTAGACGCTTCCATCCCAAGTGGTCCGACGTCTTTACAATAAATAATAAAAAAGTTGGAAGCGATTTTATAGAAATTGAAATACTTTCAGGGGCAATAACTACTATAAGGGGGCCTCAGATCCTTTCGGTATGAATTGATTGAAGAACCCTCAAAGTTTACTGAAGACATTGGTAAAAGTTCCAAGTCTCTATCTCTTATGGTTTCAGAGGAGTAGTGATAACAAGCATTTCGTACACAAGGGCAATAACTTTGTAAGCTCTGGGAGTTATTAAGCAAAGGGTCATTTGGTACCATAACTTTTTATGGTCAATAACATAAAGAAAAAATTGTTTCAATATCTCTTATAATAAAAAAGCTGTCCCTGGAAAAAAAGAGAAGAAAAAAAAAAATAACTAGTAGACTAATTGTTCTCGAACAATTAGAGGTCTTTCCACCTATATTATTTTTTATGTTTTGTTTCAATATAATTAATTAAACATTTTATCTGCGTAGCTTAATAAAAAAAGGTTAAAAACTTTAATATGCTATTTTTCTATGGTTTGACATTGACCTTTGACCTTTATGTCATTTTGTTCGGACAAGGTAGACGCTTCCATCCCAAGTAGTCCGAAGTCTTTACGATAAATAATAAAAAAGTTGGAAGTGATTTTATAGAATATTGAATACTTTCAGGGGCAATAACTGCTAGAAGGGGGCCTCGGATCCTTTCGGTATAATAGATTTTAGAACCCTCTAAGTGTAATGAAGACATTGGTAAAAGTTCCAAGTCACTATCTCTTATGGTTTTAGAGAAGTAGCGATAACAAGCATTTCGTACAATAGGGGCAATAACTCTGTAATTATTCAAAGGTATGAGCCAAGGGGCTATATTTTAAAATGTCTTAAGATGTCCTACTACATCCATGAAAAAGTTTCTCTCTACCACTCTTAACAAAAGAGATCTAAAAAGTCATTAATTAACAGATTTCCAAATGACCTTGACCTTTGACCTTTATGTCATTTTGTTCGGCCAAGGTAGACGCTTCCATCTCAAGTGGTCCGAAGTCTTTACGATAAATAATTAAAAAGTTGGAAGCGATTTTATAGAAATTTAAATACTTTCAGGGGCAATAACTACTATAAGGGGGCCTCAGATCCTTTCGATATGAATAGTTTGAGGAACCCTCTAAGTGTACTGAAGACATTGGTAAAAATTCCAAGTCTCTATCTCTTATGGTTTCAGAGGAGTAACGATAACAACCATTTCGCACACAAGGGCAATAACTTTGTACGTTTTGGGAGTTATTAAGCAAAGGGTCATTTGGTACCATAACTTTTTATGGTCAATAACATAAAGTAAAAATTGTTTCAATATCTCTTGAAATAAAAAAGCTGTCCCTGGAAAAAGGAAAAGAAAAAAAATAATAATAAACTAGTAGACTAATTGTTCACGGAACAATTAGAGGCCTTTCCACCTTCCATAATGATTTAAAAAAATTCCCGAAAATGTTGATAATTATTGAGAAATTAGAGAAAAATCAATTTACGAAAAAAAAAAAGGGAAAAAAAAAAATCGGTTCCGCACAGTGGTATCGATCCGAGTACCCTTAGATTCTTAGGCGAGAGTGTTGCCACTACGCTATTTCGCTTGTTATCTGATCGAAGGTAAAATTTGTTGAGTTGTGTAGTGAATTTGGATGATGATAGAAAGAAGAGATGAAGCGTTCTTCTGTCCATCTAAAATTGATACCCAACGCTGAGGAACCTTTAGAATAGATAGGGGCTTAGCGATTGGTTGGGAGGGCAGTATTTGTTCACCAGTTTATTAATAAAAATCAGTGCTGCTTGTAAACAATGTGGCCGGATAGCGTTGACTAAGAAATCAACAGGCCAGGTCAAACTCTGGTCGCCAGCGGGTATTTGAAGGTGTGGGAACATTTGTTGGAACTTAGCTGATGCGAATTCTCCTTGTGATTTGAAATGCACGTGCTTAGAAATCTATAAACTGTCATGCATTCGTGGATTACAAGTACGGAAAATCGGAACTGAATTAAGGCCAGTCATGTATTTCAGCCAAGTCGGGAAATAAACAAACTGAAAGAAAATGTAAATTAAATTCATCTAAAATCGGGGTCTGGGAAGGAAGAGTTATCTTTCGTTGCACTTCAACACAAGTCGTCACAGGTTGCCGATAGAAATGTAAACAAAGATTTTCAGTGAAATTTGAGCATGAATTTATTAGATACAAATATCGAAGCGTTGAAATTTCGTTTCTCGGGACGATGGTTCGATGCCGCTGAGGTGGATAACTTTCTTCAATAGGGTTCATTTCGTTTGAAATTTGGCAGGCAATTAGATTCAGGTGTGAGGAACAGTCCCATGAATTTTCGCCGAATTCTACAGAGTTTTACTGGAGCTGGAATTTTTATTTGGAGGCGTAGTCTAAAACGCGGTCTGGAGTCAAATGG
The DNA here is from genome assembly GCA_020458035.1 of Magallana ariakensis. Lineage (NCBI taxonomy): Eukaryota > Metazoa > Mollusca > Bivalvia > Ostreida > Ostreidae > Magallana > Magallana ariakensis. The sequence continues at coordinate 29,434,322 of CM035816.1, forward strand.
CAGGCAGTTTTTCACCTTTTTAAAAAATTCTGACAAACGGTTGTAACGCTTTTTTAGGTTTTATTTTAAAAAGGAATATTAAATTTCAAGTTCAAATATCGAGGGTCATGTTCATATAAGAATTCAATCCTTGTATAAAAGAAGGGGGGGGGGCAAATTGTTCATATAACTGAATCTGATATATATGTTGCATACACTTATTACTCATAAGTTCTAAGAGGTCAAAGGTCAAGGTCAGGTCAAAGGTCAAGGTCAAAGGTCAAGGTCAAACCTAAAAATAAGGGGGGGGGGGGTGTTGGTTGTTTTAAAGAGCTAATTGCACATATAAATGAATCTGAAATGTATATGTTAAATATACTTGTAACGCATCAGTCCTTTAAGGTCAATGTCAAAGGTCAAGGTCAGGTCAAAGGTCAAGGTCAAACCTAAAAATAAAAGTGGGGGGGGGGTGTGAATTTGTGTTTGAAAGAGCTATTAGTACATATAAATGAATCTGATATGATAGATGTTGCAGATACTTATAACACACCAGTCCTAAGAGGTCAAAGGTCAAGGTCAAAGGTCAAGGTCAAAGGTCAAGGTCAAACCTAAAAATAAGGGGGGGGGGGTGTTGGTTGTTTTAAAGAGCTAATTGCACATATAAATGAATCTGAAATGTATATGTTAAATATACTTGTAACGCATCAGTCCTTTAAGGTCAATGTCAAAGGTCAAGTTCAGGTCAAAGGTCAAGGTCAAACCTAAAAATAAAAGTGGGGGGGGTGTGAATTTGTGTTTGAAAGAGCTATTCGTACATATAAATGAATCTGATATGATAGATGTTGCAGATACTTATAACACACCAGTCCTAAGAGGTCAAAGGTCAAGGTCAAAGGTCAAGGTCAAAGGTCAAGGTCAAAGGTCAAGGTCACTCATAAAAGAAAAAGGGGGGGGGGTGTTTATTTCTAATGTGTTTGTGAAATCAATGAAATTGAAAGGGGAATTACTGCCAGAAAGGGACGTCGGACCCTTTTGGGATCAATAGATTGAAGAAACTTCGAAGTGTACTGAAGACATTGGTCAAAGTTTCAAGTCTCTACCTGTTATGGTTTCAGAGGAGTAGCGATAACAAGCATTTCGTACAATAGGGGCGATAACTCTGTAATTATTCAAAGGTATGAGCCAAGGGGCTATATTTTAAAATGTCTTAAGATGTCCTTCTAAAGCCATGAAAAAGTTTTTCTCTACCATCCTTTACAAAAGAGATATGAAAACTCATTAATTAACAGATTTACAAATGACCTTGACCTTTGACCTTAATGTCATTTTCTTTGGCCAAGGTAGACGCTTCCATCCCAAGTGGCCCGAAGTCTCTATGATAAATAATAAAAAAGTTGGAAGTGATTTAATGAAAACTCAAATACTTTCAGGGGCAATAACTGATAGAAGGGTGTCTCGGATCCTTTCGGTATTAGTAGATTGAAGAACCCTCTAAGTGTACTGAAGACATTGGTAAAAGTTCCAAGTCTCTATCTCTTATGGTTTCAGAGGAGTAGCGATAACAAGCTTTTCGTATACAAGGGCAATAACCTTTTAAGTTCTTGGGGTCATTAGGCACAGGGTCATTTGGTATCATAACTTTTAATGTTCAATCACATAAAGAAAAATTTGTTTCAATATCTCTTGAAATAAAAAAGTTTTCTCGTGGAAAATAGAGGAGAAAAATAATAATAAAAAACATAAGAACTAGTAGACTAATTGTTCTCGAACAATTAGAGGTCTTTCCACCTCATTATTTTTTATGTTTTGTTTCAATATAATTAATAAAACATTTTCTCTGCGTTACTTTATAAAAAAAAAAGTCAAAAACTGAAATATGCAATTTTATTTTATTTTTGACCTTGACCTTTGACCTTTATGTCATATTGACTGGTAAAGGTCAACATTTCAATTTCAAGTGGTCTGATGGCCTTACGATGTAAGGTTCAAAAGTTGTAAGTGTTTTTAACGAAATTAAGAAACTTTCAGGGGCGATAACTGCTACAAGGGGGGCTCGGGCCCTTTCGGTATGAATAGATTGAAGGAGCCCCTAGATGTACTGAATACATTAGTAAAAGTTTCAAGTCTCTACCTCTTATGGTTTATGAGAAGTAGCGATAACAAGCATTTTGTACAATAGGGGCAATAACTCTATAATTGTTTCAATGTAGGGGCTGAAGGGTTAAATTTTGAGACGTCTTAAGAACCCCTACTATATCCATAAAAAAGTTTTTCTCTACCACCCTAAACAAAAGAGATCTAAAAACTCATTAATTAACAGATTTCCAAATGACCTTGACCTTTGACCTTTATATCATATTGTTCGGCCAAGGTAGACGCTTCCATCCCAAGTGGTCCGAAGTCTTTACGATAAATAATAAAAAAGTTGGAAGCGATTTTATAGAAATTGAAATACTTTCAGGGGCAATAACTACTATAAGGGGGCCTCAGATCCTTTCGGTATGAATTGATTGAATAACCCTCTAAGTTTACTGAAGACATTGGTAAAAGTTCCAAGTCTCTATCTCTTATGGTTTCAGAGAAGTAGTGATAACAAACATTTAGTACACAAGGGCAATAACTTTGTAAGTTCTGGGAGTTATTAAGCAAAGGGTCATTTGGTACCATAACTTTTTATGGTCAATAACATAAAGAAAAAATTGTTTCAATATCTCTTATAATAAAAAAGCTGTCCCAGGAAAAAAAGAGAAGAAAAAAAATAATAATAATAATAAACTAGTAGACTAATTGTTCTCGAACAATTAGAGGTCTTTCCACCTATATTATTTTTTATGTTTTGTTTCAATATAATTAATTAAACATTTTATCTGCGTTACTGAATTAAAAAAAGGTGAAAACTTAAATATGCTATTTTTTTATGGTTTGACCTTGACCTTTGACCTTCATGTCATTTTGTTCAGACAAGGAAGAAGCTTCCATCCCAAGTAGTCCGAAGTCTTTACTATAAATAACAAAAAAGTTGAAAGTGATTTTATAGAATATTGAGTACTTTCAAGGGCAATAACTACTATAAGGGGGCCTCGGATCCTTTCGGTATAAAAAGATAGAAGAACCCTCTAAGTGCACTGAAGCCATTGGTAAAAGTTCCAAGTCACTATCTCTTATGGTTTCAGAGGAGTAGCAATAACAAGCATTTCTTACAATAGGGGCAATAACTCTGTAATAATTCAAAGGTATGAGCTAAGGGGCTATATAATAAAAGTCTTAAGATGTCCTAATACATCCATGAAAGAGTTTTTCTCTACCACCCTTAACAAAAGAGATCTAAAAACTCATTAATTAACAGATTTCCAAATGACCTTGACCTTTGACCTTTATGTCATTTTGTTCGGCCAAGGTAGACGCTTCTATCACAAGTGGTCCGAAGTTTCTATGATAAATAATAAAAAAGTTGGAAGTGATTTTATAGAATTTGAAATACTTTCAGGGGCAATAACTAATAGAATGGGGCATAGGATCCTTTCGGTATGAATATATTGAAGAACCCTCTAACTGCACTGAAGACATTGGTAAAAGTTCCAAGTCTCTATCTCTTATGGTTTCAGAGGAGTAGCGATAACAAGCATTTCGTACACAAGGGCAATAACTTTGGAAGTTCTGGGAGTTATTAAGCAAAGGGTCGTTTGGTATCATAACTTTTTATGGTCAATAACATAAAGAAAAAAATGTTTCAATATCTTTTGAAATAAAAAAGCTGCCTCTGGAAAAAAAGAGAAGAAAAAAAATAATAATAAAAAACATAAGAATAACAAAAGGTCTTTCACCTGAAAGGTGGAAAGACCTAAAAACATAAGAAATACAAAAGGTCTTTCACCTGAATGGTGGAAAGACCTAAAAACAAAAGGTCTTTCACCTGAAAGGTGGAAAGACCTAAAAACATAAGAATAACAAAAGGTCTTTCACCTGAAAGGTGGAAAGACCTAATAATAATAATAACTAGTAGACTAATTGTTCATAGAACAATTAGAAGGTCTTTACACCATTAATATTGGTCCTGTTGTTTTGTTGAAATCAATTGCAGGAAATCGGTAAAATTTAAAAAAAAAAAAAAAAAAAAAAAAAAAAAAAAAAAAAATTCTCCACCAACGGGAATCGAACCAAGAACCGTTAGGTTCGTACGACAGATCGTTACCTCTACGCTACATTGCTTGTTACTTGAGATGGGATAAAAAATGTTGAGTTGTGTAGTGAATTTGGATGAGGATGGAAAGAAGAGATCCAGCGTTCTTCTATCCATCTCAAATTGATACCCAAAGTTGTGGAACCTTTAGAATAGATAGGCGATTAGCGATTGGTTGAGGTGACGGTATTTATTAATAAAAAATCAGTGCTGCTTGTAAACATTGTGGCCGAATAGCGTTGGCTAAGAAATGAACATGCCAGGTCAAACTCTGGTCGCGAGCGGCTATTTGAAGGTGTGGGAATGTCACGCTGGATTAAGTGTTGCGCATTCTCCTGTTGATTTGAAATGCACGTGCTTAGAAATCTATTAACTGACATGCATTTGTGGATTACAAGTAAGGAAAATCTGAAATGAATCAAGGCCAGTCATGTATTTGAGCCAAGTCGGGAAATCAACAAACTGAGAGAAAATGTAAACAAAATTCCTATAAAATCGGGGTCTGGGAAGGAAGAGTTATCTTTCGTTGAACTTCAACCAATATCGTCACAGGTTGCTGATAAAAATGTAAACACAGATTTTCAGTGAAATTTGAGCATGAATTTATTGGAAACAAATATGGAAGCGTTGAAATTTCGTTTCTCGGGAGGATGGTTTGATGCCGCTGGAGTGGATAACTTTCTTCAGTATGGTTCATTTCGTTTCAAATTTGGCAGGCAATTAGATTCAGGTGTAAGGAAAAATCCCATGAATTTTCGCCAAGTTCTACAGAGTTTTACTGGAGCTGGAATTTTTATTCAGAGGCGTAGTCTAAAACGCCGTCTGGAGTAAAATGGCACTCAGAGTTTCAGACTTTTAAAAAAACTCTGACAAACGGTTTTAGCACTTTGCTAGGTGTTTTTTTTTTTTCTTTTTTTTTAAGAAATATTAAATTTCAAGTCCAAATATCGAGGGTCAAGTTCATATAAGAATTCAATCCTTGCACAAAAAAAAGAAGGGGGGGGGGGGGGGCTCGGCTCTAATTGTGAATCTGATATATGTTGCATATTCTTATAGCACATCAGTTCTCAGAGGTCAAAGGTCAAGGTCAAAGGTCAAGGTCAAGGTCATTGCAAGTTGTTTCGTGTCTCTACGGCTTATCGTTTTCATGTTTTTGATTTTTCGCGAAATTAAAAAAAAAAAAAGCGAGGAACAGTAGTTCTCGCCGCTGATTGCGAAACTGTTTGTCATTCGATAAAGCCAAAATCTGGGTATGCATGCTAAACCGAACATTTTGGCACAATTTTTTTTTAGGTCGAAGGTCCAGGTCATTCGTTATCCCAAAGAGCGGAAAAGGGGGTTTACGGACTAGTCGCACAAGACAGAATCTTGGAATTCGTGTCAAATGGTTCTTGGTCTCCAGGGGTCAAGGTCAAAGGTCAAGGTCAACTTTCAGGGGATACGTCTGTGCCGAAAGGTCACACTATTAAGCAAAATGGCAGGTTTACGAATCCTAGTTGACCTTGACCTTTGACCTTGACCTTTGTTGCAGCCAAAAAGGTCTCAGAAGCCATAGCAAGTGGTTTCGTGGCTCTACCTTAAGTCGTTTCATTTTTTAAAATTTTTCGTAAAAATTAAAAAATTTGAAAGAGAGTCGTTCTAAGAGGAGACTGCGAAACCTTTTGTCTTTCGGAGATCTGCAACTACCCTTCAGACCGACATCATCCGCGAAGGTTTGCAACTTGCAAGTGTCACGGCTTCCGAGGAGTAGCGATAACAAACTTTTAGGCGCACGCGTCAATAGTAACGAAACGTGAGGTGTTTTTAAGACGCAGGGTCAATTGCCCCCATAATTTTCCGAAAGCAGTACGACGTGAATGAAAGTGTTTCGATAAGTCGCGAAACAAAAATTTCACTTCGCTTACGGAAGAAAAATAATAATAAGAAGAATAAAAATAAACAGAACAATATCAATAGGCCTTTACACTGTGGTGTAAAGACCTAATAAACAGAACAATATCAATAGGCCTTTACACTGTGGTGTAAAGACCTAATAAAGAAGAAGCAAGATCATTCGATAAAGCCAAAATCTGAGTATGCATGCTAAATCAAACATTTTGGCACAAATCTTTTTTGCGTCGAAGGTCAAGGTCATCCGTTACCCAAAAAAGTGAAAAAGGGGGTTTACGGACTAGTCGCACAAGATAGAATCTTGGAATTTGTGTCAAATGGTTCTTTATTGCCAGGGGTCAAGGTCAAAGATGAAAGTTAAAGGTCAAGGTCAACTTTCAGGGGATAGGCCTGCTCTGAAAGATCACACACTTTTGCAATATGACAGCTTTACCGATCCTAGTTGACCTTGACCTTTGACCTTGACCTTTGTTGCAGGTAAAAAGGTTGTCGAAGCCATCGCAGGTGGTTTCGTGGCTCTACCTTTAGTTGTGTCAATTTTTTTGATTTTTCGTAAAAATTTAAAAATTTGAGAGACAGTCGTTCTAAGAGGATACTGCGAAACCTTTTGTCTTTCGGAGATCTGCAACTACCCTTCAGGCCGACATCATCCGTGAAGGTTTCCAACTTGCAAGTTGCAAGGCTTCCGAGGAGTAGCGATAACAAACTTTTACGTGCACGCGTCAATAGTAACGAAACGTAAGGTGTTTTCAAGACGCAGGGTCAAATGGCCTCATAATTTTCCGAAAGAAGTACGACGTGAATGAAAGTGTTTCGATAAGTCGCGAAACAAAAATTTCACTTGGCTTACGGAAGAAAAATAATAATAAGAAGAATAAAAATAAACAGAACAATATCAATAGGCCTTTACACTGTGGTGTAAAGACCTAATAACTAGTAGACTAATTGTTCTCGAACAATTAGAGGTCTTTCCACCTCATTATTTTTTGATGTTTTGTTTCAATATAATAAATAAAACAATTTCTCTGCGTTACTTTATTTAAAAAAAGTCAAAAACTTAAATATATAAAATAAAAATTGTTTGACCTTGACCTTTATGTCCATATTGACTGGTAAAGGTCAACATTTCAATTTCAAATGGTCTGATGGCCCTACGATGTAAGGTTCAAAAGTTATTAGTGTTTTTAACAAAATAAAGAAACTTTCAGGGGCGATAACTGCTAGAAGGTGGACTCGGGCCCTGTCGGTATGCATAGATAAAAGGAGCGTCAAAATGTACTGAATACATTAGTAAAAGTTTCAAGTCTCTACCTCTTATGGTTTATGAGAAGTAGCGATAACAAGCATTTTATACAATAGGGGCAATAACTCTATAATTGTTTCAATGTAGGGGCTGAAGGGTTATATTTTGAAATGACTCAAGAAGCCGTACTATATCCATGAAAAAGTTTTTCTCTACCATCCTAAACAAAGGAGATCTAAAAACTCATTAATTAACAGATTTCCAAATGACCTTGACCTTTGACCTTTATGTCATTTTGTTCGGCCAAGGTAGATGCTTCCATCCCAAGTGGTCCGAAGTCTGTATGATAAATAATAAAAAAGTTGGAAGTGATTTTATAGAAATTTAAATACTTTCAGGGGCAATAACTGCTAGAAGGGGGCCTCGGATCCTTTTGGTATGAATAGATTGAAGAACCCTCTAAGTGTACTGAAGACATTGGTGAAAGTTCCAAGTCTCTATCTCTTATGGTTTCAGAGGAGTAGCGATAACAAGCATTTCATACAATAGGGGCAATAACTCTGTAATTATTCAAAGGTATGAGCCAAGGGGCTATATTTTAAAATGTCTTAAGATGTCCTACTACATCCATGAAAAAGTTTTTCTCTACCATCCTTAACAAAAGAGATCTAAAAACTCATTAATTAACAGACTTCCAAATGACCTTGACCTTTGACCTTTATGTCATTTTGCTCGGCCAAGGTAGACGCTTGCATCACAAGTGGTCCGAAGTCTCTACGATAATTAATAAAAAAGTTGGAAGTGATTTTATTGGAATCTTAATATTTTCAGGGGCAATAACTACTAGAAGGGGGCCTCAGATCCTTTCGAAATGAATAGACTGAAGAACCCTCTAAGTGTACTGAAGACATTGGTAAAGGTTCCAAGTCTCTATCTCTTATGGTTTCAGAGGAGTAGCGATAACAAGCATTTCGTACACAAGGGCAATAACTTTGTAAGTTCTGGGAGTTTTCAAGCAAAGGGTCATTTGGTACCATAACTTTTCATGACCAATAACATAAAGAATAAATTGTTTCGATATCTCTTGAAACAAAAAAGTTTTCCCAAGGAAAATAGAAAAGAAAAATTAGAAGAACTAGTAGACTAATTGTTCTCGAACAATTAGAGGTCTTTCCCCCTATATTATTTTTTATGTTTTGTTTCAATATAATTGATTAAACATTTTATCTGCGTAACTGAATAAAAAAAAGGTTAAAAACTTTAATATGCTATTTTTTATGGTTTGACCTTGACCTTTGACCTTTATGTCATTTTGTTCGGACAAGGTAGACGCTTCCATCCCAAGTAGTCCGAAGTCTTTACGATAAATAATAAAAAAGTTGGAAGTGATTTTATAGAATATTGATTACTTTCAGGGGCAATAACTACTAGAAGGGGGCTCGGATCCTTTCGGTATACATAGATAAAAGAACCCTCTAAGTGTACCGAAGACATTGGTAAAAGTTCCAAGTCACTATCTCTTATGGTTTCAGAGGAATAGCGATAACAAGCATTTCGTACAATAGGGGCAATAACTTTGTAATTATTCAAAGGTATGAGCCAAGGGGTTAAATTTTAAAATGTCTTAAGATGTCCTACTACATCCATGAACAATTTTTTGTCTACCACCCTTAACAAAAAAGATCTAAAAACTCATTAATTAACAGATTTCCAAATGACCTTGACCTTTGACCTTTATGCTATTTTGTTCGGCCAAGGTAGACGCTTCCATCCCAAGTGGTCCGAAGTCTGTACGATAAATAATAAAAAAGTTGGAAGTGATTTTATAGAAATTAAATACTTTCAGGGGCAATAACTACTAGAAGGGGGGCTCAGATCCTTTCGGTATGATTAGATTGAAGAACCCTCTAAGTTTACTGAAGACATTGGTAAAAGTTCCAAGTCTCTATCTCTTATGGTTTCAGAGGAGTAGCGATAACAAGCATTTCGTACACAAGGGCAATAACTTTGTAAGTTCTGGGAGTTATGATGCAAAGGGTCATTTGGTACCATAACTTTCTATGGTCAATAACATGAAGTAAAAATTGTTTCGATATCTCTTGATATAAAAAAGCTGTCCCTGGAAAAAAAGAGAAGAAAAAAAATAATAATAAAAAACATAAGAATAACAAAAGGTCTTTCACCTGAAAGGTGGAAAGACCTAACTAGTAGACTAATTGTTCTTGAACAATTAGAGGTCTTTCCACCCTACTATTTTTTTAATAAATTGCTAGATTGCTCAGTAAGGTATACAAAAATAGTATACCTGTGTTATATGTTGTACTAGAAAATTAGAATACTGCAAAGCCATAAATGAGTTTTAAGAGATTATTTTGTATTTCAAGCCATGATTGCTTTAAGAATTCCGTTGTTTATCGTAGATATCTTTTGAATTACTTTTTCTGAATTTTTTCCCATTTACTCTGAACAAAATTGATGTGCTCGCCAAGTGAATATTCTTTACACAAGCATATAAACAGAAAACCTAACAATAGAAGAGCGTGTTCTAGAGGCTAGATGTCTTTGTACAATATGAATGGGTTGACTGTAAAACAATTTCCACTTGAGTAACCACAGGACTTGATGCGATACCTGGCTGACCTAATTGAATACCTTATTGCGCAATCTAGCAAGCTATTGAAACCCTTACTAAAATTCTGTATCAAATGATATGATAATTCATTAATTAACAGATTTCCAAATGACCTTGACCTTTGACCTTTATGTCATTTTGTTCGGCCAAAGTAGACGCTTCCATTCCAAGTGGTCCGACGTCTTTATGATAAATAATAAAAAAGTTGAAAGTGATTTAATGGAAATGTAAATACTTTCAGGGGCAATAACTGTTAGAAGGGGGCCCCAGATCCTTTTGGTATGAATAGATTGAACAACCCTCTAAGTGTACTGAAGACATTGGTAAAAGTTCCAAGTCTCTATCTCTTATTGTTTCAGAGGAGTAGCGATAACAAGCATTTTGTACAATAGGGGCAATAACTCTGTAATTATTCAAAGGTATGAGCCAAGGGGCTGTATTTTAAAATGTCTTAAGATGTCCTACTACATCCATGAAAAAAATTTTCTCTACCACCCTAAACAAAAGAGATCTGAAAACTCATTAATTAACAGATTTCCAAATGACCTTGACCTTTGACCTTTATGTCATTTTGTTCGGCCAAGGTAGACGCTTCTATCCCAAGTGGTCCGACGTCTTTATGATAAATAATAAAAAAGTTGGAAGTGATTTTATGGAAATTTAAATACTTTCAGGGGCAATAACTGCTAGAAGAGGGCCCCAGATCCTTTCGATGTGAATAGATTGAACAACCCTCTAAGTGTAATGAAGACATTGGTAAAAGTTCCAAACCTCTATCTCTTATGGTTTCAGAGGAGTAGCGATAACAAGCATTTCCTTCTCAAAGGGCAATAACTCTGTAAGTTCTGGGAGTTTTTTGACACAGGGTCAATTGGTACCATAACTTTTAAGGAACAATTACATAAAGTTTAATTTGTCTGGATAACCCTAATAACAAAAAAGTCACTCCGAGCTAAATAGAAAAAAAGAAGAAGAAGAAGAAGAAAAAACATAAAGAAAACAAAAGGTCTTTCACCTGAAAGGTGGAAAGACCTAACTAGTAGACTAATTGTTCTCGAACAATTAGAGGTCTTTCCACTTCATTATTTTTTATGTTTTGTTTCAATATAATTAATAAAACATTTTCTCTGCGTTACTTTATAAAAAAAAGCCAAAAACTGAAATATGCAATTTTTTTTTTGTTTGACCTTGACCTTTGACCTTTATGTCATATTGACTGGTAAAGGTCAACATTTCAATTAGAAGTGGTCTGATGGCCCTACGATGTAAGGTTCAAAAGTTGTAAGTGTTTTTAACGAAATTAAGAAACTTTCAGGGGCGATAACTGCTACAAGGGGGGCTCGGGCCCTTTCGGTATGAATAGATTGAAGGAGCCCCTAGATGTACTGAATACATTAGTGAAAGTTTCAAGTCTCTACCTCTTATGGCTTATGAGAAGTAGCGATAACAAGCATTTTGTACAATAGGGGCAATAACTCTATAATTGTTTCAATGAAAGGGCTGAATGGTTATATTTTGAAATGTCTTAAGAAGCCCTACTATATCCATGAAAAAGTTTTTCTCTACCACCCTTAACAAAATAGATCTAAAAACTCAGTAATTAACAGATTTCCAAATGACCTTGACCTTTGACCTTTATATCATTTTGTTCGGCCAAGGTAGACGCTTCCATCCCAAGTGGTCCGAAGTCTTTACGATAAATAATAAAAAAGTTGGAAGTGATTTTATAGAAATTTAAATACTTTCAGGGGCAATAACTACTATAAGGGGGCCTCAGATCCTTTCGGTATGAATTGATTGAAGAACCCTCTAAGTTTACTGAAGACATTGGTAAAAGTTCTAAGTCTCTATCTCTTATGGTTTCAGAGGAGTAGTGATAACAAGCATTTCGTACACAAGGGCAATAACTTTGTAAGTTCTGGGAGTTATTAAGCAAAGGGTCATTTGGTACCATAACTTTTTATGGTCAATAGCATAAAGAAAAAAATGTTTCAATATCTTTTGAAATAAAAAAGCTGTCCTTGGAAAAAAAGAGAAGAAAAAAAATAATAATAAAAAACATAAGAACTAGTAGACTAATTGTTCTCGAACAATTAGAGGTCTTTCCACCTATATTATATTTTATGTATTGTTTCAATTTATTTAATTAAACATTTTCTCTGCGTTACTTAATAACAAAAAGGGATAAAAACTTAAATATGCTAATTTTTTTTTGGTCTGACCTTGACCTTTGACCTTTATGTAATTTTGTTCGGACAAGGTAGACGCTTCAATCCCAAGTGGTCCGAAGTCTCTACGATTAATAATAAAAAAGTTGGAAGTGATTTTATATAAATTTAAATACTTTCAGGGGCAATAACTCCTAGAAGGGGGCCTAAGATCCTTTCGGTATGAATAGATTGAAGAACCCTCTAAGTGTCCTGAAGACATTGGTAAAAGATCCAAGTCACTATCTCTTATGGTTTGAGAGGAATAGCGATAACAAGCATTTCGTACAATAAGGGCAATAACTCTGTAATAATTCAAAGGTATGAGCTAAGGAGCTATGTATTAAAATGTCTTAAGATGTCCTACTACATCCATGAAAAAGTTATTCTCTACCACCCTAAACAAAAAAGATCTAAAAACTCATTAATTAACAGATTTTCAAATGACCTTGACCTTTGACCTTTATGTTATTTTGTTCGGCCAAGGTAGACGCTTCCATCCCAAGTGGTCCGAAGTCTCTACGATAAATAATAAAAAAGTTGGAAGTGATTTTATAGAAATTCAAATACTTTCAGGGGCAATAACTACTAGAAGGGGGGCTAAGATCCTTTCGGTATGCATAGATTGAAGAACCCTCTAAGTTTACTGAAGACATTGGTAAAAGTTCCAAATCTCTATCTCTTATGGTTTCAGAGGAGTAGCGATAACAATCATTTTGTACACAAGGGCAATAACTTTGGAAGTTCTGGGAGTTATCAAGCAAAGGGTCATTTGGTACCATAACTTTTTATGATCAATAACATAAAGAAAAAATTGTTTCGATATCTCTTGAAACAAAAAAGTTTTCCCAAGGAAAATAGAAAAGAAAAATTAGAAGAATAATAAAAAACATAAGAAATACAAAAGGTCTTTCACCTGAAAGGTGGAAAGACCTAATAACAAAAGGTCTTTCACCTGAAAGGTGGAAAGACCTAATAATAAAAAACATAAGGAATACAAAAGGTCTTTCACCTGAAAGGTGGAAAGACCTAATAATAATAATAAAAAACATAAGAAATACAAAAGGTCTTTCACCTGAAAGGTGGAAAGACCTAATAATAAAGCTTTCATATACTATTGGCTATAGGTGCCCGATGGTGAAAAAAAAACAAAAACAAGCAAATATACGTATAGGTGTGTTAATTGGTATTTTTCTGCCTTTTACCTTGCGTTTCTAATGTCTTAATTTGTCTCCTACACAACCTGTTAATATCTAGGTAATGTTTGAAGGGATTTAATCAAAATTCAAAAAGTCTCTGAAAATTAACTTCTAACCTGTCCAAGTACTCTTTTAACGTGCACGAGACATTGAAACGTCGCCGGGCATTTATCAAACCAAATAGCAAAATGTTATTACACTTTATTACAATCAAAGAAATCAAGATGTTCTACTGAAAATGCCGTTTTCATTTTATCTTCCTCTTTGATCTCGACCTGCCAGTACCCTGACTTTTAATATCTAGCTTACTGAAATATTAGGCACCTACAAGTCTGTCTGAGGTATCTTCCATCCTGTGTATATGAATCTTTGATCTTCCTGTTTTTCAGCTTTCTCGGATCTATACAGAATCTCCAGGATCCATCCGACTTTCTAGCACCACATTAGAACGGTGGGGACAAGACTTCCTATAAGTTATCCGACTATCTAGCACCATATTAGAACAATGGGGACAACAAGACTTCCTATAAGGTATCCGACTATCTAGCACCATATTAGAACAGTGAGGACAACACGACTTCCTATAAGGTATCCGACTTTCTAGCACCACACTGGAACAGTGGGGACAACAAGACTTTCTATAAGGTATTCGACTTTCTAGCACCACATTAGAACAGTGGGGACAACAAGACTTCCTATAAGGTATCCGACTTTCTAGCACCACATTAGAACAGTGGGGACAACCAGACTTCCTATAAGGTTCCTTTAAAGGTAGATGGTAAGGTTTTTCTCATGCTTTATCACATCTGTCCTCCCTAAGTCTGTAGGAGATGCAGAGCATAGGATCGCCATTGGTCAATTGTACGAAAAGCTCTTCAATCTAATCTAATTGAAAACCGTTTCTAGAGTCTAGTAGACTGGCTTGGTTTCCGCCTGTTGTGGATTCCAGTTATCTACTACCTTTACCTGACTTACACTACAGATATTTGGCCTGGGTGGTATTTTCACAGAACTTGCTGAAATGTTACAAACCTGTACTGTTACCCGTTTGTTTCTCCCTGTATTAATCTTTGTCAAAACGGTTTCTCCCTTGTTCTTTGTTGAAATTAGTATTCTTTGTTGAAACAAGTATAATTCTAGTCTAGGGCACAGCACAACTACATGCTGACTATTCCTAGCTGGTCTATTGATTTGTCCATATTTCTTACAATCTTCGGATGAATTTTACTTTTTTAGTTCTAGATGTTGTTATTAGCAGGTTGCCATGTTTCCAAACATTTAATATGAATTCAACAACTAACTACCCAATTTATACTCGTATAAATTGGTTGAGGGCAGTGTACGCTTTATAAACCGGTCAGAACAAGTTGCGACTTACCATTTGGCAACTCTGTATTCGATTTCCAGCCGTAGATTAAACATGATAAAAAAGATATTTTACACATACCTGTAACTTCATAAGATGGCAAATGTTTGAAACATTATCTAATTCCTTTCTGATTCACAGGGTCTTGCTTTAAACAAACTTTATATTTCTGTATACCAGAAAGTTTTTAAATTACATTGTAAACTAGACTTTTTTGCCATCAACAAAAAAGAGCTTTTGGACACCTCTCTATCCTGTATTTTATTTTTGAATTGTCAAGAAAAACTGTATCCATGTTTTTTCTTCTAGTTTTCAACGCCTTAAGGAGGCTGGGTGGTCAACAAATTAAGCCATCAGATATGCCTAAATCTTTTTCATATGATATTTTTAGTCATAAACTAACATTATCTATAAAAAAAATCCAAATATTATAGGTTTAAGATTTTAGTAATTTCTTTATATCAGAGCTCTTCTTCATAAGGAGGTAAATATAGCCTAAAAATGGCCACAACTATCCGGCCATTACATGGAATATAAGTATGACACTCTATTTTATAACTTATCTGAACTCATTTGACATTTAAGGAATTTATTATTCTGCGTAAAATGAATTGAACAAATAAATCTTAATTTCAATTTCCTCTCTAAAATGAAAATATTGAATAAAGTTCAATAAGAAAGGAAAAGAAATTCATGCATTCGATTTTAATACATGAATATACACCGACTTAGAGCTTCCGGTCATTAAATTAAACGAATATTACTGGTAAGATAAAGTTTGATTGTAATGTTACAAAATCAACATTATACTGAGGAGTAACATAAGATGTGACTTATCATCACATTATTCAGTTTTTTTTTATAAAGTAATTAGATATGAATACATACATGTACCCATACTTCTCTCCATAGGGAGGGAGGGTTGGGCAAGTTATTAATCAGCATTATTTTTAATTTGTTGCAATAATCATCAATCATCTTACAAGTAATTATAATATTCGTCTATTTTTTCAAATTACTACCAAATCAACAATGCTTGGGAATATCATTTTAGAGAATGTCTTCATATTAAAAAAGTTTGTAATCATAAAAAGAAGATTATTTAGACAGAAAAGTTCATTTTCAATACTGTTGAAAAAAAAATATTTATACATACAAACAAGGAATGCTCATTTCGTGGCATCAGATGACATATTTGGCGAAAAACTACTCTGCTCTTTTACAAAGTAAAACTTTTGGAAAGTATGTGCATTTGTCCATCCTGCATTTCGTAAAATGTCTGTTATTGGAACTCCATCTTTCTGTGCGGCATTTGCTGCTGCTCATGAAGAATGTGGATTGAATACTTTTGTATCAATTTCTGATGTTACTATCACACCAAATTCTTATTGTTTCTCTTGCTACAGTTATGAACAGTTATTTCCATTGGATCGGGTAAATATGCCAAATAGTTTGGTAATTGTTTGTTCATTTTTCATGCAAACAGATCTATTGCTCCTTTTAAATAATACTTCTGGCTGATCACATGTAAAGTATTTTTCACACCCCCATTGAATTTTCGTTAGAGATGATCAGCTTTTAAACACCAGGGGTAAATAAGTAGCATTTATCCAAATGTTCCTAGAAAGCTCAAAGGGTGTGACAAAAATTTTATTATCTACTTTTTCAAATTCCGTTAATTTAACTCGATCAACCTGTGCGTGCACATGTTAAATCTAGTCAATATGAAATTTATTAGATAAAATGTGTTCCCACTTTTCGCCACCAATTCTAGTTCAAAGACAAACCTGTTTGCAAGGATCGTCATATTGACTTAGGAATTGTCTAGAATTTTATGGATCGTGCAGAGTTGCTCTTAAGTAACACAAACCGAATGAGAGAAAGGGATGCTAAATCTGAACCATAGCTTTGAGATGCTAGAGGAAGTTCAGGTTTTTGGAGCTGGGTCAAGTTTTTGGAGCAGGTCACACGCCTGGTACATACTAGTCCACTAACGTATGTAATTTACATGGTAGATTTAACAATAAAAGACTGAGCTCTTCAATATGAACTGCGATCTTGATTGTTGAGATGTTTGGGCAGGTATTAGATGTTAAACTAGGTTTCTCGGCTGTAAACTTCAGACCGTAAACTATTATAACAGTTAAGGTGGCTCACTAAACCGTGAATAGTTTCTCAAGTAAACAGAAAATAACTTGATTATATATGATAGATAGCATGATGGATAAGATGTATATAAGTCAAATAGGCGAAACAAATTGCAGTTTTAAATAAAAGAAAATTATCTTTTTAGAAATTTAATTCAGTCAATTTTAACAAAAGCCTCAGGCGGATTCGAAATCATGATCTGCGGTCACAAGCCTAATACTTGAACCAGTGAGCTATGACGATATACAACCAAATCGATTGATACAAACAATTTAACAAAACATTTAAATCGCAATCTTGTGACGTAGTGTCTTAAAAAGTATATAAGCAGAGACATTAATAACATTGTTATTTATGTCTCTGGTATAAGTCTAGGTGTAGTGAGGTACCTTAACATCGTTAATCTGTATTTCACATCTATATATCATAGATTACGTGACGATATATGTTTCAGAAGTGTAAAACTATTATCAACACTGAAAACAATCATTTGCGATTGCAAAACATAGTTTATCTGATAAATACGGTTTCACAATTTAACTTATACTAATAACCATAACTTTAACTATGGTTAAGAACTCTGATAAACATAGCTTCACAATCTGTGATACTATGATTAACAACTCTAAGCTATAGTTAACGAAATTCAATGTAATTTATAGTTCACATATGTGAATCTATCTATAGTTACCGTTTAATTCCAGACAGATAATCTTAGATTCACTTTTGTAAACTATAGTTTACAACTGTTAAATTTTGTTTTACAGATGAAAACTAATTAATGAATCGTGAAGTATGGTTTACGGTTCATAAACTATAGTTTGCAGTCAATAAACCTACTTTATCAACTGTGAAATTATGTTACCTCATTTTTGTGAATTTGGCGTGCCATATATAGTTATAATAGAACGATGTGTTATAGAATCTTTTCACATGATATTGTATCATATAAAAAAAACTGTTTAAAATTACGATATAAAATTATTTTAAGAGGGCAGGCGACATATTTTTTATGATATGATCTTACAATATGGATGTCACTTAAAGTCAAAAATTAAAACTTTCTTTAATCAGAGAAAAAAATTGATATCCATTTTATTTTTAACAAAGTATGATAAAAGCTTGCTTTGATTAAAAATTATGATAAACAATACAGAAATAAATATGTTTAATTCTGGTAGTGAATTATATTATCTAAGTGCCAAGATGAACGCTTCAACTTTTTCTATGCTGCAGTAGTAAATCAATAAATAACAACAAAAATGTTTAACAATATAAAGAAATAAACAATCTAAATTTAAAAACAACTTGGTCCAAGGAGGTACAGACAGGGAATAACACGGAATGTTAAGTCTAAAAAAAAAACACAAAAAGAAGATATCTATATATCAGAATAGATATCATGGATATCAGTCGTCATCATTGGAGTAATCGTAATCAATCGTGCTGTGTTCCAGGAACAGGCTGATCGGTGTGAACACCGATTTCTCCTCTCTGGACAACCGCTGTACAGAGGAGAATGGAAAGGACGAGGACAGGTAAGTGTTGGCTAGAAGTTCCGTCGTTCTGGGCGTGTCCAGTGCCATGCTGAACACCAGGTCACTCCTAGTCCGGGCCAGACTATTGGCCGACTTGGCATTGTTTTTCTTTAAAGCCTCGATTTTGTGTAGCAGACACAGGATTTCTTCCACCATCACACACTGCTGTAAATATTGCGACGGATTTCCTCCCCCGATGATCTGAGCTGGAGTCTGCCATCGTAGGTAACACTGAGTCCAGAGCTTCATGCAGGCAGCCCCCGTTAGAGGGGTCAGTCTATGACCTTTCACCGATTTTGTTCCATCTATACACACGTTAGATCCTTCCAGGTTTTGAAGTTCGTACGAATATAACTCCTGGGAGGAAATTTTACTACGAAGAGAAGATTGGAGGTATTTGGCCTTATTCAATGCCTCATTAACATCAGGGTTTGTTTTCATAACGTACAAAGGATTATTGAAGAACGACTGATCATCGTCACTAAATTGCACATTCCATTCCCATGCAGAAGGGAGGAACAATCTCTGCTGCCATCGAGCATCTATGTGGTAGCGGGATCGTTGGTGGCAACAATCGAATAGGAATGTTTCAAAAACTCCCATGTGCACACTGTCCCATAGTGTGACCAGGTATGTCTCTGAGAAAGCAAATCCCGAAGGGTACTGCTGCGTCAACTGCCATACACAGTCCAAAAACAACAGGAAAAGTGGAATCTGAAAGAAACATCCAATGTAGCACATTTAGAAGATTAATATATTCATTATAATTATATAGATTCAAGAACTTACAAAAATTCTAATTACCTAATGTAGAATAAAACCAAATCAACATAAACTGAGCTGCTTACTATGTGGTATTAAAACAATATTGTCTGTTCCTATGCATACATGTATTGGTACAAAGAGTTAACATTATGTGAGAGAGTGAGATTTTTTTTCACTACAGTTTAACTAATTCCATACTTTCCTATGAACTTACGTATTCATTGTTCGATTTACTGGGATCCTGGACCAGAAAACCCTCTTTCTGGAAGGGGTAGCCCATGGCCACCCACTCTCTCTGTATGAGGGACTGGAATCCCAGCCGGGTCCGGAAATGCCTGTCCAGTAAAATCTGCACCAGACTTGATATCAGACAACAATAGTGCCGGCTATCTGGTTCTGTCAAATATTGAATGCTCATCAATAGTACAACAAAATTTACAACCATTTATACATGTACAAGCTAGCTGCAAAATTGTTGCTCAAAGGAAAAATTTAGCTTTGCAGATCGTAGAGCTACAGTTTTAACATGCAAATGACTTGAAATTTATTACTCACAAAAACATGCAATCTTCTAGAACTTCTTTCCCTAATTTTTGAACATATCCAGTATAATATTTGATACTTTGAAATTCAAAGATAAAATGGCCAATGTCATTCAGCATTTGAATTTAACACAACGAAGATATGGAACCCAATATTTCTACAAGCTATGATAGGAAATACTGCAAATTAGTCAAAAATCTGTACTAGTTTATTTGGTCATGCAGTCAACTGAGTTACAAGTCTGCAGCTATTGTACTTGTGTTAGCATAAAGATTATAAGAACTAAGATGAAACAAGATAACAAGTTTTTTATGCATAATCAGTGCATGGATAAGTCAGACCTTTAATGATGACCGTGTGATTTTCCAGGTGTTTAGCTGCATCACAAGCTACCTTCAGACACTGCGATACACAGGTCAGCCATTTTGTTCCCTCAAGAGATGAGAACCAAGAGATGTCCTGTACTGCAAAGTCTTTTCCAGAATCTACCAGAATTAAAGAGAAGAAGAATAAGTAGAACAAAAATCTATTTCACAGTTTTGTCTAAGGGTTATTTATCTATCATTGCAAAAACATATATTTCTTGAGACAATATAAAGATATTAAAATAATAATAATTGAATAAATGTATTCACTTGTGAAAAATACTGTTATTTATTTTAAAACTTAATTATCAAAAGGAAATAAATCAGATCTTGAATTAGCACCTATACAAAACTGTTCATACAGACATTTAAAAACATCATGTTGATAAATGGAAACAAACAAGAGGCCCATGGACCACATTGCTCACCCAAGCAAAATTTCCCAATAGTGTTCAAGCCAGCTCTGATTTTAAGCCTTAATACATGTAAATTGCTACAATATCTTAATGCATACTAACAAAAACTTAAACATAAAGTGAATATCATTCAGCTTAAGAAGTTGAACAAATGATATCAAAACCCTCCTGCTCTTTTTTATCCAACATTTCTAAAAAAAATAAAAATATTAACACCCCAACACCCCCCCTCCCCAAAAAAACCCTCTATTAGAAAATTAACTTGTACAAAGTGTGGCCTTTATAGTCTTCAAGAATATTTGTTTTATATATACAGACATAGTACTAAAACTTCCAAAAATCCAGATATAGAACCTTATGAACTCCACATACATCTAAGTTATAAAGTTATTTTCTTGATTTCTCATAACTTCAATATCATCTAGAGCATGTACTTAAATCAACATTTATCAAAATCCTTTTCTTTAAAATTCTTTAAAATTCATCTTCAATTACATATTTATTGCATACATCATTTCTACATATTGTTTGTAAAAATTTAAATCTTTCATATTAAGGTAAACAACAACTCAATGATTGCAAAATATGAATAGGAATCGGAATTTTTTTTATTCAAATCACCCCATTCCCAAAATAGTTTCTTTCCCAAAATCTTCTAGTCGAATAGGGCATGTCTCTTTATCATGAACAAACTTGAAAGCCCTTCATCTTTGGATTTCTAATAGGAAATTGACATGGTTGTGAGTTAAAATACTTCATTTAGTATCTTAGTATCCTTAAAAAAAGTACTAAAAGCATATTACATTTGGCTCTTTTTAAAAATTTTTGGTGAAAAACCGCTTCCACTAAATCTAGTACATCGCTAAATGCCATTTCTATATGTAAAAGAATAGGCACATTCAGAAATATACTAATTCAAATCCACGCTAAGGCCATCAAAAATAAATTTCTTGGTTTTCAGGCCTGCGCACATCTGATTTAACATTGTGCATTGCTCGTTTTTATCATTAAATGAATAAAATAAAATTTCAGTAGTGTGCTTGCTTATTCCGGAAAAAAAATTTCCGGATTTAGGACCGCATTTTAGATACTCAAGTCAGTAAAACGCTTGACTTAATAAGGAACATAATTGCAAACATTGCGATGATTCAGATTTAATTATAACAATTGCAAGTGGCCGCCGAATCTAGTTAAGAGACGCTATGTTAAAGTTTTGATCGCGACAGCAATGATTTTAGTTTTGGTATATGAAGAAGAACTTCGTTTAACCTCAAATGTATATAGGAGGAGAGTTCCTGCAGCTTGTACTATACTAAATATCCCATTATGCTTAAACACATGGCTTTCACAAGCCTTGTAGTTGTGGTGCTTCTTGAAGAACATGATGACTTATTTATTTCATTTAGTTTGAGCTAATAAATCCGATACATTCATTGCAAGGTAACTATTTATTTGCTTTAAAACATCGCTTTTTCTGGATTTGAATAAGAATTGCACATTGTTAAAATATAAAGAAAAATACTGCATCCTTTTTTTTATGAAATAAACAGAAAAAATTATCACCGCCCAACCACATCTGTTTTTGAAAATGTTGGCCTGATCGAGAACCAAGAGATTAATTTTTTATGGCATAACTTGTTGAAAAACAATTTTCCACCAAATATTGTACATGTTAAATATAATATGTTTACAGTATGCCACTCTCAGCAAAAGAAAGACAGCTATTATAAAATCTCAATTCTTACCAATAAATATCAGCTCTTTGAGCCTCTCATAGGATGCTTGGACATCTTTCAGGGACGGGCATAGTTTGGTTAGATCCATTTCCACGGGGTAGCCTTTGTTCACATCAGCCAGCTGGATGGCAGTTTTAAGACTGAAAATGGAAATGCGGTCAAGTGTGCAGGGAATGTATACCATAATCTTTGCTGAATTTTGATCTATATACAGCACAAGTAAATTTTTTATAATAAATTTTCTTTTCACATCTAAATTATCAAAATGGTATTGTAATCCATGCATCTTGAGCAATACAAAAGCTTCCATTTGCTAACCCCCCTCCCCCCCAACCAAAAAAAAAATAATAAATAAATACATAAAAAAATAAATAAAACACAGATTTAAAATCAACAAAACTAATTTCAGACTCAGCTTTCAATACAGCAGACTAAAGCTTAATTTATTAATTTCTAATCACCACAAAGCATAAATAAAAACGACTTTAGTATCAATTAGTTGTTTTTGAAAATTCCATGGCAGTCATAAATTTCTGTTTCACATGCAGATTTTCAGTTAAGCCTGTGCCTGGGCTGATCAGATTGGTCCTTAAAAGTTAAGTACTAAAAACGCAGACCTCGCTTCAATTAAATTCATAGAAGGGTCATCCCTCAAATTCCACCTTACGAATGCCCATTATGAACTGTGATATAAATATATGTATACGTCAGATTATTCCATTACATGTATCAAGAAACATGCAAAAAGTTTTAGATACCAATGGTAATAAAGTCATTTTGAGTAAGAGTTTTTAAAAATCTACTGTTACATACATCAATTTCACAAACTCTTCCAAATTACAATGGCATTAGTTTGCTGTTGGTAATAAATGCTGAATGATTCAGCCTTAATCCAGTCATTGTTTTAACTGATTAGGAGAAATACACAGAGAGTAGATTTTAGTGTCATATCAAAGAAGAGATGCAGTGAGTAAGGCACTAGATACAACCAATCGTATGATGGTGATGGGGGTGTGGTCAGCTTACCGATTACAGTAAGTCCTAATATACATCTCAGACGACAGGCTGCTGTAAGGGTAATTCATCCATTTCCATCAGAAGCATTGAATATTATACATTTAATGACATATGCGATTTTCTTACACTGATGTATAAGTAACTTTTGTATTATTTGTGCGTAATCTTTCATTCAAGGCTTTCTTTCTTATCTTTGAATCTTGTGTGCCTGCTGCAGGACCTATAGTTGGGATAAAATTGTCTCATTTTGTGTAGTTATAAGTAAGAGCCATCTTCTCAAGCCAAGGGTTTTTGGTCCATAGCTCTCTACACACAGTGGATTTGTTTGCAATTAGCTTGTCAAGATGTGGTGGACCTATTTCTTTATCATGTAGGATAACTAACATTTCTGATCAATATCATTCTCAAACTTCCTTTAATGTACCAATTTAAAGTAGTCCGGGTATCACACTACGTCATAATAAGGATTTTACAATATTGGTTCGACTTTTACATAGCGTTTTAGATACCTGGTATTATTTTTGCAATATTTATATAATAAGCATTTAGAACGGTAATATATGTATTCTATGAGAGATAGAAATGATGTTGAGAAACTTGATTCTCTTAAAGTAAATTGAAAAACGAAGTTTCTGATTAACCAGGATCTCGGGTATGCTTATATTCTCTTTGTTTTCATGCCCCCCCCCCCCATTTTTCTTTTTCTTTCACTAAAACCTGTTTAAATTTAGACAGAAGCTATTTCGAATTTAATCAATTGTCAATTAATTAATGATTAAATGATATAGATCTAACATTGTTGACAGATCTAAGCAGAAAACTAGCAACGTGTGATTTTTACGGATTTTTTTTTGTCAGGGTCTACTTGGTTTAGAGCTTATAGCGTGAAAAGTAATCTGTCAACATATGATTTATTTTACCAATTTGAATCTTTTTTTCTAAGATGTCATTCTATAGAATAAACACAATGAATTTAAGTTTGAGTCCATAAAATGATAAAAAGTGACCAAACATAATACATGCATCACATTTTTTGTATTCTATTTTGATACATCAGGTCCATAAAGCGTACTTACTTACAACAATTTGCGCAAAATTATTGATGAGATATGGCTTAAATAAATGTTTATACTCTATTTTGTATGTCCAGTTCTAATTTCCCCAAAATTGGTAATTATTTTCAGGAAAAACAGACGTCTGGCAGATTTCAGCATTGTCAACATTTTCGCAAGGGGGTACACTCGTCTGAGAGGCGATAACAAACAAACTAGCATATAAACATACATATTTTCTTTTGTATATGTATTACTAGAATGTATATCTATCATTTAAAGCTAAGTTTTAATGATTGAGCCCATTTAGTGCCGAGTATAGGACTACCTTAAGACCCATCTGTAGAAAAGATAACTGTCGATCGTTACATTAAAAAGATGATAGAGTTTTTATAAAGCTATACAATAAAAAAACACAATTTTATGAAATTTTGATCACACAAGGTATGATAAAATTGAGAACATTTCAATTATTTATTTAAATTCTAAGGGTGAACTCTTTATCACGAAAGCAAAATTTTAAATAAGCTAGTGTAAAGATCAGAAGAGAAAAAAAACCCAACAATCTATAACTTAGATGGGGTGATCTTAGTACATGTATCTATGAATAATTTGATAATGACTTTGGGAGACCTCTTATATAGAATTACAAACTCTTCATTTGATTTCTTTGAAGCCCTATACATTCTACAGAAAACATAACCATAACCAATAGTTGCCAAGTTTTAATCTATAAACAATCAGAAGATGGGATACCACAGACAGCAAACTCCTGGAAACTCATCAAATAAATCGAGTCGTCAGATATAATTGAAATAGCCACTGGTTTATTATAATAATTCGTATTAAATCAAATAGTTTTATACTAGTCTCTGACAGTCTTGACTCCCCAATCTTAAAGTTATGTACTTGAGACCAAGACGTGTACCCATAATCTAGTTTTTTTAATAAAACTGACTCACTTTCCGACGTAATCTGCTAGCTCTGACTCTGCATACATCTCGGCCATTCTGACCAGACTGGCTCCATTTGTGTGGGTGTAACACCACGCCTGGAATAAAAACCAAGAGTACCGGTACTCTAATTGTATTTACATTGTTATAGTTGCACACAGTACTATCATTATGGTTTCATTCCAGTGAGTTTCAACCGGTGTAGTGTACTATAAAGACCTACCGGTAGTCTGTTTTCATTGAATTGAGAGGCTGCTTTCATCAGTTCATCGTAACTCATTAAGTTCATGGGCAGAACAAATCTCTCTGGCATGCTACAAGTAATCAAAGTACTGAAAGTATTGAAATGCACCTACAGTATGCTTGCTGTTAACTGGATGTGGTCACCTATCGAAAATTATGTATTATTTGTGTATTATGTGTATTTTTCTAGGTCCAAGGGGGCATAACCCTGTCAAAAATGGCTCGATCGAACCCTAAATCAAACTTGACCTACATATTATTATGATAAAACTGTATACCAAATTTCATTACGACATGTGCAACCTCTGTGAAGAAAATGAACAGAAACTGCAAATAATTGGAATTTTTTTTACGTTCAAGGGTCATAACTCTTTCGAAAATGGCTCGATCGTACCCATAATCAAACTTGACTTACATATTATTATGATAAATCTGTATACCAAATTTCATTTCAATATGTGTAACCTCTGCGAAGAAAATGAACAGAAACTGCAAATAATTGGAAAATTTCAACATCCAAGGGGCAGTATTTTGTCAAAAATATCTAAATCCTACCCAAAATCAAACTTGACCTAAATTTTATAATGATAAATCTGTATATCAAATTACATTTCAATATGTGCAACCCCTGCGAAGAAAATTAACAGAAACTGTTGGTGGACCAACCGATAGACAGACAGACGGACAGCAGCAAAGCAATATGCCCTCTCGTCTTCGAAAGGAGGCATAATAATTTATATTTACATTTGGCTGTATCCCTCTAACTATTTTTGAATCAAACAGAAAAGAAGTGCATTTTAACAAAATACATACATGTTAACTCTACCGATTTACGCGGAAGTCTACCGCTTTTTGGCTCTGTCTCCCGCCTACCAATTTATTAAAAAATCTACCGCTTTTCTTCAAAATACGTTCCTTGTTTTGATAGATAGCCATTTTGGAAGCCATTGTGGTCAAAAAATCTCGTCGGGTTTGAAATTAGCGCGTGACTTTGAATCGGAGGCACACAAACGCTTTATTAAGTCGCTCGAATGACAAGTTTTCAAGCATGTGTTTTACATTGAACGATGAAAGAAGTGATTAGTTACAAGACATGTCTATATTATCCTCGCAAAGAAAAAAAGAAGCTTTGCAATTCCACACGTGGTATTAACGATGACTGAATATATCTTTTAACTTTGCCATAACCGTAAACTTCACTTGCAGTTTATTGAATGCTGCATGATTTGTAATAAGTTTTGATGTTGAAAAAGAATATACGATTTCCTACTAGTTCTTACTTCTCTTATATGTTAAATTTTGGCAACTTAACCTATTTTTCTGAACAAAGGCAATTGTTAAAGTCTCTGCACTCAATTATTTTTTCCTAAAAAAAAAAAAAAAAAACTTACCAGTAATCAATGTATGGTAAATGCATGCAAACATTTTATTGCTTGTGTTGATATTAGTAAATTTCAAAAGTCTTTTATATTTTAGTTGATATCATTAATTACTAATCAGAAACCCCTACTACATATATAGTACACAACAATTTGTGCTTTGAAATATACGCGAAAACGTCCGCGCGCGATGCTACCGCTTTTCGAAATCAACCTATTTTTCATCACTGGAGGTTAACATGTATGCAAAATAATTCCTTCACTTGTTAAACAATTACGCATTTATTATTTATATGACTTTTAAATCAGAATGCTTAATTCACATAAGTCAGGAAAGAGGAACAGCAGTTTTAAAAGCAAGTGTCAAATTTATTTAGCAGTTGATGGAAAAAAGTTACACTGTTCAATGTACACCCTTTCCAAAATTGGAAAAAATCTCTACTTTTACTTTCATTTTAATTTTCAGTGTTTTAATTACAGTACATAGAGAACATAGCTGGAGAACATCACCAACTACCAAAAGAACTCGTACATCAATAAAATGGCAGCTTCTGAACATATGCCCAAATGATATTATTTAATAATAAAAATAAAAAAAAAAATACTGTTGAAAAATTGTTGTGTTTTTTTTTTTTTTCTCGACGGAGAAATTTTTTGATTTTATTTTCCGCCTCCTACCCAAATATTTTAAATATTTCATAAACCTGCATATTAAAAAATGCTGGCCTTGGGTGTTGTGTATTTCATGGCATAGTCACTGTACTCAAATGCCAAATACAGGAGTAACATGATATACCGGTACTGTACACACAAGTAATTAACACAGTTCAAACTCATCTACTTCAAATATTAAACATATTAAACTGACTTTTTTAATCATTTTCTTGAGACATTTGCACTAGAAAGTCAGATATAAGATGAAAATTTGAAATACGATATATTGAAATTTGAAATTACACTACAATATATTTCTATATTTTGACATCTGTCATGCAATAATTGATTGCAATAGGTGATTGACTCTCAAATTGCCACTGGACAATATTATTCATATTTTAGAGACCTTTTAATTTTGTATCTCTTAGTTTTTAATCTTTGAAAAGATACTTATTTCATAATTTAGCTCATTTTTTTTAAAGGGGACTTGAGATTCTGGTCTGCATCTCTTGCAGATACATGTAATTAGATTTTAAGCTCACTGTTACTTATTTACTTACTTAAGCATATTAACAGTAGATCAGCAGTTTGGCATTAATAAAACATATAGCAAATCCAATCAGAGTGCTAATCTTGCATGGTCACTGAAAATTGACTTGTCAGTTTAACATAAGAGACTTAAGGCCGCCCAAACTTAATTCTACGTTTAATGTCACTTCAAAATACCAAAACTACGAGAAAGGGCGATAAAATTAAAATAAACAACATTTTTAAACAAATAGTTTTTTTTATCCATTACCATTAATACAAATACAGTGAGTATTCAAGCTACATGTAGGCTACCTCTTTAACTATGATCTTTCCTGACAATCCCATTGATTATCTGATATATAAAGTTCATAATGTGCTCTAAACTTTTCAAATTGCTACAGATTACAGTATTTAAGTGAAACCAAAATGGAAAAGATGTCAAATTAAATAGGAGTTTGTTTTTTCTAAAACACAATTTCTCCTAAACCTATATGAGCAGGTTACAGAATGAACTTTCAAAAGCCTAACATATATTACATGTATATTACCTGTATGCTTTTTTTGGTGGTTCATACAGTTTTTCATACTTGCCAACTGACCCGATTTCATCGGGTCACACCCGATTTTTTTACCCTTCACCCGATTATTTTTTTATGACCCGGCGGGTCACGCTTTTCACCCGATTTTTGTCGAACAACCCGAAAATCTCTCGATTTCCGGATTTGGTTCGTAAATTACGTTGCGCGTTTGACTTCCAGTTATGAATCCAAGCTGGGTTTACGTAAACAATGCCAATGGCTATAACAATTAAGTGTTCAGTTCAGGAAAGTATTAATTATTATCGTGAGTTGTTTTGACAAACCGAGGGTTTAAATCATTAAGTGCGATGGCTTCCAATAAGAAAAGGGTAAAACAAAGTAATAGAGTACAAAACAAGGCTTTTTGTGTTCTATGCAACGCACAATTGAATATTGGATCTTGTGCCCAAAATGATCTGACTAAACATTCCAAAACGCTAAGTCATGTAAAAATGCTTTTTAATACACAAAAGTCTTCCAAGACAAGTCACTTACAACTTTCATGCCATCGTTTTCAGAGTTCAAAAGCAAGATTATTGTAACAGAAACTCTTTTTGCATTTTTTTTAGCTGAACACAACCTACCATTTTCTGTGTCAGATCACTTTACAAAATTCAAAATCAGCAACTGTTAGTTACAATGCTTCTTTGCAATAAAATATTACACATACGCTTTAACACATATTTCTATTGTATATACCTTTGAAATGCATGGTAAATATGTTGTGAATGTCGTTACGCGCTATGACCAGATTTTTTACTTTCCAAATCTGGTCATGACCAGATTTTCACATGTTAGAGGTTGGCAAGTATGCAGTTTTTGTAGGTACCAATCAATGCAGAAAAAATTGACATAACCTGCATCTATGTAATATATGTATTTTCTACATTAATGTATTCTTTCTTCTTGCCCGCATAAAAACCCAACAGAAATAGCATTGTATTGCTTTTTTAAAAAGTGAAACTGTAAGGTCATTGGCATTACAAGTTTTAAAAAGTTGGGTTGGCCGGGGGTTCTATAGATATTTAAACATATGTGTTTCTATAAACATATGTACATGTACCATATAGCATTTATTTCTACACACAAAAGTTATTATTACTATTATTATACAAAACTTATAAAGCGCATTATATATAATTTATATCAAATTACTCTACAGCACTGTACATATAAAAGTTAACATTCCTAATGACCTAGAAACAATTTCTCCACGCATTTGCAAATGATGAACCATTTACTTTAACGTAAGAAAAGGTCTGGTTCTCTTTCTTCTTTTTTATAAATAATTTTACCACAGTTTAACATTGGTAGTTGACAGAGCTTTTAAAGAGCATAAAACCCACCTCTGGGACACACAGTAGCCCCTGTTGACATCGCAAACATTCCACTTAGTACATCCGCACCGGTTCAATTCTCTCTCCCAATCCTCAGAATTATTATATAATGGCGTATTGCTCACTGTCCCATTTCCTGTGTTAATAGACAAGAACATGCTTTATTATGCCTTTTAGTAGAAAAAAACAAAACATCAATCGTTAAAAAAGTGATTTTTCCTCCAAGATACCCACTTTTTAAACGATGCTTTGTTTTTTCTACACATGCCCCTGTGATATACCTAGCAATTTTCCTTCCTTGATACTGTTAATATTACATAGTGTGGTCCGATTTTCTGGATCACAACATTGTAGTTTTGAGAATCAATATCACTACTCTCTACAACTAATGACGTAGTACACAAGATGGTTCAAAAGGTAAGCAATGTAAAATTTATTAAACAAAAATAGTTTTGTTATTATTTTCTTTACATGGAAGGGTATATAATAAATTTATCATCATGATAGTAACTTGATCCAAAGGGTTGGATCACCTCTCATTGCCAGGGCGCAGATCAATCAAATCAAATGAGACGCGTTATGAAATATTTTAAATTTATATTTTACATTTATATATTTTATTATATAATATGAAATATTTATATTTTTTCACATTGTACAGCTGGGCAAATCATGTACTGTTTTACGAGAGAGCTCGATGGTTATGGCCATTTTTAGACTGTATTGATCTCCTTTAGAAAAAGAGCTTTATACATTGAAAATATATAATTTATTGCTAAACAAATCATCTCTTTTAAAATTTTTAGGTAAATCCGATGGTTACCGATAATTTGTTGGCCATCCAGCCTTGAAAAATACATTTTTGTTAATACCAAGTAAATTTTTTTTTTTTATCATTCACATATCTTCAAAATTTCAAGAAATGCATTACGGTTGGTTCCTTATTTTTTGCAAGTACTTTAATTCTGCGATCCTGCCATTGTGTATCTAATCGCGAAAATATAAAATCGTGAAATCCTAACTTTTATCCTAATTTCTTTTAATTCTCAATGTTCAGAAAATAAAAGCGAGATTTTAAAATCTGCAAGGGATGCTTCTCCCAATTTTACCCGAATATTAATTCCTTGTGTTTAATTAGGAATCTACGGTAGTTAAGGAGTGCACCATTGACTGAGTTAAAAGTGTCCCACTTGATGTTCAATTTGAGAAACAATTAAAATAATTATATAGATTCATAATTTTTCATACAATTAATAAAAATCTTTAACAAGAGAAAAGCTGTCAATGTGACAGCAAACCTGCAGCAGCCCGCTCACCATTTTCACTATTTCATTAAGCAGATTTTTTTTTTTGGAAAACCCTGTTTAAAAAATCTTGCAGTGACCATCGTGTGCCTCAGAGTGACTCATAGCATTCGTGTTCATCAAGATTGGTGATAACAAGGTTTACACATTTCAGACGGATGTACATGACGTACAGAGCAATCTTTCATCTTTTGAAAAAAAAATTATCACTTCCAACGCTCCGGGAGAAATATTTATATGACTACGACTGCGTTTTTAATAAAACAGATCTTTGTTTCCATTTATGGGGACATTCACAAAGGGTATCCTAAAATCCACTGATTCATTTCTACAATTGTAACATTCAGGTAAAATTAAATAGAACTGGGCAAATAAAACACCCTATTCAGTATACAGTAAAACACGGTTATAGCCAACAGGCTTATAACGAATTGACGCTTACAGCGAAGTGATTTTCATTCCCTGTGACTTTATTACATGTTGTAAACTTGACGGATATCGCCGTCCCTGCAGGTACTTCGTTATAAGCGTGTTTTACTGTATTTTCTTTAAATACCTGTTGGCTGGAGGTTTTTGGCATATTCATAGGCATACAGAAGCCAGGACTTGCTGGGAAAGGCATAATGAATGACAGCATTGGTCATCTGAAATTCAATTTAAAAACAATCAAATCGTCAAATAAGATCATACAACCACACACACATGAATGGCTGAATTGAACTAAGATGTATACCGGTAAACTGAAATTTGTACACATACTGTGTATGATTGATAACTGATTACAAATTAGATTAATGCTGAGTTGGTATTTATTACAATTCCAAATTCCCCCATTGAAGTTGATGATTCAAACACACCTTTTTTATTTGGTCTTTTGGAGTGAACTTGAAACCAAACACATGAGTCCTAAAATCCTGCAAAAGAAATATAATGATTCATCTCCTCAAAAATTCAACCACAGATTTCCAAAAATGTAATAAAAATATAATGCAGCTGGCAAGTTTTGTTTCTATATATTTTCATTGCAAAATTTAAAAGAAGGATACTCAATTTGAATTTTTTTTAATTTATTAGGCCACACCAATTTGATTTCTTGGTCTTTGGATTCTAGGCAAAAAAATATTGGGGCGAGCAGGCAATTTACTAATTTTAAAATTAAAAAAACTGAAATTTGAAAATTTTAAATTCAAAATTCATTATCAATTATTTTAGAGAAATTTCAATTGAAGAATCATCTGCACCCGTAATAATTTTCACGTAACTGAGGATATAGCTATTATTTAAAAAATATTTAATCATTTTCATAATATAATCTACATGAAGGAGATGGTTAGAACTATAACATATTTTATTTCCTCGATATTTTAATGATTTTAAAGATTTCCGACTACAAAAATCCATATCAATTTGTAGCATTTTTATGGCACAGTCTCTCGATGCTCATGACGATTAACCTAGTCCGTGACAGGCACATGCTACATGAAGAACTTTTATCTACGGTCTTTAAAAAGAAACTATAATCCGACTGCCAAGCATACTTATCAAATTTTGAATAGGCCACGTCAATTTGAATGGATTGTAATATACATCGTCTAGTAACTAATAAATGATTCAAAATTTTAAAAATATATCATATGTTATTTTAGATAGTTCCATTAAATAAAATGATATAAACATGTAGTTACAACTAGCTGTCAATTATTTTTTAGTCGATCGAGGGAGATAACTCGCGTTTCAGTCCGATACTTTTGTTCACCTGAAATTTATCGTCAAGACCGTGGCGGTGATGACTTGGTGTGTCTACCGCCGGGGAACGCGGTTTTACCTGAGACACCTGTCTTAAACTGCGTTGCAATTTGGACCGTGGGGATGCGCGGAAAATACGGGATCCGCGTTGACGGTACTGTACAGTATTTTTCGGAAATTAGGTTGATACATTTTTTCCCTATTCATTGCTTCACCCTATTTATGTTGTTTTTTTAAATTTGATATGAAATTTTGCAAAAATTCATTCAAACCTCCAATAAAATCATGAGAGTGTACTGTAATATCGCTTTAATTTCTGTGTAAAAATCGTATGATTTTTTATCAATATACTGTAGTAATTTATCATAACAAATCATACATGTCATATGTGAATAAATTTATTTCTTCTTACATTTCTTACTTTGATCGCTGAATTATCTTTCGGTCATTATTACATGCTGTCATGCATTTTGATCGTGTGCTTACGATAAACAGGAAATCGATTTTGCATGGTAAAAGTAAAATGAAAACCGTACAAAGAGTAATTACTGGGAAAAAACATTGTCGGTTAGAAATAAAAAAGCGATTTGTTTTTATAATAGAATACATGTACAAGTTTTTTCTGCAGATTCAAAATAAAACTCTCGATGAAATCTAAACCAGGTGTCTTTGAAATCAGTCTGGGTAGAGCTTAATTACTTTGTTTATACACAGTTGAATTCTCGGCACGTGCTGAGGTTGACCCATGTGTTATATACACAGGTCACACAGAGGTGTGAACGATTATCATGATTATGTACACATTGTACGCATTGTTTAAGCCATAAGGTTGGATATACCGGTATCCAAAAATCTTTAGGAATAATTACAATAACGATAGATGGACGGTAACAATAGCGAGTGAAATGAAATCTCCAGTGAACTAACTCATATGTGTTACTTTAGACTCAATCAACAACAAAGACACAAGGTTGCATGTGCTAATGTATTCATGCCTCCAGGCTATAATAGGTAACTATCCCCCGGTTAACACCAGTTTGTACACATTGCAGGGAAGTGATAAACAAGCGATCTTAAATTAATCTGGCCGTACTGAATAATTGGGTTTGAAAATATTGATGCAATTTCAGATATTTTCTTCAGTGTGTAAATTTAAGGAATGTATTTTATTTACCTTTTGTTTAAAACTGTAAAATAAGATAAAAGGCTTCTATGAAAACGTTATTGGTTTAAACCATTTATTCATTCAAACTAGCGGTAATTTTACGACCAATTCTTCAAAGTTGACCTATTTATACTTGTTTTTATTTTTTGGATAAAAACGGGCTCCTTCACCCTATAGACAGGATCAACCTAATTTTCCCCAAAAAATGGTAGTATAATACATGTACATTACAGTACATAATCAAACTACGGGTATTACCAGTAAAATATTCACTGGCATAAATTTTCTCTAAATAAATTTTCTCTTCTCAGTTTCAAGATACATTGTTTTGTGGACAAAACAAACAAAAAATGTTGTCAAAGTTTTATTCCATGATCATTTTATTTCCCGGATCATCTCACTGATCATGAAATGCACAAATGTTGTGTTGAATATAAAACGAAACCACAATCAGTGCCTGCAGAATGATTTCTCAGATAAAGAGAGATAACTCTAGAACATTACCTTGCAATGAACTTCTAGATACTTCGTTACTGTGGACACAGTGGTATTTGGAAGTAGTTTCTTCCGCTTTCCTCCAGACACAACTGAAACGGGATAAATCTTATTATTTTCTCCATTGAAAACTCCCTACTTCTTAGTCATGATTACTAGTATATATCCATAAATCTGCACGGAACGTTTCCTGTATGATGTAATTTAAACAAAACTGAATACTTCCCCTAGTCTTTTGTCAAATAAATACTCTGTATAAAAACGCAGGTAAAAACCAAGATATTTACACCTTGAAGCTGAATAGAAACCCGAGCCTGTCTGCATGCTTTGTTAGTTGTTACATTTAATTACCTTGGTAGATGCTTTCAATGTTGGTGAGTGGAATGTCTCCATCGTCGATCAACTTGTTCCTTTGCCGACGATTCTGCTGCAAAGTTGTATGAAAAAAGTTTCATGATAAATGGCTATTTGAATGATAATATGTAAAACATAGCAAGTATACAAGGGACGCTAACTAATGGTGGTTGATTTTGTGTGATCCTTATTTTTCTATACATATGTCTCTGTGTGAGGATAATATAAATTCAAGCAGCATATTAAGTTGTCTGCTTTTGTGAGAAGTATACATCTTTTTACAAAATCATACACTGTTATATTGTGAGATTTTTCATCTTTTAAGAGTAAAACTAGCCAATCAATTAATGGTTAAGATAATGTGAGTTTTAAAAATTTCTTGTCAATCTCCTTCCCACTAAATCTCGATCCTTCTCCCCAAATCTCTCATTCTATATCCATCCACCTACTGACCATTTCATCTACTTACCGCATGGTCATAATATCCACCAACTGATCATTACATCCACCTATCAATCATTACATCCATCTATCAATCATTACATCCACCTATCAATCATTACATCCATCTATCAATCATTACATCCACCTAATAATCATTACATCCACCTATCAATCATTACACCCACCTATCAATCAGTTCATCCACCTATCAATCATTACCATTACCTATCGATCATTACATCCATCTATTGATCATTACATCAATCTATCAATCATTACATCCATCTATTAATCATTACATCCACCACCCACCTATCAATCATTACATCCATCTATTAATCATTACATCCATCTATCAATTATTACATCCATCTATCAATAATTACATTCACCTAATCATCTTCATATCCACCTACTGGTCATTACATCTCCACTTATTGGTAAATGATATCCAACTTCTGGTAAGTATATACCTACCTATTTGTCATACCATCCACCTAGTGGTTGTTACATTCACCTACTGTATTCATCATTACATCACCATACTGTGATTACATTCATCTACTCTTTATTACAACCACCATTACATCATTACATCCATCTACTCTTTATTACAACCACCACTCCATCATTACATCCATCTACCGGTACTTTTTATTACAACCACCATTACATCATTACATCCAACCACCATTACATCATTACATCCATTTACTCTTTATTACAACCACCATTTTATCATTACATCTATCTATCTATCAAACATTACATCCACCTGTTGCACATTAAATCCAACTACTGGTCAGAACATCCACCAGTTGGCGGCTTTCTCTCATTACATCCACCTACTTACAGCTGTCTCAGCATTACCTGGTCATAAGATGAACGATCCCCCGTCAGAAATGTGAGCTTGAAGTTGGTGATGAAGAGCTTCCCTGAGATTCCTTGCTTTTTTTCGGTGAATGGCACAAAGCACAGCACGCTGTCTGCCTCTGTTACCGTTTTCTCCCCTGCAACAGTCAAACTACGTTAGAATGTGTAATTCTTGCTTGATTTAACTTTATACTCCCCTTGTAAGGGGAATAGCATCGCTGCTTGTGTGCAAGTAGGTGATTTGGAATATAAGTGTAAGAATTAAAGCTTGTGGGCAAGATTGAAAGAAAATCTTAGTCTTTAGGTTTCTTAAATTTTGCATACTTTTTAAGCACTGTAACTGTCAAACCTATATATTCACTGCCAAAGTTGTTGGTGAATTATGTCTCAGGATACCTGATATTATCAAGTATTACTATTGTATATACAATTCACACTTTATGTACAAGTTAACCACATGGTTTTGACACAATCTGAGCCAAAAAAAAAGGGAGGGGGGTATATAATACAGAGGACCCCGCTTAGTATAATACCTGTTTAATATTATAGTTCGCTTAATATAATAGTTTTTCAAAACACAAAACCATTTCTTAATAAATCATTGTATTTTACATCGGTTATTATAGAAGCTTAAATAGTGGACCCCGCTTAATATAATAGAAAGATCATGCCTGTCAATTGAGTTTCACACCTTTTTCTCGAGCTAGCCCCCCATGAGAAGCTTGTATAAACACTCTGACTTCCCAAATCACTTTGAAATTTACCGACTGTGCTGGCCAGACTGGATTAGTCACGCCTCACTGCACGTGGCTTGGGTACTTTACCTATGCACCTAACAAGTGACATCGCTGTATTATTGAGGTTTTTTACAGTTTGAATAAGTGAATGCCTCTTGTTTTTGTAAATAAATTTATAACAAATGGGACATTTCACATGGCTTAGCAGATGGTACATGATGTTCCATTTGACGATTTGTACTGCAGTGAAGTAGTGACAAAGTCTTTTTTTAATATGCCTCTATTTTATAGGAAGAATGGGCTAAATAAATCAAAGAAAATAAGAAAATTCTGCATAACTTTGTGGTTTATTTGATTTTCAATGAAAGAAGTTATTAAAAACGAATTGTCTCATGAATGCCTTATTAGATTTAGTCAAAACCGGAAGTACAGGAAGAAAACAAAATGAAAGCATGTCAACTTATCGGAAGCATATTGGTGGATCTTGCAATTTTCCAAGCTTGGAATAGTAAACTTTATTCATGAAATTAACTTTTATAAAGCATTAAAAGTAAAGTTTTAGAAGAAATCATCAATTATTGTGGACATTACATTGTCTAAAAATAGATAGTAATAATACATGACGTGAATAGGCACATATCATATTGTACACATTGAATTTAGCTGGGTACGCTTATTATTATAGTCCGGTTAATATAATAATTTTTCATGACAAAATAACTATTATATTAAGCGGGGTCCACTGTATAATAAGGGAGACTCCCTTATTATACTACATTACCCCCCCCCCCCCTTAATATATTTGTGCTCAGATTGTGTCAAAACCCAGTTAACAGTAAAACACAATTACTGTAACAAATGAGTTAACTAAATTCACAACACATTTGAAAAAGTTTCCTTTCGTGAGGGGATGCTCTGCTTAGCAGAGCTCTTGTTTTTGCTTCATGAAGTGTTCAAATGTTCAATTTTGAAATTAGCTAGTGCTAAGACACGTACACAGCGAAATCAATGACAGTAAAACACTGAGTAAAATTTTACTGAATTGTCACAAATGTTACTTCCATTCTATATAACTATTTCAATATACCCGATAAATATTGTAATTCTCCTCACTTGAAAAATGGGGCACAAGTTCAGTTAACATACCGGTACATAAAACTTTCCGTCAGAGTGTGTCACCGATACCTTAATTACCGGAGGCAAGTTCAACAGAGCGAGTGAGCGCGAGCGCTCGCCAAAATTTCCTATACCTGCAATACAAATTTTGGCGAGCGCTCGCGAGCGCTTGCTCTGTTGAACTCGCCTCAGGTATACTTCTGAATCCAAGCACATCCCTTGCTATATCATGTTTCAACATACAGGTTTTACTATACATTTATTTCAATCTTGTAGTACATGTACTTTGTGTATATGTTCACTTCCATAAATCTTTGAATTTCTGCTGTGAATCCTAAAGCACTGAATGAACTTACCTGGTAATAGATGAGGATTCAGATCATTCTGGAAGAAGGAAGAGGCTCGCTTCTTTATCTCCTCCTGGAAAAATAAACAGAGGAAAAAATGTCAGACTGACAGACTGTAAATACATACTACAGTCAAACTTCGTTATCTCCAACTAGATGGGACTGTTTAAAAACTTTGATATCCGAGTATTCAAGATATCAGAGTAAAACTGTTAAAAAATAAGTGGTTGGACTAACAAATCACATAATCAAGATATCAGTGTTCGAGATATCCAAGTTCAACTGTATAAGTACATGTAAGTAGAAAAGAAAGGATCAAGATTTTATAATGATACTATTGGGGATGGGGTAATTAAGCCATATTAGGGGGTTCTCCACACCTTTAGAAAAAGTTTCTCAAACTTGCACAAAATGTGTTTTCTTTAACTAAAGATCTCATATCCTAGCATGTGGTCAAAAGCAATTTTTAGGGGGAAAATGACAAAAATTTATTGCCCCTGCAGTATTCCAATTCGTGACCTGTATGTCAGTAGCCTGATGTTTTATTTTCAGAGCTACACAGACATTGAAATTCATGCATATAAACTGTTTCACAAGACATTTCAATCTCACTGTTTGTAATATGCAATATTTACATTTTTCAGTGTCTTTGCCTGTGATAACACTATGTATCGATTTTGTACTATACAGTCCAATAAATTCAAATGATGTATAATTGGGGCTCAAGTGGGGTTTGCTTATTTATATTCAAATAATTAATTGTACAATTGCCTAGAATTATATAAATATAAGTATAAGGAATCATTTTATGAATATTATGAGATAATTATTTCAATCAGGGCGTTATCAAATCTATATCATAAAGCCCTTCAAGTTTTATTGGATTTGATCAAGTCCCGACCGAAATAATCACCTCATAATACTCAAAGAATGATTCCTTATTCCTTAAATATTATTAAAATTATAGGTAACACCGGAAAGTTTGAAGGACCAGTATTTCCACTTGCAGCAGACTGCAATTCAACAAACCTGTGACAAACGGGAAGAACAGAGCTGCCGTGAGAAGTTTTGGGGTTAGGCTCTGTAAAGGGAGAGTTACTTAAAAATATTGCTTAACAACCATTTACTTATTTTAAATAATTATGTAGAATTTATAACATCTAAAATAAAATAATATAAAAATTGAATAAGCATGAAACAAGTTTTTAATGAAACTTAAAGATGTTATTGATATATTTTTAAATGAGTGACAAAATTGCTTAAATACATACATGTACTGTAATCGTACTGAATTTGAAACTCCATGTTGTGTTAAAATATGGTACGTAGCATATATGACACATGTACATATGATCATGAATTTCAGTATTAAGACTACTGCAGTGCTAATTTCCTGTTAAATGGGACTATATAATTATTATAATACATATTCTGCATGTTAAAAAAAAACTAGCTTTATTATGGGTACTTGTGCAGATGGTGGAAATTAATGTTAAATCTTGACGTGTACAATTTTTAATGTATAGCCTTTATAATGTTGTACATTTCTTGCAGTATTATTTTGGTTAGTTTTCCTAATTGCAACAAATGCAAATTAGATTATCTTAATATATATAAGCTTTCCAAGTTTTGTCATTTCTTATTATGTAAAATTAATGCTCTACCTACAAACGTGCAAAAATTTCATTTTTCAGACTTTGAGAATAGCTTTTAAAATGACATGTACATGCATGCAAAATATTTACCTTAGTAACTTCCTAATAAATCACAAAGTTTACAGTCAAGTAGATGTAACAATAAGTTAAAATCTGACCAACTGATTCGGATAACATTATAATATCCAATATCCATAATGACATATGCAAACTAAGTTACGTAGAGGCAAAATATTGATTTTTTCTTTATTATTATAATTAATTTTCTACTCATTGAAAGTGCATCATACAGCATGAACTCAAATCAATGTTTGCAGCGCATTAGGGGATCGTGGGAGCCAGCTAGCTAGGGGTGACGGATATTATTAAAATACTTACCACTTCTCCCACACTTAACTGATAAAAAACGCAATGGCCGATCTTACATCATATGACATCATACAACTTTTAAGTTATTTTCATGTCCAGTGGAAGAACAATTGATAACAGATCATAATAGTAGTAACATCAAAGGATTAGACATAATCTCTGAATGATTTTTTTAAATCACTATTTTGATTGCATATTTATTTTTAGTCATTTCAATTGAATCAGTGTAATATATACATGTATATAAGTGGGCAAATGATTTTTTGATATCCTAAACAGGTCAATATACTATTTGTACGGGTATACATAGCAATTATGTATACATGTACATATATAATTATGTTATATTTGTTTATATATGCACATATCTTTTACACAAAAATATATACAGTAGAATTCCTGTTAATTTGAATATTGCACAATTTGATCTACTCTTTACTTCTGTACATAAATTGTACATTCCTATATATTGTGTTTCACTTTTACAGTTTAATTCGTCACTTGATAATACCATAAATACCTGGTTTAATGAACAAGAGACTAGCCATGATATACGTATGATATACCCATCCCGTACTGTCAAGTGTATAATATGTGTTGTGTTTACACCGTAACCTAAAAATTCTCGGCGCATTCCTACTGGTAAATATATATCCCACTTTTTCCTCAAAAAAAAGAGGAACTCTACAATCTTTGTTTTTTTTTTTTTTTTCTTTCACTTATCGTGTAATAGTAGCCCAACATTTTTACCACAAATTTTCACACAGTCACCCTTTACACACAAATAACATCATTTTTTTGAAAATCTTATATAAATGGGAGCAGAAAAGAACACCCCTTCCACATATAAGTTTCATTGAAAAAATTCAACAGTTATATGATATCATGTACTTCCCAATTTAGTCATAAAACTGAAATAATTATTGATTTTAAACCTTAATTTACCATTGACTATAAATGCTATACTAGGGTTTTTTAAATTTCAATGGCTGAACAAAGGAATAAAACTTTCTCTGAAATAATCAATAATAAATTACGGAATGGAAATAAGACGGCTAACTACCGCTAACCGCAAAACTTACGTCATTTTCATCTTCATCTGGATTATCAACATAGGACCTGAATGTCTGAAACATAGAGTAGACCTGAATAAATGTATATTAAGTTAATGCATGCATATTATTTCAATAATCTCTTTGCCTAGCACGTATGTATATATCTATTTAGTTGGTGAGGATCAAGGAAGTCACTTAATCCAACAATCTATCTTTTCCTGTTTCTACAATACAGTTGAAACGTGTAATGATTTCAATCTATTTATAATTAAGTAACATTTAATCTATCTGCCATTTACGGTCACTGGCAACAAGGCTTAATTAATTTCTATCATTATAGATTTCTAACTGCATGTGCATTTACAAGCAGTCAACAATCAAATAATGATGTTTAAAAGATCACCAACTATTGTAAATAAACAAAGAAAACAAAACACTAAGACTAATGGAAATCCACGAAAACTGAGCATGTCTCCTTCTTTTACCCAACACTATCCCCTCCCCTCCCCCCCCAAAAACACCCTCTCCAGCACCCCCACTGACCCTGCCTGACCCCTCAATCCATGATCACACACTCCTACCTTCATACGAACATCAACATCGTAACTGCTATTCCTTGAAAACAGAGACCTCCTAAAGGATGCCATGTTGTCAACATTGTCTACAAGCTTAACTGTATAGGATACACATGACTGCTGGCAACGCCCCCTCGTATATTTCCTATCAGCCAAAGCCAGGTCACATGAATTGAAAAACTTCAAACAGCTAGGCCGGCTGTGTTTGTATCGGCTAGTGGTTGTTGTTGGGTTAAGAAGGGTGAACTGATAAGTATATATAGATACTGTATTTATATAACTACCGGAATAATAGGCGTTTATTTTTAAATGTCTAATAGCTGGGTCACTAGGTTTAACAAGCTTGCTCATGAACGTTGTAAACATATTGAATTATTTTGGAT
This sequence comes from Magallana ariakensis, assembly GCA_020458035.1. Taxonomy (NCBI): domain Eukaryota; kingdom Metazoa; phylum Mollusca; class Bivalvia; order Ostreida; family Ostreidae; genus Magallana; species Magallana ariakensis. The sequence goes on from CM035816.1 coordinate 29,476,894, forward strand.
ACTTGTGGATTATATAATTATAAACAATATATTTTGCTCTGTCTTTATATTTAAAACCAGATTAATGCTGATTTCACAAATAAGAGTTTGATTCTGATGTATTTTATTAACTTCGATCATTCATAGGTCAGCTTTAATTTTGTTTATCCTATACCCTTGGCCTTATTATCAGACCCCCAGGGAACAGATCTACACCTCCCACTCTTGCTTTCACATTGATAGCCATTCATGTAGAAGAGCTACCCTGTGGGGTGGGGGCAAGGTTGGTGTTGGGGTGGGGAGGGGGAGGGTGCCAGCTTGCTTTTTTATATGGTTACACTTACCGGCATATCATAGGGCTGTGTATTGAAATAAAAATTTCAACACAATACAATTCAGTGAACATCATTTTTCCACATTTTAATATTGTGTATTTTATTCAACTGTAATTGCAATTAAATGAAAATTAAAAAGGTTACATATTGATGTTTATTTTTTCATGAAATATAGCGTAACAAAAACAAACATTTATCTTTAAGCATTAAATAAAAAATGAAAACGACTTGCTGAGGGTCTTATGCTGGTTGGGTGATGTCTGACAAAGTTGATTTCAAAATCTGTGTGTGCTATATAGGAATATGGTGGAATGAGAATATAGTTCCATTTACATCTGGGTGTGTGGAGTATCAGATAATTACATGGTGTTTCCTGAAATACTTAATAAACACTTGAAACTTTCAAAATTTCAATGCAAGTGCTATAAAATTCAACTGAATACATTGTAGTTTTGTATAGTAATAAAAAAAGAATTCTTTCACAATTTCAGTTGTTTTGCATTCTGTTGAAATAGCTAGTACATACAGTAAATGCTAGCTATAGATATTTTGTGTAATATCTATTAAACAGCAAAAAGTTCATTGTATTTAAAAATCTAAAATATGTCCAAGATTCACAAAAACTCATAAATATTTCCATAGCTAAGAGAAATAAACTTTTTGTGAGTTAATAAACATGTAACTTTTGCAAAAGTTTTCCAAATAAACGCTTAACTTTTGATATATAATGCAAACTTTCGCATTCTAATGCATAACTTTAATGAATAAAGACATAACTTTCTCAATATATGACGCAAAACTTTTGCAAATACCGGCCTGCTTAACTTTCCTTAAAATAAGAAACTCTGACAAATATTCAATATACCCAAAACTTTCACAAAAAGTTACTCGTCTATTCGCAAAAGATACATGTTCAACTGCGAATTTTTTTTTTTACAATGGAAAATGAGCTCAATTTGGCTTTCATGTAAATTGATGCCTTATTACTGGTATTCTAGTTTGTTGGTTTCACATTTAATTCATAATATGTGTCGATCTGTACAATAGATCCAAAGATCAGATCCTTAGATCAAATTAGAGGCCCAAAGGCCTTAATGGTCACCTGAGTAAGATACAACCCTTTAAATTCACATGATGGCAGTTTAATAATTGCATTCTTAATATTATGCAAAATCGAAGAAAATTATATGTTGCTCAAAACAAGATTCATAGGGTGATGAAGGATCAAGAAAATGAATGCATGAATCTGTTCTTCTGAAGTTTCCCAAACACTTGATTCAATCTATTATGTGACTGGAGGACGGACAAGTATATATACCCATCCAAGTATATGTATAAGTATGACATGAATTATGACCTTGCCAACAAACAGGTGTCATAAAAGTTATTTATTTCCATTAAAAAGATGTAAAGAAGAGAAACTTCCTTAAAAATATAAACACAATCAATGCATTTGACAGCAAATTTAAACAAGAAATTATATGCAAGCTAGGGCAAAACTTCTGTAAATTTGTGAAGTACAACCTTACAAAGTACATGTATGTCACTGTTAACTTAATTAAGTCTTCACAATTTCACTTATATATTGGCATCATGCATACATTAAAACTTTTTAAATAATTTCTCTTGTGAAATGACCCATCAGTTACATTATTAACAATGATTAATAAGTCATTACATAGGTGAATTAATTTGACCTCTCATTGAAGAATAAAAAAAAAAAAAGGTCATGTTTCTGCAGGAAGTGGGAGGATATAGTTATGTAACTCCAACTACAGGTAGTTCATGCAGTCATTTTGCATCCACCATAAAACCTTATACACATGTAATTATAAGTTTGGGTGCTAGATGCTGTTATTAATTAGGTATTAAGAAGATTTTTAGGCATAAATGTATATTCACCATATTGACATATGAATCACTTTTTTGTTAATTGCTTTCCCTAATCTAAATTTTTAAAACATAAATCTACCAGAAAACAAAATGCAAATCACATTAGTACGGTAAAACATAATTACATATTCATTGCCCTTATCGCAGTCCTTCAACATGTTCAAACCTCAGTCTGCATGTAGTTAAAATTAAATGAATTAAGTGTTTGGGTGTCCTTCAACCTTCCCAAGAAAATGTGTTTATAAAGTTCATGCAGTGACCCGCCCTAGCATAATTTTGGAGCTTTTCCATGTACCGTATTAAGATGAAAAAAAAAAATCTTTATGCACAAATTACGTACCACCTAGAAAAACACAGCATACATGTTCACTAGTGTATTTAGCATTAAATGTGTTTCAAGGAGAACTGGTTGTCTGTCATCATTTAAATACTTTAATATGTTATGTCAGTCAAGTAAAATGGATGGGTATCACATTATACGGTTCACCGATTGGCCACTATTAACAGAGCAAGAAGGACCACTGTAGGAGCTTGTTCCCAGCATGCCAACTGCCTTAATTGCTTTCATGCTAAAAATTTCTATGAATTCTAAAATGTACTGTATCTTATAAAATATATAATTTATACATGTACATCACAATATTAATTAATCAATCAGGATAGTTACAGTACATTGGTAGAAAATACAGGCCTTCGTTTAGAGGAATTGTTGACTTTTCTTAAATAAATTGGGAAATGCAATCATGAATATAAATCTGAATCCGTCCCAATTAATGTAAATTTTCCATGTAAGACATGTGTCTAAAGGAAATTGACGCATATTGTGAATAGTACTCATATACAGGGAAATATTCCGAATTTGCCCCCGGTTTTTTTTTTCGCCCCTTTCGCCTCGTTGACAGGGGGCGAATTTAAGACTGGGCGAATTCCTATGTTTTAAACTATATTCTTTATTCACAACTTTGTCTGCAGGGTGAATTCAAGACGGGGCAAAACCGTTTGCAAGTAAAAAAAGGGCGAAAATAACCCTGAATACAGTATTCCTAATTTCAATTTTGAATACATCAAATGAACTAAAATTATAAAATTTAGAATAGACTTGTGAAATATTTTCCTACAAAATTTTGATTTCAAGTATCTATACTATGGTCCAAATTTAAGTGGAAATAAAAACCTTGTTCATATAGTTAAACTTTAAAAACCTTTTATTTCATGTTAATATAAAGTACCGGTAATTAAATATTCTGACTGATAAATATATACATGTATATATACACACTCTTGAGAAGTTTATCATATTTATCATAAATGTCCTTGTTTCAGCACATATATCTTATGTATTAACTATACTTTAATAATGTGCATAGATTAAGCCTTATTTTTTTTCCTTGAACAGAAGGTTTATCTTATCTGACCGCATGTTGCATTATTACATTTCTATGCAAAGCTTAACAAACATGGATTTGTAATATGTTTAGTAAGGGGTGTAATGCTCATGTAAATGATTTAAGTTTTCTTACTACCAATTTTGAATCTTAATTAAAAATCAAAAGTAATTTTATGATAATTCACCATATAATGCTCCACTTCCACTTCTCCTTCACAAAGTCTTTAGAGTCATAGGAGTTTTTAAACTATACTAAAAGCTTTATCCAAGCTTCTCAGGATATATACATGAATCAGACTAAATTGGACATTTACTGGGGCCTGCATGAATGGCATGCATCTTTAATTGGGCTTCATTCAAGTCATTCTTTAAATTTTACTTTTGAACATAAATCCACCCTTCTCCTTACCCAGTAATTACTGAAGTCAATGAAAAATCCCATTGTTGTAACAAATTTTTTGTACCAGTACATTCTGTTAAAAACTTTTTTTTTAAAATATATTGATATATTTGTGTATTCACTACTTTAAAAAACTTGTGTAATTTTACATTTCCTACTACGAAATACAATTATGAATATTTGCTCCTCTTGCTCGACGGTTATAATTATCCTAATATGCGAGTGAATTTGGACATTTACCAGTTTATCATAGATTATTTCACATTTAAAATGCTAGGAAGTGGAACTGTAGTTAAAACAACAAATAAAAGATTAAAGTAGTATATTCTTTGAAAGAATGATATTAGTCAAATTTGGCCCCCATAATTTGCCATTTTTAAAAGTGTTTCAGGTACATTAAATTGTTGTGTTATTTTTTAGAAGAGTTGATATAAACTATATTTTTCACCTATTTATTTGATTAATTTGCACGCACTGGCAGTATATGACGTCAGACGTGCATGACGCTATTTTTATAATTCAATCAAAATCAGTCATTATTTGACATTTAATTTTCTTATCTTTTTTCGAATGGGAAATATAGAGCGACGCTTTGAACAAGAACAAAATTTTTGTCATTTATAAGTACTGACTAGATACATCTGGTGAAAATATTTTGTTTGTTCAAGCAATCGCTCAATGTTTTCTTAAAGAAAAACTGCTTGAAAACCAGCCGTTTTACGCTAAAAATGCGAAAATGGCGGGAAAAAGTAAACTTTATGATGTCATATTTTTAAATTGTGGGCACTTTATTCAAAATAAAAATTATGAATAAACTTAAAATGCATATCTGTACAAAGAAAACAAAGAATTACAGTAAAATGATGATGTTCATTTTAGTGGGCCATTTTAGGCTCAAACCATATAAAGTCCTTTCAATGTTAAAATTTTTTTAAGTTATTTCATTATTCACATGTATCTAACATATCTATAAAAAGCCCTCGGGGCATTTTTAAGCGTTTTTATGTAATTAGTCACGGCTGACGCTGTGCAAACTTATACTTAATCACGGACTAACGTTAAACAAATGCTATTATCTTTATGAAAATTAAACCAAAAGGTTATTTAAGAGTTATTCAAACAATAATAATAAATCCACTAACCACCTGAAAAACATTTCGTTTCCATTATTCAGAACAAATTCGGATAATATGGGGAAAATGCACATATTCTGAACTTTTTCATGAAAATGAAGCGCAATAATCGCATATGGCCCATACACAAAACTTTACCTCTCTTCCTGCTTCTTTCTCATTTCTCGAGAGATAAGAAATAAAACTGGATGTCATATTAAATTTCGTAAGCGATGTTCATCGTGTTTATTTACGAGCGACTTCCTCAACTTCCTGCTGATGGTTTGACGTAAACTAGTTCCTGTTCACTAAAACTGAACCAGTTTAGGTATCTGAAGTAGCTTGGCGGATTCCAGCTTTTCCATTTTTTAAGAAAAAAAATCCAAGAGGGTGTTAAAATTCAATGTTTAAACCTTTTCAGGAATTCAGGATGCAGTACAAGTATTGAATTATTGTTTATCTATATCATATTTTTAAAATGAGGATGCTCATGTAAAAGAACGTCTGTACAATGTAGTAAATTCACAAAAGAAAGAGGAACTATTTGATATAATTTCATCTTACATTTTACTAGTTTGCAAAATAAACAAAAATTATTTTGGATTTTAAACTGTGAAGAATTAGATACATTAAACTCTCTTGGTAACTTTTTACAAAAGGCATTACTTTAATTTGTATTTCTTAGTCAAATATTGGTTTTCAATTATATGATAAACTATTTCAGATTTGCATGTATTTTGACATATTTATGTATTGGTGTTTAATATAAATATACATATTTATTGAGTATATATATATATATATATATATATATATATATATATATATATATGACATTAAAGGAGCATGGTCACGATTTTGGTCAAATTCTTTTTTTCTGTTTTGATTATTTACAATGCTTTAGGAATGCATTTCCAATGACCAAATAAAATTTGAGAGTCAGTAGTAAAGTTATAAGCAAGATACAGGGCTCACAATTCTTTGCCATGTAAACAAGGCTCGTGCCCTGTTTTTGTTTACATAAGTTCAATTTACCAGTGAAAGTTGTGTTACAAGCTGATTTTTCCATCTTCTTATTCGTTTTAAGCATAAATAAACAGATCCTAACATTTACTACAATCATTTTAGGTTTCAAACTGGAGTTTTCACTTCAACATTCAAAATGTTAACAAACGCTTTGTTTAAATTGCAAAGAATTGTAAGCTTTGTAACTCGCTTATAACTCAACGAATTACACTCAAATTTTGATTGCCTATTAAAAATGCCTTACTGAAGCATTGAAAACATTCAAATCGGAAAACTAATTTTTGACCAAAATCGTGACCATGCCCCTTTAAAATTGTATGTGTATGCTGACATTAACAAAAATAATTCACCTTTCTTTGTAATTAAACACATGCAGTACCTTGATTTTTTTTAAATGGAGAAATAAATATCGACAATCTTTTGTCTATTGTTCAATCTATACATTTTATCTATGTTATATTTATACTCATAATTGGAATATTTCTATGCACAACTGAAATGCGACAGTACTCGGAAAAAATAAAACACCCGTATATAATAAATATACTGAACAACAAAAATCATTTTAAGCATAATTTTACTCATAGAACATAGTTCTCCTATTTAAAAAAACAAAAGAAATGAAAGATGCGTTTATCTTTGTGATGTTGTAAGTGTTTTTGTTTTAATATTAAACGGCTGTACTCAACACATTCATTCATTGTTTGTTCACTTAATTTAGAGCTTTACGTAAAGGCGGTCCATTAATTTTACACTTGATATAGATTTTTTTTTAGCTCAAAACTTGCTCTTTGATAGTAAGGAATTGTCATCATTTTATACAATACAGCGCCAGTATGAAAGGCGGTGCATAGTGTGACATTACTTTTGGATAAACCCTTGTATGTAACTCTGAATGAATAATGGTATCTAAAAAACGATTTTTTTTAAAAAGCTATTGAAATTATGGTGATATAATTTTATTTGTAAGGAATTTGTTACTTAGAATATTTACTACAGTACTTTAAATCATATAAATAATTGGTGGGGGGGGGGTGAGTGTCGGTAGTTAAGCTGAGTTTTTATTTACCTCACTCGTTTTTGTAAGCTTCATGCGCATAATAATAAAGATATGAAAATATTTAACTTGTTTACTTTTTAATCGAATGGTTTCCGACTACACATGTATTATACATAAAGCTGTTATAAAAAAGTTTGTATTTATACATATGTCAGACCATTACTCCATCTACCCCTTTATGTAGGCAATTTAGCATTACCTGTTCTAAAATTACAACAACAAAAATCTTATATATAATAGGTTGTTAAAATAGAGAGTTAAATAAGAGAAATTTAACTTACCTTGGAATGAAACATTTATAATTCATTCTAGTTTTAGACCCCCCCCCCCCGCATTTTTTATATAGCCACCCCCACCCACCCCCCTCTCGCTGTATTTGATTTGCATTACTTCAAGCTAGCCTCATAAGCATTACTTGTATGGACATAGAAAAATTAAACCTGACAAATAAATACTGTACATGTTACTGAGAATTCTGTTGATATGTTTGAATGCCAATATGTTTGTAGGAACAAGAGGAAGAAACGAAATTGAAACTAAAATTGGGATTTTGGGGATTAATACATACAACATATCAGTTTGCATTATCAGTTGCACCATAAAATGAAATATACAAGTCATTTGATATTGGTCCTGTAATTTAATGCCGTTGACAACTTTAAGCAGAAAAAAATTTTATATGTCACAGTCAGTGTATATGTCATATATGTACACGTATAGGTGCCAATTCATGTACATGATCGACATACCACGTACGGTCGACGTCGTACCATATTCTAATTAAATATTATAAAATTGTACATATTTCGAACGTACACTCTTCTATCAAAGTTTATATCAAAATTTCTTATCTTTAGGTTAACCAGATGGGTTTTTTTTCCTCACCGCAACATCAATATGATTATGTTTATATAGTAATCCGACATATAACAAAGCGCCATTTCTTCTTATAGCACTCGATATGGGTCATACAAAATTTTCACAATTTTAACATATTTTTGTTAAACACATCTTATTTATTTGAGCATTAAAATAATAGTTTACTATATCTCTTTCTATTATGGTGTGCTATTTTTAATAAACAGGTGCATATAGTGCAAAAAATGTGCATATCGAGTGCAACGAAAATACAATGGTGAATATTTTGTGCTTCGGTAGTCATCTTTAAGACGGATTATCTCAGCCCTGAGCAAATATCAGTTGATTGTTTTATATTTCTCGGCACCTTGAAAGATTAAAGTTCATCTGTTTTCGTAAAAGCTTCCACAAAATAATCACAGAATGTAGATTTTGACGAAAATGTTATTTCAGTCCTCTGTTTTTCAAAGACCGCGCTCCTGTTTTGACTTGAATTATAAGAAAAGTATACACTAAACTGTGGTTTCATATGATAGAATCGGTAGTTTAGATATCTGGGAATTATATTGTGAAAAGAAATTTGATGTATGTACATAAGAAAGTGTCGAAAATTCAGAAAATACTAGTTCGAGAAGCACAACGGCGTTCATTTTGTAAACAAAATCTATGCTACGACGTAGTCTGGTGTAGGTGCTTTCTCAGACGTCCGCGCTCGTAGTATAAATAAAGCCAGTCGATAACGCGCAGAAAATTCATTCGAAACACGAGACTCAGAGACCACGGAAGGTGTTTAAGATGTCTGAAGCAGCAGTAGAAACCCCCGTTGAACAGCCCGAGGCTGCAGAGAAAGATGAAAAAGCCACCAAACCCGCAAAAAGTCCCAAGAAGAAGGCTGTCAAGGCAAAGAACAAGACGCCATTGAATCACCCTCATTATCGAGACATGATCAAGGATGCTTTGACCAATTTGAAGGAGAGGGGAGGCAGTTCTCGACAGGCCATTTTGAAGTATATCGTAAAGAATTTCAAGGTGGAGGATGAAAAATCAGCCAATAATCATCTGAAAATGGCCTTGCGTGCCGGTGTTAAAAATGGATCTCTCAAGCAGTCTAAAGGCACGGGTGCGTCTGGGTCCTTCAGGTTGGGCGAGAGTAAAGCTCCAAGTAAGCCAAAAGCAAAGAAAGAAAAGGCAGCGAAACCAAAAGCAGAGAAGAAAGTAAAAAAGAAGCCCAAAGTGAAGGCCAAGGCCGAGAAGAAACCGAAAGAAAAGGCCGAGAAGAAAGCAAAATCACCGAAAAAGGCTGCTGCCAAGAAAGCCAGCAAGCCCAAGAAAAAGTCGCCCAAGAAGGCAGCCGCCAAAAAGTGAATCTCGAGACTCTGAACATTGATGAAAAAAAGAGACGCTCATTTTTAAGTGCTCCTTTGATTAAACAGTGCAATACATAGATCTGTCCCTTTCCATGCTGTAGAACTCGGGAAATCTGATTGGAACTCGGCTTTCGGTTTGGACCAAAAGTGCTATATAGTGCGTCCTGTTATCAATTACATGTACTTATATTTTCGTACCAGAAAGGTATAAAATTTTGTTTGTTTTCATCATAAAAATTTTAGATCGTTTTTGTATGTCATCATTGAATACAAATCTGTACGATTTCTACTAATATAGATTTTCGCCAGATTTATTACGAACTTTTACATTTTTGTACTGTGAAACAGTATTGTAGAACGATGCTCTTGTTATTTAAAATATTGTATTACGTATTTTCATGTTATTTTCATGTTTATTACATGAATTTCGTTTGAATAAACGAAAATTAAAATAACTTGGAGTTATCGTTCTTTTACCTATTGCCGATTTGCCGAGCGATTTGTTTCTCTCAAAACCGTATAAACGGTGCAAGAGATACAAGTCAAAGTTATTTACAATAAAAGTTATACTTAATGTATTCAGAACTTGACAATTTAATTAAAGGTAAACTATATGAAGTAAGATTTTCGAATTCTATGGAACGCCTCAACTGCCTTATGTGAATAAACTTCATTATGTGATGGTACTTTAACATTACGTGATGGTACTTTAACATTACGTGATGATACTTCGACATTACGTGATGGTACTTGAACATTATGTGATGGTACTTTAACATTACGTGATGATACTTCGACATTACAAATAGTACTTTAACATTATGTGATGGTACTTTAACATTCTTTATATGATAGTATTTTACTATGCGGTGGTTCTAAAAATAGGGAAGCGTCGCATCGGGATCAAAATACATGTACGCCAAATCTCTAAACACGTGGATGCATGTAAAAAAAATTTAACACTGGGCTGATTCTCTGTTTCAGAAATTGATCAGATAGGACTAAGGTCCACTAAGACTAGTTTAGATCAACAAATACTTTTGTTTTGATTAAGAGTTGCCTTAAACTTTTAAAAGGGTCATTTTAAATTTTAAAGAATGGCTGCTTGGTGAGACCATTTGGGCTCCCCATCAGCGCATAAAAATCAGGGGGTACGAAAAGTCCCCCAGGGGATTTTTGGTCCAAAAATGTGAACCCATGCAATCATTTGGCGCTTGGTCAGAGTGGACTGCTAAAAATTTTAATAGCACCTAAACAAAGACTTCTGTAATTTATGTTAGAGATTGGACTTATGGGGATTGACGGGCTCTCCCTGTGTAGGAGTGGGCAATGTAACAGGCACGTAGCATCAGCCTCCCCCCTTAGGATCCTTAGGATTTTCATGATTTTGGGAAGTTGTCTTTTTTCTTTCTTTTTTTTTTTTTGCTTGTCAAGATTTCTAGGATGAGTCTGCACTCCCCCTTTCTTTCAAAAACGATGCTACGTGCCTGTGTAAGCACTGATTTATTCAACAGTACAGTTACTGTTAAAATCAGATTCAACAGCAATGGGGGGCGGATGCTACGTGTCTGTTACATTGCCCACTCCTACACAGGGAGAGCCCGTCAATCCCCACAAGTCCAATCTAACATAAATGACAATTCTTTGTTTAGGTGCTATAAAATTTTTAGCAGTCCGCTCTGACCAAATGATTGGGTTCTGAATGCACATTTTTGAACCAAAAATCCCCTGGGGGACTTTTCGTACCCCCTGATTTTCATGCGCTGATGGGGAGCCCAAATGGTCTCACCGAGCAGCCATTCTTTAAAATTTAAAATGACCCTTTTAAAAGTTTAAGGCAACACTCAATCAAGCAGTAGTATTTGTTGATCTAAACTAGTCTCAGTGGACCTTAGTCCTATCTGATCAATCTCTGAAACAGAGAATCAGCCCAGTGTTCGAAAAAACGTTATTGGCATCCAGGTGTCTAGAGTTTTAGTGTACATGTATTTCGATCCCGAGGCGACGCTTCCCTATTTTTAGAACCATCGCATAGTAAAGTAGCATCATATAATGAAGATTGTTAAAGTACCATCACGTAATGTTAAAGTACCATCATGTAATGTCGAAGTATCATCACATAATGTTAAAGTACCATCACATAATGTTAAAGTACCATCACGTAATGTTGAAGTACCATCACGTAATGTCAAAGTACCATCACATAATGTTAAAGTATCATCACATAATGTTAAAGTACCATCACGTAATGTTAAAGTATAATCATATAATGAAGTTTATTCACATAAGGCAGTTGAGGCGTTCCATAGAATTCAGTGGGGCATCGGTGTATAAAAGAAGTCGCTTGCAAATGGTCCTATACATGGACATAATTTGTATGGAACATTTTTCTATCTCGTGTATTTCAGTGTCTGGCGATCACAAATTGAGTTAGCAAATGCATGACCAACGATTAATGAATATATCATTTATGAAATTGAAAGCATTTTTTTTGTATGCCGGTGAAAAGGATACAAATAAATATCGGTTGATATCTCGAGTTTTGCTTGCTTTGAAGGGAGAGCCAGTAAGACAATTTTTAATATTATTAAAAATACACGCATTAATTCATTTTAAGCTCACCTGAGCTGAAGTCTCAATTGAACTTTTTTAATTTGTCTGTAGTCGTCGTTAACTTTTCGCTTCTTTATAATTATAATCTTTAAGCCACAGTCACTTGTTTCTGCGTCTAAGTTTACCTAATGCGCGGATCTAGGGGAAGAGAGGGGGGCTCCGGACCTATCAAAGTAAAGTTCCCCCCAAAATATAGACACGAAGCGTCGTTTTTGAATTGGGGGGGGGGGCAGACTCATCCAAAAAATCTTGACAATAATATCAAGCAATAATTTTTTTTAAAAACAACAAAAAACAAACAAATAAGCATAATCATGAAAATCCTAATCCGTGGAGAGGGTGCGTATACTTATAACAATCTCACTGTACATATGTTTGTATTTTTTACATGCTTCCAAAAGAGGGGGGGGGGGGGTGTTAAATAATTCTTATTATTGCAAGGAAAAGGGGCAGGCCCCAAGCCCACCCGATGCTACGTGCCTGAAATACACACCAGAACAACCCCCCCCCCCCCCCCCGGGAAACAAATTCACACACCCCAATACCCTCGGGTAAAATTATTGGATCCGCGCATGTAGACATATTATAATATACACTTAACAAAACTTAAATGTTCACCTGATGTATGGATTCTTTTAAAAATTTCAAAATGAAATACATGTAATGTGAAATTTTCCACATATCGAAACCGATAAGTCTTCTCAGCAACAGCACAGACGTTATTATTTGAAATCAATTACCCTTGACGAAACATCAAAACAAAAAATGATATTTTTTAGTGCGTGCTCTTATATAAATGGCACCTTTTTGAGATAGATATTAGTCTTTAATAACAGTGTCAAAAATAAAACACTTAAAATGGGCATAATAACCAATGAGAAAAGAGCCAGAACCGTTGAAATGTTGGTGTCTGGGTTGTTCCCATGACAGGCTGTGCTCACTTAAATCTGCTGTTCATTTCGTTCTTGATGTTGTTCCCAATATTACGAATTCTGAATAACAACGATATATTAACATACTTTTTAGCTCACCTGAGCTGAAAGCTCAAGTGAGCTTTTCTGATCAAAATTTGTCCGTTGTCTGTCGTCGTTGGCGTTGGCATTGTTGTACACTTTTCACATTTTCATCTTCTTCTCCAGAACCACTGGGCAGATTTCAACCAAACTTGGAACAAAGCATCACTGAGCGAAGGGGATTCAAGTTTGTTCAAATGAAGGGCCACACCCTCATTAAAGGGGAGATAATTTAGAATTATTGAAAATTTGTTGGTATTTTGCAAAAATCTTCTTCTCAAATACTATTAGGCCAGAAAAGCTGTAACTTGTATGGAAGCATCCTTTGGAAGTGTAGATTCAAGTTTGTTCAAATCATGGTCCCCGGGGGTAGGGGTGGGCCACAATGGGGGGATGGATTTTTACATAAGAATGTATAAAGAAAATCTTTAAAAATCTTCTTCCCAACAACTATTAGGCCAGAAAAGCTGTAACTGTATGGAAGCATCCTCAGATAGTGTAGATTCAAATTTGTTCAAATCATGGTCCCGGGGGTAGGGTGGGGCCACAATGGGGGGATGGATTTTTACATAAGAATGTTTAGAGAAAATCTTTAAAAATCTTCTTGTCAAAAGCTAATTGGCAAGAAAAGCTTAACTTGTGTGGAGGCATCCTCAGGTAGTGTAGATTCAAGTTTGTTCAAATCATGGTCCCCGGGGGGAAGGTGGGGCCACAATGGGGGATGAATTTTTACATAAGAATATATTGAGAAAATCTTAAAAAATCTTCTTCTTAAAAACTATTAGGCCAGGAAAGCTCAAATTGTAGTGGAAGCATCCTCAGGAAGTGTAGATTCAAATTTGTTTAAATCATGGTCCCCGGGGGTAGGGTGGGGCCACAATTGGGGATGAATTTTTACATAGGAATATATAGAGAAAATCTTTAAAAATATTCTTCTCAAAAATTATTAGGGCAGAAAAGCTCAAATTGGAGTGGAAGCATCCTCAGATAGTGTAGATTCAAGTTTGTTTAAATGATGGTCCCCGGGGGTAGGGTGGGGCCACAATGGGGGATGAATTTTTACATAGGAATATATAGAGAAAATCTTTTAAAAAAATCTCAAAATCTATTAGGCCAGAAAAGCTCAAATCGGAGTGGAAGCATCCTTAGATAGTGTAGATTCAAGTTTGTTTAAATCATGGTCCCCAGTGGTAGGGTGGGGCCAGATTAGGGATGAATTTTAACATAGGAATATATAGAGAAAATCTTTAAAAATCTTCTTCTTAAAAACTATTCGGCCAGAAATGCTCAAACTTGTGTGGAGGCATCCTCAAAAAGTGTAGATTCAAGTTTGTTTAAATCATGGTCCCCGGGGGTAGGGCGGTGCTACAATGGGGGGGGGGTGAATTTTTACATAGGAATATATAGAGAAAATCTTCTGGGAAAGTTTTCAGTTCAAAAAGTAGTTACTTGTGTGAAAGCACTGGGGGGGGGCGGTTATATAGGAAAAGAGAAAAATATTCCTACAAGTACAACAACAAAAGGGGTTTGGTACTTACCATAAAAATATGGGGATAAAAATCAGCAGATTTTTAAACTTTTTTGAGTTGTCAAGATATTTTGATTTTGATACTGTAATGCTAATTTGATCAGAGTTAAGGCTATTGTTGCTCAGGTGAGCGATGTGGCCCCTGGGCCTCTTGTTCTCTTATGTAAGTGTATCGTAAATTCCTCAACAAAACCAGAAGTGAGCGTGATATCCAGCAAAGGTCAAAGGTCTCGAGTAGCAACCAGGACCGGGTTGCTTAAAACAACCACTGGTTAACTTAACCAGTGGTTTTTAGTATCTACTGGTTTATTTATTAACCAGTGGCCAAAGTTGTGATGCTCAAAGAGAATTTAGCCAGTAACCGGTCACCAGAGGTCAAGATCGCTACATCGTTCGGCTTAACCACTTTAAAGTTTTTAAACAGTTATAGATGGAAATCAGTCGCCCAAACGTCAGGGCAAACAATGTCTCGACGTCATTCGATGAAACGCGTCACGTGATTGCCTTACAAATTTCTTTAAACGGCGTGCGTCAAAATTTATACGGCAACATGACGGACGTAACGTTATTTGAACTGATTTTTTACACAAACGTTTGTTTACTTATCAAAGTTTAGGTCCTTGACAAAACAAAACACTTGTTAGTTTTGTTACTGACTGTTTACAGAAATTACTAGTAGTGGGGTCGGTAAAGTCCATAAACAGTCAGTAACAAACCTAATAAGTAATAATATCCGCGTTCAGGGGAAATTTATAGTAGACAAGCGGTACCATTCTCTTCTATGCGATATATTATAAAAAAAACCATATCAAGAACGAAACCATTTATGACATTACTGCAAATCACATGCATATTACATATCACATTTTCATCCTCTTTAACGGAACCACTGGCCCAATTTTAACAAAACTTGACAAAGATAATTTTTGGTGAGGGCTTTCAATTTTGTTCTAATGAAGGATTAAGGCCAGTTTAGAGCTATGCTCCCTTCAAATGGGAATATTTAGAATAAAATTAATCGAAAATACAGTTGGTCATTGTAAACATCTTTTCAAGAAACATTTATACACAGGTGCACGAGGGCAAAACTGCCCCCCCCCCCCACGGGTCTTTTTCTCTTTTTTCAATTATCATTAGGTAACCTGAGTCACTCAGGTGACCTATTGCGATCCGTTTTCGTCCGTACGCATCGTCGTGCGTAGCTCGCTTGTGTCGTTTGAACATATTTTAGCTTCTTCTCTGAAATTACAAAGGTTATCGTGACCAAATTTAGTGTGTATCACTTATAGGAGAAGGGGGACCTAAACTATGAAGTTCTTTATGCCCCCCCCCCACACCCCTAGGGGCGATAAATTTTAGGCAAATACTGTAAAAATTGATGCAAATTTAAACTGAAATCTTTTCTCTACTACTGAATATTCAGCAGAGAAACTAGGCACATGGTTATAATGAGCAGGGATGCCTCTACCAAAAATTGTGAAATTCATAGGTTTAGGCCCTAGGGTTGGGCCAATATGGCTATATAGTGAAAATGTATGAAATCTTAGAAAATCTTGTTTTCTACTCCCATATTTTATGTATTTGAGAAAAACTAAATGCATTACACTGTATTATAATATCCATGAAGCCCTCTATCTAAATTGCAAAATTCATAGCATCTGGGCCAGGGGATCGGGCCCTAAGACGGGGTCAAATTGCCATATAGTGAAAATGTATTTAATCATAGAAAATCTTCTTCTCTACTTCCACGGCAGGAGGAGAAAAACTGAATTCATGGTTATGATGAAGCCCTTATACATTATTATATATCATATATTATTATATATCTTAAAATTCTCTGCAGAATGTGATGACTAAATTTTTTGTAGAATGACAGCTAGGAAACAAGATATTATAAAGTATCATGAAAATAATAACTTTACTCTTTTTTATAAAATGTTAATTAAAATTAAATGAATGACCTATAATATATATAGACATGCCCTTTAGTTAGGTAATGTATTGTAGCAAAGCTACTTCGCTATATACTTTTATTATACTTTCATGTTAAATACTGAAATCTGATTGGTTAAGACGCAGTTGACAATCCGTTCTCATACCCTCGACGTTAGCAACACACTTGGCAACGGGCCGATAGAACGAATTGTTACATGCGCGTAAATTATGCGCGTACGGTTCGCCGTAGAACTTACGTCTTTTCTATATAAAAGCAGCAACATTTGCTATAAAATTAAGACATTCAGTATAATAAAATAAATAGTGCCTGTTTGGGAGGGTACCAGTTGAAATTGACACCCCTCGAAAACCGTTGTCAACCTCCGCTTCGCGTCGGTTGACAATGGTTTTCTCGGGGTGTCAATTTCAACTGGTACCCTCCCAAGCAGGCACTATTTATATAGTGTTACATTGTTGCTTAGGTGAGCTATGTGGCCAATAGACCACTTGTTTCAAACTGATTCCTGGACCAAAATTGTGCTAAAATTGAAGCTATTGGAGGATCACAAAGTTCTTGAAAAGTTTTTCTTACAAAATATTTGGAAAATCTTTTTTTCAATATTATTACGATGTCAAAAATGTTTTAGTGACGGTGTCTAATGTTGATCAAGAATCTGTAAATGATCGCCTTGCATTAATATAATCTGTGTACATGTATTTGTGAACGATTAGGACACACACTCATAGTTCATTAGGCTAATCAATTAAAGATTTGTTGGTAAAAATAGATGTGTGCTGGTTAATCAGTTATATTTCAATCCATGTTATAAAAGCCAGATTACCTGTAAATTCTAAAAATTGACAGTTGACAGTTTTGTTTAATCTTAGCAAAGTGAGAGTATGTAAATGTAGTTCTAAACCGGACAATGTCTGTAACATCAATGGCAAAGACATGGCAGTTCTCAACATTTTTATCCTTGTAATTCTTTAACCGACTTGCAAATCGCAAGTATCAATTTCTCTATATGTTTAACCACTGTGCTGAAGCATGAGAAGAGTTATATACCCTTTACAATGCAGGATGGAGCATCGTTTTTGAAAGTGGAGGAAGGGGGGGGGGCTTTCCGAATAAGTTGAAAAAAATTCACTCACTTTGAAAATCTGTTAAATCCTAATCAGAGAGAGAGAGAGAGAGAGAGAGAGAGAGAGAGAGAGAGAGAGAGAGAGAGAGAGAGAGAGAGGTTGTATATTGTCCGAAAAAAATAGTTCAGGACATTATGTTAAAAATCTATATTTTGATATCTTACAGTATATATAATTTGGTTTTAAATGGGGGGGGGGGGGGGTAGATGACTCTATTACGGCCCCCTGTTTCCATTTGCCTGAAATGAACTATATATTAGGGTTAGAGGAAAGAAACAATACTGTGAACTTGGTTCTGACGACGTCATTTTCAAATCTAATCCGTCGCAATTTCGTTCTGTAATTTTACTCTGAAACCTACGAAAGACGAATAGGACCACATAAAAAAATATTTTTATCTCGTAATTAAGAGAAAAGATCTCGTTATTACGAGTTAATTATCTCGTTATTACGAGTTAAATATCTCGTAATTACGAGTAAAGATCTCGTTATTACGAGTTAATTATCTCGTTATTACGAGAAAAGATCTCGTTATTACGAGAAAAGATCTCGTAATTATGAGAAAAGATCTCGTTATTACGAGTTAATTATCTCGTAATTACGAGAAAAGGTCTCGTTATTACGAGTTAATTATCTCGTAATTACGAGAAAAGATCTCGTTATTACGAGTTAATTATCTCGTTATTACGAGAAAAGATCTATATAAAATGATGCATTTCATTGTTCTACATGTACTGTCCGAGTCTCTTTATGTAAAATGAATGAACATATATTAAGAAATTCATTAAATTAGTTAAAAGAAAATATTCAAAAGAAGGAGCAAAGCAGATTGATTAATAAATCAAATGACTAATAGTTCTCTATAACTAATGGAATTGTGTCTTTATGACTATGACTACTTGGTATTTACTTCGGAGTCGAGTTGTAATATACGTTGAAAATAACTCGAAGTTCTTTCCACTTATTCATATAAGATAAAATATCAAATCCGATAATTTTATGTAGAAATCAATAAATTATGATCCTTGTTATTTAAAAATAATAAAAATTGAATTAACGTTTCTAAAAAAAATCCAAAATAGACTGAAAGGCTGAACCAATCGACTTGGAAGCTAGGATTCTGGTAAACGAGGAACACTTATTGTGTATGTATTTTTTCACAATAATAAATCAAATAACAACTGTTATGTATTTTATTATAACAATATATTTTCTCGTAATAACGAGATAATCAACTCGTAATAACGAGATAATTATCTCGAAATTACGAGATCTTTTCTCGTAATAACGAGAAAATTAACTAGTAATAGCGAGATCTTTTCTCAAAATTTTATATCTTTTCTCGTAATAACGAGATAATTAACTGTAATAACGAGATCTTTTCTCGTAATTACGAGATCTTTTCTCGTAATAACGAGATAATTAACTCGTAATAACGAGATCTTTTCTCGTAATTACGAGATAAAAATATTTTTATATGTGGCCCTATTCGTCTTTCGTACAAACCCCTCACTAACACTTAACTTCCTTGTTGCGACTCTGCCATGACGTGTAAGGTTACCAAAATGTCGTTCTTTGTAAACCTCCATCAAATTAGAATGCACGGCTATATAATACAGATTTTTAAAAAAATATGCATCCAAATTTTCACGCCGGACAAGCAGATATAGGACAGTTGTAAGTACCACGAAAACTTTTCGAACAACCCTCGTTTAGTGTAAGAAACGTCACCAACAACAGATTAAATCTTAAATTGTGGAGAATGCTTGTGTGGTAAAAAAGCAAAATTATGAATGTTTTTTATGTATATTTTGCGCAGGAAAATTATGGTTTTACATCTCCTTTAAAAAAAAAATCCCCTGAGATAATACTATGGTCATCTAATTTAATTTCACAATTTTTATTAATGAAATTTACATTTCTTTTGGAAATCATCATCGTCATAATGTTTGAACCTACGAGATATGTTTGAATAGAATGAGAACTGTTGTGATTAAAAATTTAGATTGATTAAAAGTAGAAAAAATTGAATTAAGGTTTGCGATTGTTGAACACATGGATTGAATTGAACTCAGAGATTAAACATTGTTCACAATGATTGTTGTTTGTTTCGGGTTTTTTGTTGATTTTTTTTTATTGCAGTGTCAAAATTCTATAAATACTCTCTATAGTTTTCATTGACACGCAATCCTATTAAACATTTTTCCTTGTCCTCGCCAATTACATACACCTTTGTTAAATGTCCCATTCAAAAATCCGTTTAAATCAAAATGGCGGAGAGGCGTTCCTAGCAACCTATTTCGGTCTTCGTTGATTTTTCCCCCGCTTTTCACTGAAACTTTATCGCGTGTGTCTAGGTCTGGATGTAACAAGGGGGGTCAGGTCGGAGGGATGAAACGAGACCAGACCACCTCTGGGACCACGGATGGGCCCTCCTGGTTCAATAGAATGAAAGGTAAGTCCCCCAGTTATAAGTTATTTACGGGAGTTCTTTAATCGCTCAACTCTAGCTACCAGGACTTGTAAGTCAAATCGATCTGCAAACATTTTTATCGATATCCACTGATAAATTCATATTTAAAGTTATAATGGATTGATTCATTTTGAAATTTTGAATGTATATAGCTGTAGAACGGGTTCATATCAATTAAGAAGGAGATACAATTGGGCGCTATGCATGTACCTGAGTCGTGTGAATAAATGATTGAATTAAAAGGTGTTAAAGGTGTTTTGAATTCAATACTGTATCAAACCAAGGAAAGGAAAAGTGTTTCGTTCTTTTAAGAAAATCTTCAAGGTTCACATGCAAGAGTGGACAAAAACACGTGGAACTTTTGGTTAAACACTTAATTTTTGATTCGTAAATTGCTTTCCACTTAAACCCATCCTTATCACAGATTTAAGTGCCATGTATAGATAGTAAACACGACAAGTGCATGCACATAGATAAAAAGATATGAATATATTTCAATTTGATTTCAATATAAAATAGCTGTATAAAAGGGAGGGGGGAGCAAACAAAAAATCCAAATGATTGTGCATATCATAAGAATAGAATGTAGACTTTTGAGAGCACATTCTGATCTCTCTACGAAATATCACAGCAGAGGGATTGATCTTTGAGATAAATCAGAGATATCTACAAATACGTGACGGAACTTTAAGGTAGTTTTACGTCCATGTACAGTATATTCTAATGGTCCACACTTGCGACTATTGACAGCTATTAAAATCGGCTGCCATTAAATCCCCGCCATTATTGTTTATTGACCTGTGTCTCGCTTTTTGCGAGATTATGAGACTTATCCTCAACCAGATCAATAGGGAATTCATCGAGCGAAATTCCTCCAATACGGCAAAATTCTGTTTCTATCTTTCTATGGGTTTTTTTCTATTATCTTCCACTGCACCCGACACGAGAGAGATTTTTTCTATCGGCAAATATATTCCTTTCCTTTGGAATGGGCGCCCGGGTTTATCTATAAAGGGATTAACGGATTTTCGCCTTGGATTACTCCTTATGCCTATTCAGTGATGGGAATCTCATAAATGGGTGCTAGTTCCTTTGGTAGAACTATAGCCATTCTCGTCTCTCTTTCATCATAATTCAATAAATATTATTACAGTTTATTTAACAGTTCTGTGGAAATCGTATGTTATTTCTCCGAATTGTCCCAGCTCTGAGTTTGCGAATGTTATTAGTTAATGCGAAATATGTGTTTACATTTTAAGTAAGTGCAAATATGTGTAAGAGTTTATACACTTGCCATATAAAGTTGGATTATAGGGGGGTTTAGATCAATATTTTAAGCATCTCGGATCATTATGCAATCAATGAGGACAACAAAAACATTCTTTTTATGTCTTTTATTCTCTTATATTGAAATTGACCGCAGAAAAATCAATACATATTTGATAAAGCACTCTGTAATTTTGATGATAAACCCTGCAAAGTTATTACCCTTTTCATCTGAAATCATTTCAAAGTACCCAATGACGTCACCGTGAATGGTCTTGTCTCCATTGAACATAGCTGATTTTGAAGTAAGGAGTAAATCATAGTTACTGTACTTGAGATTAATTTGTGCGTTTAATGGAAAATACTTCTGAACCTTTCGCAAGTAAGTATTAAATCATTAAGAATGTAGAATAATTTAGTTTAATATAAAAGTACTCTCTTATACCTGAATAAAATACGTTTATTTATGATAGGAAAGATTTTTTTTCAATTTGTATAGTATGGTTAAAATATTCGACACGGTGGGAACAAGATCTCAAGAAAATTGCGGTTCTTTACTAATAATCAAATTAAAATAATAAATTAATAATAATAAATTAAAATAAATTAAATAAATTAAATAAATTAAAATTAATAATAATAAATTAAAAATAATAATAAATTAAAATATTCAAATTGAAATAAAAATGGATTGTTGGACTTTCTTCTCGAATCATAAACATTCAGCACAGACATTTTCTGAACATTTGAAAATAAAGGTACAACTATTTACCTCCAGTGAAGTATGTGTAGATTTTAAAAAGCCATAAAATTGGTCGACGGAGTCTGTTTTGGGATTTTTAAATGTATTTATGGACACATTTAACACGGTTACACAAACGGGGTGTTAAACTTCCGACAGGGATAATTTCTATTCACTTTTATAACTTTAATAAACTGCATGTCAACAGACTTCAATGAAGTCATTCCGTAAGGTCAGGCATGTATGAAATTCAACATTCCGCGTTTCTTCCTTTCAAAGAACTTGAATGGTGGTAAAACACGGGACGGTATATTCTGGGTCAATACAAGTAAACAGGATTACTAGAATCTTACAAATGTTTTATACGAAGGAAGGAGGGGTTTGCCTTTTGTTGATATATCGTTAATTCAGAGTTGGTGAGAAGGTTTGGACAAATAGCGCGATTGGAAGTTTCTCAGTGGTTTCAATTCAGAATTCAGGTTTTAAACGTTGAAATGCTACCATTGCTTGGATGAGTCTTTTAAATAAATATACCCCATGCATACCCCTTAACGTACGACGTAAGGAGGGTCTGGGGATATACGGACGGGGGGGGGGGCTAACCAGAATGATAATTTTTAAACATAGAACAGTCAAATTAACACAGGCGCTTGTTTTTGTAATAAAAGATCACCCTATATAGTATAATAATAACAACACAAGGTATGTAATTAACTCCGAATTCCGTGAGGTACCCCCTCCTGTGAATTACGATCATTTTTGTTTTCAATCGAAAAGCAGCGAGCAAGTGTTTTGTTACGATAATTTATCTACAAAACCATATATAGCATGCTTGCCTTTATTGTCATTTATGGGCAATATCTGCTTATTTTATGATAAAAAATTTTAAAACTTGTTTAAATGATCGTAAAAAAAATATTGCATCTTCTCTCTACGGAAGGAAAGCAATAATTCAATAAATTACTTATTACCAAGCATACTGTTAATTTTTATTGATTGTACATGGATTTTTAAATTATTTTTTTTTATACATTTTCTCATACCTTATGTCTGTGGGGAAAGTTGAGGGGGGGGGGGGGTCAAATTATATGTGTACTTTGAGGTTAGTGGAATTTAAACCAAAAAATTAAAATAGAGGAATAAATTTACAATGCTTAGAGTGGCATTAATCAAACTTCTACAAATAAAAAATCCAATTAGATGGATAAACTTTGCGACCCAGTTTCCACAATTCAGAACAAATTGAATGTTCCTCGTAGATAGAATTACCGGGTACACTTTGTCCGCTTCAAAACAAAATGGTGTTCAAAATTTGTTTATGGCAAATAGAAATTTCAAATAGCAAATATCAAAATATTTACCGAGGAGATCAAAATTGAATTCCTTTCAATTTTACCCAACAACTTTTAAAAAAGTGCATACTTAATTGCAAAGAAACTACTAGTATTTTGAAAAGTATCTAACCGTGTTGATTCTGTTTCTCGGGTTTCTTCTTACAGTTATTTCCCCTGCATCAATGTATTGATTCGACGAAGCAAATTTGACATGAAAATATTTATTGTTTGATTAAGGTCTTTCCAGAAATAAAACAGTACTTATATATCCGATATTAACTTTGATAAGAGCCCCGGCGGAACCATTGTGTTTCTGACAAGGTTCCAACAGAGTTAAAACTTGTGTTGAAGCGGTTCAATAATGCCTCATTGTTTTATACTTCGTCAAGAGTTCCTTAATTAATTAGTAATTATGGATTACCGACGAATAACTGCTCCAGTATATGTATGGTTACTAAAAAGTTTTTAAACATATCTAACAAAACAGCTTTCAAGCTCTTTACATTACGCGATCGTTTCGAATTTTAAATCGAAGTTCCAAACTTTAATGTCCCTTTTACACGTTTTGGGGTTTTCCTGTTATAAAATTCAAGTGCAAGCAAGGTATTTATTTGATGAAAACATTGAAACATATTATAGTTTGGCGCATATTAATGGATACCATTGATTGGTACCCCCATATGCGAAATGTATCATTCGAATTACATCTGTAGAGTGAATTTGATTTTATGGACGTTTCTCAAATTCTATTGATTACCAATAAACTAGGGAGGAAACGTTTTCGTTTTATATTTCGAATGTTACTCAACAGCTTCTCGTTTGTATATTTTGTCTGGGATCTATTTTGTCTGGGATCTCTCTCTCTCTCTCTCTCTCTCTCTCCGCGAGAATGTTTATAAATCGGATAATGAGTGTATACATAACATAACACAAACTTTATTAACTTTTCCTTGAGTGAATAATCAAATCTAATCGATACTCGTAAAGAGGTTCTGACATAATTAACCTCCATTTTCCGAAGAGAAAGAGTCAGGCATAAGCATGTTGTTCGGTTTTCTTAAGTTGTTTGCACAGAAACTTTTCGCGGTCATTAAAATATTATAAGGCGACTAACGGGTTTTTCTTTTTTTCGGGCCGACTTGTATGTTAGTATTTTTCATTAAGACCTTTTCTCACATAACAGTTCAAACACGTAGAAGTGAAATTTAAATTTATCCTCAGTTCAATCTTCGTTTCCCCTTAAGTTTATGTGGAGTGACTATCAAACAGATTTCTTGTCCTTCGGCCAACTTCCATCAAAGAATGTTTTATTAAGATAAACTATTTAAAATCTGACGGTAGGCCTTAATGAGAAACAATAATACATCTACTCCCTATAAAGTTCGGCCCGAGTCAATCGCTCGAATATGCAATCGGGATATACTAGTTCATGGAACTGAAAATCACAAATGGGGTGAATCTTAGCATTTCAAGGATTTTTTTCACTGCAAAATGATGTGATTTTTTTGTGTGTGTTTGGATTATTTCCCCTTTTATCCCTGAGAATGGCACACACGAGTGTTTCAGATAACAAAGATTTTTACTCGGGTAAGCATACCATGACAACGCCGTCATTGCAATTCACCATTTGTCCTGCATGAATGATAGACATACCAAAAGAATAGGACTTACACTAAGTAACAGTAGATTTTTAGTCCAAACGAATTACGTATCTCTCTCTCTCTCTCTCTCTCTCTCTCTCTCTCTCTCTCTCTCAAAAACAACCAGTCAGTTTAACTTTCTTTCTCCTTATGTACCATCTTAGAGTGTATTCCCGAGTACAAAGAAAAGTAGATTAAATTAGTTATATTTTATTATAAAAAAATCAGAAAGACAGACCGCGAAAGTGAATAACGAAATTATTAGAACAATCCTCATGCCCTCCTGGTTTTTATGGATGGAATTCAAGTTTCATCCAAACGAAATAATAAAATAAAATAGGCCAGAACTAATGAATATCAATAACTCTTTATGAATTCATTTGTCCCTTCCGATATATTTCATTTTATCAAATAAAATATCCAACATGAAAAGTAGTCATGTTAGATAATTTATTTGATAAAATGAAATATACTAGTACCGGAAAGGACACATTGCATCACCTGACAAATAAATTTACGTTGAGATCAATACACCTTAAAATATACGACATCTAATAAAATCCGAAATGGGTATCTAACGTATGCGTTAATTAACTTGTAAATCCTGGAGCCAGGCCCCCTTAACATTATGAAAACGACACCATTCTTGTCCGTTGTCAATCGAAACACATATACTCATGTGGAAACTAGGTTAATTGTTCCATAGACAATGAAAACTATAACTCGAATATCTAATTATGGCTTTAAATTTAGTTTTAGATTTCCGAGCAGACAAACATGGGTTATTGGGGGTTACTGGTGTATTTATATTTTTTACGTTATCGGCAAGTCCATTTTGGTTTGTTTGATTTTTAAATGTAAAGAGAGAGGTATGGTTTGACATATGAGCAATGGTGAAACATGTTACCAGGGTATACATGTAGGGAGGAGAGGGAGTGCGCCTCGGACAAAGAGATTTCATTTGTTTTATTTGTTTCCCCCCTTATATTTGACAATTCCTTATCTGATAAAGTCTGAGAGGTATAACCATTCCTTCAGCGTGTGTATTTAAATTTTATTGAAGAAAGAAATTCGTAAATTGGTACATCGAGACAAAAGAAACCTTCTTTGAGGTTGCATAGTTTTTGTCCGTAGTATAATAGTAGAAAAGTTCGCCACCGACAAAACGTAGATTTTTCAGATTTGGGTTTATTTATTCGTCGAGAGCAAAACCAACAAGAGTTCGTCATTTCTAGCACTTATCTGGTGCGTTAGCTTAAAAGGATTGATTACCCGGGATAATAAATTAGCCTTCAAAATAAAAGAGTGCCTGCACAGCTACCTTAAGCATATACCTTGTACCGAACCGTCACCAGGACACGATGCACTCAAAACTTTCTCAGAGCAGTTTTACACCTGGGGAATTCATTATCTTATTCTATTTGAACAAGATGGGTTGAAAGGGTTTCTGCCAAAAAAGAAAAAAAAAATGTGTTTTGTGTGGAAGTGAAGAATATCACCATGTTGTGTCTCCTAGAGCAAGCACTTTTTTTGGAGTTTGAATTGATGTTTTAATTTGTGTGAATCGAGTTCAACCTTCCAATAAACTTTTATTTCCCAATAAAACGACGAATTCTTTGAGAGAAGTTTTTTTTCCATTTAATTTCCTTTTTGAAACCGAGAATGGAGTTAAATTGAGGAGTCGATATTTATTTTTCCTTGTCGTGATTCGTTTAATGGCTTTCATGTTTGTGGTGATGGATAGCGAGGGAGACTTTTTCAGTAGAAGGCAGTCCACTTCTTTAACGTGCATTCCGTGGACTGCATGGTCCTGTAAAAACTACGAGCAAGGTGACAGGAAGCTTTCTCTATTTCTGGAGAATTATTTCTCATTTTTTGTTCATTTAAGCGTTGGATGTCTATTTCATGTTCTGGTGATTTCAGAGAATTTTTTTTTTTGGTGGTTGGGTGGGTGGGTTACGGAATGTTGGTATGTGCGATGTGACGTATGGTTTACCACTCACTCAACTTATGTATTCGTTCATACATGTATATACGACATTCAATAGTTCCAGCCTCTTTAAAAATATATGATTTTAAATTTAACTAAATTGGTAAAAACTAAGAACAATTAATATCAATCTCAACAGAGATTACAACGGACCCGTCACAACCGTTACCAATCATAATCGTTACCAAAAAAAAAAATCTGCACAGTGGATTATCCTCATCGCACGGTACCGCAATTTTCAATGTTGTTATACGTGTTTTAATAATTTAGAATAATACGGACTCCCTTGATATTTCAGCGCTAGAGATCACAGGGGAAAACCTGGAGGATCTACTGGCTTATGACGATCTTTTCCTGGATTACTTCAATGCCTTTCTGTCCTTGCCAGTAAGTGTTTTGAACTTCTTACTAAGATAAGGCATAATTTCTCACGAGGATGCTAAATTAATTATTTGAGTGTTTTGTTGGGTTTTTTGTAAGTGATTTTTATTTTGTCGCAGATATTGTACTTTCATGTAATTTAACTAACCAATAAAAAAAAACCGCGCACTTTGCATCTTGATTGGACGTATAATAGGTTGCTCTTGTTTGAGGCGAAAAAGCGAGAGTTTTGGCGGATATTCGAGTGCATGCAATAAGCATCTTATCAATGGTTCCAGATTAGGGTAACTGGTCAGTACAAAAGTTTAAGACGTCTTTAAATTTTTGAATTATTAAACTTAACTAACAAATAAATATAATATGCAAAAATGCATTAATTCGAAAACTAATGGGTTTTTTTTTAAATATCGTAATCGTAGTTGTATTTGTAATCACAATCAAATGCAAGCATTTGTGTCTTACACTCCTCACTTCCGCCAGTTCCTTGAAAAAGAATTTTTTAAAAATCACAGAAAGTACTGTTACTATATATTAAGTATTTGGAATATTTAATTTTACTATAATCGCTGTTATAACGACGTATTAATTACTCATTCGTTGAAATCATACAAAATAAACAATTGACATAGTGAAAAGTTTTAATTCCGCTTGATTCTATTTGAATATGACTCAATTATTTTAACTATTTATTTTAAATTGAACTAAGAGTATATATCGGTATCATCTGAGTATATATTCTCAGACACATATATATTTATATTAAACGCTCATTCATTCAAATGATATTAATTGCGTGCACATGCACTAAAAGACAAATTAAAATATATATTGGTGTAAAATTTCATTTAAAAAAACTATAAATCAAGCATGGTCTAGACCCTACATGAATGTTCAATTTGTATATATATACTGCAGATTAATATACGCGTATTATATCAAATTATATTAAATGATTTCCACACTGTAGAATTTTGCACAGCACTTGAATGTAGAACTGTTAAAAAGCAAGTGTATAGTGTCAAATAAAAATGTCATTGAATATTAATGGTCCAAGACTTGCTGTTATAGTCATGTATCCAGTATGTGAAAATATCATGTATATAGCCCCTTTAAACTTTGTTTAAATTGGTATACTCAGAAATTATATGTCTAAAATAAGATGTTTAGTTAGTGCAGGGTCACAGGCACTTGACATTATATATTTCTGCTTGTAATGAAAATATATTAGGCTATTTTTTTTTTCATCACAAGAAAAACATAAATTGTCAAGCAGGTGTCTGTGATGCAGGGGCTAATCAAATATTTCATGCATGTTAAATAAACATTATACTCATTACTGAGGTGGGTGAGGAACTGAGTATTTAAATTGAATCTCATTCATCATCTTGTTATCTGAAATCTGCATTTCTGCAAATGGAATTGAAACAAAGAATGTCTTGGGTATATGTCACAGAATGAGTATAAGCATTGATTTTGATTGATTCTGTCTCTGTTA
Source organism: Magallana ariakensis (assembly GCA_020458035.1). Taxonomy (NCBI): domain Eukaryota; kingdom Metazoa; phylum Mollusca; class Bivalvia; order Ostreida; family Ostreidae; genus Magallana; species Magallana ariakensis. The sequence continues at coordinate 29,505,864 of CM035816.1, forward strand.
TAGGTTTTCCCCCAGCCTTTGAGGTACAATCGTCTAACCGGTGATTTCGAAGATGCCTCCAAGCATCTTCACAGGGATTCCTCCAGTATAAGTTCATCGTCCAGTGAAGGCAACAATTTACCTTACGGAACCACAGACAGTGAAAGGGATAAGCTTCTGGAATGGGCAAGGGAAGAGCGACTACCTCTCTTTCTCAGGTAGATAGACATTGTTAAATGCTTATTTACCTGTACAGGTAGACTATAGGCTCATTTATCAGGTGGACTTAAGTTGTTTGGGCTTCTACTGTCTACCCCAATAATAAAAGTATTTCGAAAGGCATTCGAGATCTATATTAAACATCGGTAAGCAGAGTGAAGTGTTTGAGTGTATGATGTAAACAAAAGGTTTCCACGACATGGATACACATTAATCACAGATTAAATTACCACAGATTTTGTCAATATATGCCCGATACTGATAGTTTTACCTGTACATTCAATGCCCGTCTATTTCGGGTACAATTTAATCCTGACAAGTGCATTTACCTGGTATCTGAAGCTTTTCCAGTATGCAGATTTTTTTCTCTTTAAGTGGATTTTTTTTTTTAAACATGACTGAAAATTGATTTTTGAGAGTCTTAGATTTCTTGTTGAAGCCTATAGATATAGTTTAAGATTTTTGTCAACTTTATCGGTGCGTAAGAGGTGCAATTTGTATTTTGTCTAGAGAGAATACTACTTCAGAACTTTTGACAGAAGTTATTTAGATACCAGTATGTCAGTGTTAAATTGTTTTAGAAAAGCTAAAAAAATGAATACATGTATCAGATATTTATATAAAGAGTAAGTAGTAAGATTATAAGGTGGAAGGATATAGGAAGATGGAAGGAGAGAGAACTCTTTTAAAAATTATAGTTGTAATATTTTTATCTTTATAAATAAAAGCCATCACTTATACTATATCTCTTTATTCATTTACATGTACAATTCCTTACCCTTGAAAATATATTGCACTTTTCATGAGGAAAAAAATTGGATTATCTCTTTGCAGTACACAGTTATTCAGGGAATTCAAACTATGCAAACTCTTGTTACGGCCACTGGATGACAGATATTCGGCTAGTCGTAATTCCAGTAACCAGTTACGAGGTTACAGCCGCCAGTCAGAGAGTTACGTCTCCAGCCTCAGTAACAGCGCTGACAACAGCGGCCATGATGAAATTGACGAGGAGGAGATGGCCGCCATGCAGAGTCAGTTCCAGAACTCCTCACTGTTCAAGTATCAGCGCCCGGGGAGCAGGGCTGTCAGTATGCCCACAAGGCTAGACTTTGAAGCCGGTGAGTTTTTAATTAATAGTTGAACAATTGTTTTAAACAATATTTTATTCAATATAGTATATTGAATGGGATTAGGCAGCAGGTAGGGCCTATTTTAGCCCTCTAATTGATAATAATAATAATATTTGTGTTTTACCCAATTTTTAAAAATAATTTTGTAAGCAATCCATAGTTAATTTATTTTAAATCCAATTTTTGTAAAGGATATCGAGTTTCTAGTTAATTTTTGTGCAACTTTAAAAAAAAATTTAATTACCTGTAACCTACTGACTCAAAATTTAAATACAGAAGACACCAAACAAACATTTATTTAAGTGTCCTAATAGACTTTCAATTTTGAGATTTACTTAAGGAATGAATTAAATAGCTATCAAATATAAACTGAGATGAGACCAAACAGGTTTTATAAAGAGTGCAAACTGTTCTAAACCAGTTTATTTAATTAAGTATAAATTTGATAGCTACGGAGTTGATTCCTTTTACTCGTATTTCAATTTTTGATCAATAAATGCAGAAATAAGAATGATATGTTATGTGCTTCTGAGTAACTTAACATTCATTATTTAAATTTACTGTCATGCAAAGTGACATGTTTTAGTCAAATAGTCTGACATACATGTATGTTAAACATTTCAACCAGACAAAATGCAACTTCTTGTCAGTCTCAAGATTCAACAACAAAAAGAACCGTATATGTTAAATATGAATATTTTCATTAAAATGTTGATACAGTATTTATGGTAGAACTGATATTTTCAGAGTTCTATGTCCAAGGAAGCACAGCCACGCCAGGGACCCAAGAACCCCCACCCTCAGAAACCATGCCCAAAAGTGCCTCCTTCAAGAAGAAAATCAGGTACTCTAAAAATTATTAAAAATATATGTAAAATTACTGTTTAGTGACTTTAAAGTTGCAGTATAAAAACGCCTTGCTGATATTTTATGATCTGTTCATTAAAGGGAATTATCTGACAATGACAAAGATGAAGAAATTCCAGAGAGAAAACCATCAGTAGTGAAGTTTGATCCAGTGACCAGTAAGTGGGTTATAATTTCTGTAGAGGACTACTGTGGTTGCATGAATTGAATCAGACAGTAATTGGAAAGGCAAACTTAAAGAATCAGAATTACCTTTGATAGAAAATGTAATGATTGCATGTATTTACATTGTAATGTGTATTATAACATGAAACGTAGTTTTCAGACCTAACAAAAAAAAAAAAAAATTTTTTTTTAACCTACAGGTGATGTAAAAAATAAGCGCTCTGCACAAAGAGAGAGGCGACAGAAATCAGAGGCAGAAGAAGCATTCATGAGGCATGCTAGGTGAGCCACTAATACAAACGCCTCAAAATAGCAAATATTGAGGTTCCTTTTCGTTCAAGTTTAAACACTTTCCTTGGTATTATGAAATAAAAGAAGCACTCATTTTCTCTCTCAGCAATTTTGGAATAATCAAAGGCTAGAGAAATAAGATAAGGAAATTGACCTTTCATGAATTTAAACTGAGATTTCACAAGACAAACTAAAAATAACCTCAAAAATTTTAAATTAATCCACAGAGGAGCATATCAGAATTGCTATTGATGTTTCCTTGTAGAGTCCTCTCGGCACCTCTGAACTATGCTGACTACATGCGGCACCCGATGTTCGGGGATTTTGATTTCCTGTTCGGTGAAGATGAGCCTGACCCAGATGGGAGAGTATATGTGTCATTCCAAGATGAACGTGTCAGTGAGGAACAGACTGAGACCGACGTGAAAAACATGGAAGGGAGGCTGAAAATGTCACTTCAGCAGCTGAAGGAGCAGGTGCTAGGAAAGGTAAGGACTGAAAGAATGTTGTGTAATATGGATAGCCGTTTTTTGCGGCAGTTGCTAATTTTTGTGTTTTGATTTCAAAATTGGTACTGTACAATAATTTTGGTAATTTTTTTTTTTTAAAGACTATGAAACAATTGTTTTCCATGGAAGTTTTTGTGGTGAAGATGAAATTGCAAAAATTAAAAGAAAAAACACTTTGCAGAGCTTCTGTTATATGGTATTAAATGTGCCAGTATGTGTACAAATCAAGGATACTTGTAATAAGGGGAATAACTCTATTATTCTTATTTTCTTGTAGCAAAATAGTATGGAAGGCTTCAAAGATTTTCTCTCTGATACAGCTGGTATACATCTACTGAACTTCTGGCTAGACTGTGAATATTTCAAAGATGCCATGGAGAACTTTGATGAGATCATTAACATGGATATCAGGAACCGACTGTTTAGGTGGGTCAGATGATCACTCGTTATTATTGATAAATGATTTTTTTTTTTAATTTAATCCCTATCATCTCTCCTGATAAATATGGGGGGGAAATAGTTTTTAAAGTTAAACGGGCAAAAGTTACATATTTTTTCTAAATAACGTTAATTCAATATTACACAATGGAATGACTCCTAGTTTATTTTTGAAATATATGAAATAAGGTATAATATATAAAATACCGGTAGTTACAATTTTGTATTCAATGAACATGTAGGGATATCCAGGACAAATACAAGCTGAATCTGACGGAGGAGGCACGTGACCAGATCACCAAGGCCTCATGCAACTCCTCCCTCAGTCACACGGTCTTTATCCGCACCCAGTACGACGTGCTGCGGAGACTGCGAGCTTACTGGGTACCGAGATATCTCATCCACATGGAGCGGCTACGTGAGCTCAGGTCAGTATCAAAATCATTACAGGAAAAAAAGAACCATGATTACATGAAGAATAATGAATATTGTTATACTTTCATGTTAAATACTGCAATCTGATTGGTTTAGACGCAGTTGACAATCCGTTCTCTCTCCCTCGCACGCTTAGCAACGGGCCGATAGAACGAATTGTTACATGCGCGTTAATTATGCGCGTACGGTTCGCCGTAGAATTCACGTCTTTTCTATATAAAAGCAGTAAAATTTGCTATAAAAATTAAGACATTCAGTATAATAAAATAAATAGTGCCTGTTTGGGAGGGTACCAGTTGAAATTGACACCCCTCGAAAACCATTGTCAACCTCCGCTTCGCGTCGGTTGACAATGGTTTTCTCGGGGTGTCAATTTCAACTGGTACCCTCCCAAACAGGCACTATTTATATATTGTTACATATTATTCAGGCGTTCTGCATTGCTCAGTGCATACAATCTATTTCTGTTTTATAGCTATTTTTCTTATATGATTTTTTGCCTTACTGGTCAATTTAATAGTTTCTCTTTGGGGGGTTAGAGCACTACCATATGGTGATATAAGTATATATGCAAGAGGGTTAATATCATATCCTAGTTGAAAATTTTTTATGACCTGAGTCATGAACTTGAAAATAAAGCAATTAATGTTCTGATTACGGTATGAATTTTTGCAGAGCTATTGGTAGTGTAATGGGTATAAAGGGTATCCGAGTGGATAACTCTACCCGCAAAATCACGCCTTTCCTGCCGTCCATCTCTCTAGTCAACTCCATGCCTGTCCGTCCAGACGATGTACTAACCTACTCCAAGACCAAGAGCTGGGACTTCCTGAGTAAAGGGGGCCGGAGGCTGGACTCCAGGATCTCCTCTGCCAAGCTCAAGCCCGCCTTGCACCCACCATCACCAGTCAAGTAAGTCTCCCGAACCCTGAACCCCCCCCCCCCCCCCACCCATCACCTGTCAAGTAAGTCTCCCCCCCCCCCCACACCCCCCCCCCCCACACCCCATTACTGGTCAAGCAAGTCTCTCCACCCCACACCCGCATCACAGCGTGCGGTCAAGTAAGTTTCCCCACCCCACACCCCATTATAGGACTGTAAGTCTCCCTTTATACTTTGAAGATCAGAGGCCTGTTAAGCACAGAGGGTGCTTGCTTGAGCTCATTAAAATTGGATAACACTTTGGTGAGCACCTGCTCTTCTGAACAGGTATCTATATATTCTTATGATTTCAGCCTTTTTCTTACAGATTTTCTCCCCAAAATCCATCTTATTTTTAGATACACAATAACAAAAGAAATTCCAGCCCTCAAAACTTAATTGAAATTAACAGTGTTACATCAGATGTAAAAATGGTTAGAAAATAAATTCCCAAACTTTATTTAACATGTAGGTAGTAACTTGTAATAGATAATGACTTGTATTTCATATATTTTATAGACCAGAAGGAAATAATTTTCCTTGAATAATTATACCAGTATACCAAATAGCACCATATATAATAACAGTCTGAATTTATTATTTTACATTTGATTTTACTGACATCATCATGTTTAATGTTAAGATACAATTTTTTGTTTTTGTAGATTGACCAAAGACAGATTTCTGGTTGCCTTAACTTCAGACAAGATTGCAGGTGGTCCATTCCAAAGATACCTGGAAAAGTAAGTTCCCTTTGTTGATATTATCTATAGGACAATCAAATGAATGATTCAAGAATTACCGGTAAATAAAAATTTCAAAAACATAAATGTGTAAAACTTGTAGGTGTTAAATATACATTAGCTGTTAAATGCATGCATGCATATGGCATGCTAGTCATAAATACATATGTAGTACAAAAGGATGACTTTGCTGCACAAAAAAGGATATAGTTTATACTGTTCTATTTGTGATAATTGTGTTCAGGATACCAATAACACTGTTATCAGAAAATATATATATTTCCAGATCAATCAATGTCATATGCAATAACTGTCCATTGATTATGACTTTAATGTGGCGACATGTTGTGACTTTCAGACAAGACGATCGCCGCCTCGTGTCGTGTCTGCTGTTCTGGCAGGATGTGACGGACTATGGGAAAGAGGAGGATCGTTCCGCGGATAGACTGCTCCGACTGTGTCATGGATGGAACATCTACAACCTATACTTCCCGGACGGAGCAAACTATCCAATAGGTATACCCCACTGCTTACATACTTGTATGCACAAACAATGAGATGTTATGGTCAAAATTGTTATCAGCATGAAGGTTAATTACTTGTACTGTGCAGGTAGATTATTTTGGGATGTTATTATTAAAGATATTCAGAAATCAATATGAAATTTTTTATTGGTTAAATTTTGCGGGGTTCACGAGATCCTCCTTAATAACCAGCCTTTTTTCGTATGGTTGTTATGACAACATGAAATTTACTAAATGTGAAAGTTAGTTGTCGCGAACCAGTTTATTGCAAGTAAATTGCAAAATAATGTCATTGCGAATAAATGTTGGTTTACAGTATACATCTTCCTTCCACCCCCCTTCCACCCCCCTTCCACCCCCTTCCACCCCCTTCCAATCTTCATCTCCACCCCCCCCCCCCCCCCCCCCTATTCTGTTTCCATGCAGTGGGCTCCTTCGCTAATGTTCAGGAGAAAGGCCAAGCTCCATCAGATTTAAACCCATATTTTGTTCAATAATGAAAATTTTCATTTTGACATTGATAGTTTTAAAATCTTGCATTATAAAATTGAATGACTGATGCAAACATCATGTATGAAATTTAAACAAAATATTTATGTAAAAGAGAGTGCAAGTACATTTATAATGCTTTTATTTCAACTTTTATGATAACATGTTAACAAGACTGATTACTATGAGAGTACTATACTGTGGTTTCATTAATATTCAAGGGTATCAATTTTCGTGGATAAATTAAGTGAAATTAAATCACAGTTTCAAGGATACATAAATTCATGGTCTATGACCCTATCAGTACAAAATGTTAATAGAAATAGCACTTCGATGAACATTCAATTTTGTGGATCAACTTAACAACGAAATCCACGAACATTGGTATCCAACGAATATTGATGAAACCACAGTAGTAGATGGGTTTTATGGAATTGTTACCACCAGGGATCAATGAAGATAAGGATTCACAAATGCATGAATACATCAGTTAATGCTCTGTATTAGGTCTCAATTTGCAATGAAATTTTGTGATTTGTTTTGTAAAGGTCAAGTTCAGCTACATTGGGTTGTTTAAGGTGAAAAAAACCATTTATACCTCAGGTATTAATATACTTTGTAATGGGTTTTTTTTATTCCTCATTCACGAAAACTAATCCTCACTGAATAGTTACTTGAAAGTATGGTTTATACCAGAACAAAAGTGCAGGTAAAAATTTATTAGAATTATGCATATGGGTTGAAAATCAGGTATGGATCGACTTAAAACCATGATCAAGTTAATCCCATAATCCAGATATGTCATATTAAGTTGCTTTGTGTATTTTACCCAATTCAAGTCCCAGCTAATATCAGATTAAAAATTTGGAGATTGAAAAGTTAAGCTTATATATACAGCACTTGTCAGGATTTAGTTCTCTTGAATTTGATTTTCTTCTTTTTCTGACTTGAGGGTGAAATATTTGACAGTTGCATGAAATTCCCATCCCATTCTTTTAAAGGTGCCACTGATTTAGAGAAAGCTCGCCTCCATCACATGCTGCTCAATGCTAAAGACTTTGTGGAAGCCAATATCTTCACGTCGGCCAAAGCACGTGCTGTGGAGTTGTTGGAGGAAAATTGGATTACTTATCTGAAGGAAGATTTAAAGACCTTTTTAGAGTAAGCATATGTAGTTGTTACAAATCAAATTCTTCCAAGTTTTTGACACACCTTTAAACTTAATACAATATGCTAGGTAAGAGTATTAAATTGAATTCTATAGTCATTTTATATTTCTTAATGATTTCTAGTTTCAGAAAGAAAAAAAAAATGTATCTGAGTGTTATAGAAAATCTTTGAAAAATCCTTCTGCCTGAGATTTTATTTCTCTGTAGCTATATCTCATGTTTCCTTACTTTGGATTTTTAGTGCCCATGTTCGAAATGGAGCCCTGAGCCCCCCAGAATCTACCGATGTGATAGACATTGTGGTGACCAATGATGAGTTGATCATCACACGACCCGACCCATGGGTCAAAAGGTCAGTATGAATAGGACAGACATTATTTCATTGATGCACATGTCCAAAATAAGCGATTTAAACAGATGATGATATGTGCATTATGTGCATGAGAGAAATTCTGTATGGTTACAAGGGAATTCTGCACCATATGTAAATGTACATGACTACTGTAAACATATTTTATTTGGCGTGTACGATATTTGGCGAAAAATAGTTTTTGAACAAGTTGGCGTGGATTTGAATTAGCGTATTCCTGAATTTGACTATTCTTATACATATATGCATGGCATTTAGCGATATACTTGATTTAGCGGAAGCCGCATTCCGCCAAAAACGCTAAATAGAATACACAGCCAAATGTAATACGTTTACAGTATCACCAACAATTCTTTAGTTTGTCTCAAAAACAAAAAGGTAAATTCTGTTTGATATACATGTATTGTAATCAATTTTGTGACGCTCTGATTGTGCTATCTAGACGGGAGGAAGTACCCATTGTTTTGGAGGCAGAAAGGTATTCTGTTATATGTTAAATAACCTGCATTTCACAATGTATACTCTCAACGTGTATTTTTTTTTAAAAATACACGACAAAAGCTAATTTGTTGCTGCAGGTCTAATACACACCAAAGATATACAGGATTTGATGACGTCTCACTACAGTGGCACATTTTAAAAACCCTCCGTGAATTTTATTGTGTTGCTTGAGAGAGAGAGAGAGAGAGAGAGAGAGAGAGGAGAGAGAGAGAAGTTGCTTTAGTGCTTCAATTGACAACACGATTGCTTAAAATTTGTTTGTTGCACAAAATAATATCAGTACTCACCATCTCAGACATTGGGATTTCAGGTTGACCTCTTCAGGGTGGCGTACCCACAATTTATCCATAAAACAGAACCATATGTGGGTAACTTGGAATAAATTTCCCTCTCCTCCCCCCCCCCACCCTCCCCAAATGTTCCTTTTAACAATGAACTGAAATCTAATTACCAGATATTCATAAACATTTTTTTTCCTTAGAAGTTTGAGGCTTATTTTTAACAGGCGTGTGTGTATTAGGTTTTAATCAATTACGCCCTTCACATGAGCAATTAACAAATAAAACTTGCAACACAACTTTATTCATGTACATGAATAATAAAAAATTAACAAAGTTTTAAAACTGTTTGAACCCATACTGAATTGTATATACTGAACTTTTGAGCATGCATGGTATCAATATGTAATCTTTTATTTGATCAAAGAAATAAATTCATGTTTTAAGATATCTTAAGCTAAAAGTGTCAATGTGTGTGTCAGGGAATAGACTTTAAATCAATAGATTAATCGCAGGATAATTAAGATAATTAGTTTGTTCATTATTTAGCGGAGCCATCTGGCATTTAATCTACTTCTGTGACAGAGATCGGCCCCAGAGCAGACATCTCCCCACATCACACAACTGCTTAAGAGATTTAATTTTGTTCATGGTCAATTTAAATTTTTGTGTATTGTTTTTGTTTGCAGAAAATTAATGATTTTAAAAATGTATGTCGTTTGGAGGTGGTATTGAATTTCTTTTTCCCAGGGGATTGGTTAAGATGGCCTCTTAAATTTAGATCGGACTGACCTTAGAGAAAAAAAACCTTGATCAAAACAAAAGAAAAAACTTGTAATGAGCAGCATACACTGCATAGCTTGCAGATATCACAAACATCAGCTTGAAGAGTATTCCTAAATGTTGGATTTGACTTGGTCGTAACAGTTTTAAATTCTTTCGGGTCACAGAATTCCTACGACTGACTCGGAGAGAGAGGCCAGGCTAAGAGCTGCCTTGAGGTCTGCTGATCTGCTTGGACCCGAGGAAAGGGCAGAGAGGAGAGCCAAAGCCAGGGCCAAGAGGAAGGAGATGGAGCGGGAAAGAAAGAAGGCCATACGGGCTGCTTACAGGAGGGTGAAGGAGGCCAAGAGGAAAAAGGAACCCGAGGTAAGGGGGTCATGTAAATATAAAGACATATGGTTAGGGGAATGCTTTGAAAGAAAAAAAGGAAAGAGTTAGGAATTTTAATGAATTGGCAGAGAGATTGATAAAGGAAATAGATGATGATCATGATGATGATGATGATGATGCTGTTAATGATGATGATGATATTAATGATGATGGTGATGATGAATCATGATGATGATGATGATTCTTCATACTCTTGTAGAAAGAGGACGAGGAGGACATGGAGTTTGACATTGATGGAGAAAAGAAACCTTCCAAACCACCACCTCCATTTGTAGAAATGCTCCATAACAAACAGTATGTGTTCATATTTGTAGATTTTGTATTAAAATATTTTTTAAAAATATTTCTTATTTAAAACCAGTTTTTAACACAAACAAAATATTCATGTGGAAATAAAGATAAGAATTTTTCCTTTTGAGAATTGCTATTGTATGGGATTTCATTCCTCTGTAGGATCATGACCAATTTCAAGAAGAGTCTAGCTGAGTCGGATGAGAAGGAGAGAGCAAACATGGTGTACCTGTATTTTGATATTGAGAACTACCTGAATTTAGGCAACAGCAAAAGTGAGGTCAAGAAAAAAGACTCACTGGCTCAAAATCTATATAAGTAAGTTTGTAATGCATCCAGAAGTGTTGATTCTTTTCTGTAGGGAGATAATTGACTCTGAAAAAAGCAATATAGTATTTGAAATTTTTACACAAGGTAAATGGAACTCTGTTTGGATAAGTTTAAATGATAATAACAATTTCAATATGAAATGTTCTTATTATTTTCAGATCTTATATTGATGCTCAAGGGAAGAAAAAAGTGAATTTTAGTGAAAAATTGAACTCTAAAATGTCTGAAAGACCAAAATCTCCAGTCATTAAAGATATGCAGCATTACATTTTGCCAAAAATAGAGGAATCATTTAAATCCTACATTATTGTAAGTACTGGTATTCATGCCAACTTTTTAAAATTGAAAAAAATTATTGTTTTTTTTTTCCTTAAAAAAGGATTCACTTTAACATTTTTCTTTTATGTTTGAAGATTTTTGTATTGATTTGTGAATATACGCAGGAAAAAGCCAATGAACATGGTATGGAACCCAGGGAGTTTGCCAATTTGTCACAGGCAGAGCTGTCTTTACGCATGGGAACAGATGCCTCGCTTATGGGCGGAACATGGAAAAAGGGTCGTAAGGGCAAGGTAAGGTCACATGACTTGTTACGGAACGGAACTATACTGTAGTCTTGAGATTCAGAATGAATTTATAGTCAAGTTTTAATGGGCCCAGGCACTCTATAGTACGCTGAATATACTTTTTCTGTGGTTCTGGTTTATGTAGACCATGAAGGCAGAGGGCTGGTTACTTCATTGAGCTTTAGAAATAGAAAACATTCTCTGTGTGCAACAAATTCATAAAAATCATAATTTGGTATGCCCAGAGCTTTTATCAATTGATATAATAAAAGGAAATTTCATAAAAGAAATGTGTGCAAAAATAATTATTTGCTAATACATGTAAATGTGTTATTTCTAAATACCGCAAAGAAAAATTATTTATTTTGGGTGGAAAAAACACCCCAAAATTGTTTTCATTATGAATTCTCATAATTAATAACAGCAAGTGGAAAATTCATTGACTAAATTAAGTGTTTACAAGTTTTCCTCCAAAATCCAATATTGTTTCCAATGTCAAATCTCAGGATGATTACGATGAGGAGATGGAGTTTGAGACGGAGGCGATGAAGGGGTTTGGAAGTGGTAAAAAAATGGAGTTTGGGCCGGGGGTTACAGTAAATTTTCTAGAACATGAAATCAAAAGGCGAAGTGGTCAGAGGCGTGTCCGCTTCGCCAAAACTGATGGATATGTAGACCATGATTCAAGTTTCGGGATGCAGGTATCGATTGATTGGCAACAAAACAAAATGCATGCTGATTGTGTCTTTGATATAACATGAATGCTGTATGAAGCTGAACCAACTCAGTGAATAAAATACTACTTCAGTTACAGTTTTCCTTTAATCAAAATAGCATTGACTGACTGCTTATTATACATACCTAATTAAATTAATTGCAGTTTGACATTTATGCATACATTAATAAATTGATCATTCTTGAAATGTCATCTGACATAGAGGAGATGGAAAGGGAGGGAGGGGGGGGGGCTGCAGTGGTTGATTGCTTATATATGAGTGGTTGAGAATATTTACAAATACTTGTGACTTTTGCAATACATGATAACATAAATTGATGGTATTCAATAAGATAAGGTGTTGGATGTAATAACTCATTAATTTCTTCATTTCATTAATTAAGTTCAATATTCAGTCTATTAATATTCCTGATGAGTATATTAATCTTCATTTCATTTGACAATGTAAAGGGTCCAGAGAAACCTGTAAGTTAATCCAGTCTCATACACTTCTATAGATTCTCTCTGTTATTGGATTTTAATACCCTCCATTTCTCAGAGTGTATCTTTAATTAGACTGTTCTTCATACAACCAAAATCTCCAGCCTCTTTGAATATATATGTATATATATATATTTTATATATAATAATTAATTTTTTTCAAATGTTAACTTAATTTTTATATGCATGTTATCTGCATGTGTTTTTTCTAAAAGAATTATGATACATATATGTACATGTACCTGTATATCAACAATTATACTCCACAGCACATGAAAATTCATAGAGCAAAGCCATATTTTGAATTATTGAAAAACTCTTCTTTTTTTTTTTACATTTTTTTTTGGGTCAAAATTCCAAACATTTAAATATTACAAAATTCCATTCCTTTAAATGTAAAATATAAATGCAATCCAAAAAACCCCCTCACATTTTGATTTCTCATAACCATTTAGGCCATACATTGATTGACATTTTAATGGGAAGAAATGGGCTGCATGCATAATAAATGTTAACATGTGTCTAATAAATCTTATGTTTTTAATGCTTCTAGAAGAAATAATAAAATTAAATGCATATGCTTGATTTGAATAGGAGAAAAATGGATCTGAAATATGCTTGAATTTATAAATACCGGTAATTTAGATAAATCAACTTTCTGATAAGCTTCTGTGTCTATAGATAATTTTAGTACTTTCTTTTGAGTCTTTTTGAAATAGAGTAGCCTTTCTTCCTTACGTTTTTATCTTGCTTTTTTTGATTGACATCCATTACTTTTGATGATAATTAAGCTTACAATATCGCCCCTGTACGCAGGATGACACGACGTACACTGGTACCAGCAGGGATCATTCCTCATCGCAATTTGACGAACCTCCTTCGTCAAAATTATCCCACAGGCGCGGTCGAAGGTTAAAGGTAGCTCGGCTTAACTTTATGGGACTGCTGCCGATCTATTAATGCATGTTTTATATAACTGCTTATTAAATATACGTTTTGCAACCAAGAGCTTAACATTCTGGATGCATGTTACATACTTGTACAGTACTAGAGTAAACGGCCATTAGTGGTGAAAATGATGGTCATGTGTGTGTGTGTATAGTTGTAATATCATCAGAAGTGCAGAGTAAAACAAACAATACAATTAATCTAGTCACAAATTGATTAATAAGGGCTAATTAGATCTCTGTTGCATGCGATTGATTACCAAAGTTACGAAATGCATGCGATCACCAATCACCGGTAGTTTCTCTCAGCATGATTATCTCCCTTGAATAGCTCTAGATTTCTTCAGATATCTATGATATCAATGATATCACTCTGATTACTTTCACATTTATGATATCACTCTTTGATATCTCTTTGCTTTTGGAGGTCAAACATTTCATTTGACCTGCGTAAGAATCTTCACCTGCCTAGAACTTCTTACCTGTATGATTATACACCGTTTTCTTCCTGTGTGGTTTGTAGAATTTGTACATTGAATGAATAATTATACCCCCGCTCCGAAGGAGAAGGGGGTATACTGTTTTACCCTTGTGTGTCTGTCCATCCGTAACAAAAAGTTCTGTCGCATTTATCTCAGCAACTATTTATCGCAGATGCTTGAAATTTTTACACAGTATTTGTATAGGCATGCTATATCGTGGGATATATTTTTGTACCAATCGGACGTCAACTTTCTGTTAAATGACGACTTTGCTTATTTTTTAACCAAAATTTTCAAACAAATTTTCATCAAAGATTTCTCAGCAACTATTTATTGCAGATGGTTGAAATTTTTACACAGTATTTGTATAGGCATGCCATATCGTGGGATATATTTTTGTACCAATCAGACGTCAACTTCCTGTTAAATGATGACTGTTTATTTTTAATCAAAATTTTCAAAAAAATTTCTATCAAAGAATTCTCAGCAACTATTTATCGCAGATGCTTGAAATTTTTACACAGTATTTGTATAGGCATGCTATATCGTGGGATATATTTTTGTACCAATCGGACGTCAACTTTCTGTTAAATGTCGACTTTGCTTATTTTGCATATTCACATCAGAGCGGGGGTATCACTAGTGAGCATTGGCTCACAGATATCTTGTTGCTTATGATAATCAGAGATATAGACAATTAAAGTTAGATCTTTAGATGTACTTGCATATATATATATATATATACAGTGACTGATATCAGTGAAAAAAAACCAACATATAATATAGCTGTGGAATAGATACATGTATCAGTAGTTGTGTAGCATTATGATTTTACAGTACTTTTATAACTGTGACAGAGATGGAGTATGGAGCCCTTGTTCAGTCGACTAACAGCAAGGACCCATAGATCTGAACTGTGTAGTCTGACATGTTTAATTGTGTGTGGTTTTAATCCGCAGATGATATTTGGAGAGAGGAAATAACCATTATAGTTATTAAATCATATGTATTTATATAAAGCAGAGATGGTGCATCAGTGTTAACTTTGTTGTATACTGTGCATGTCTAATACATTGTACTGCAGTGCATGTAGATATTTAATATTTAATTTATATGTGAGTTATAGACAGAAGGACGAATCATATATTTGATTAAGATTATCATTAATAATGATTGAAACAATTTTACAGAATCAGTTGAAAATGAAATACACCCCAGTAATATAATTTCAGGAAATCGTGATAATACATGTATAACAAAGTATAGAACTTTTTTTTTTCAACACCCCAGTTGAATTAAATCTATCACTGTATAAATGACTAGTCTGATTCAAGAAGAGAACTTTAACAAAGAATTTTATTCGAGTTCACTCACGGTGCCCCATTGTGTTTCACCCGACAGACTGGTCGAGCCCAGCCCAACAAGGAGGATAAGGACGAGTTCTTCAAGTCCCTGAAGCAGTCGGCCGGGGGTCACCTGACACTGCCCATGCTGTTCTTCTACAAGTACCTGCTGAAGCACGGAGAGGAGGACGGAAGTCCGCTCATTGACAAGGACCTCTTCTTCTACATAGAGGTCCAGAAGTTCAAGGTCAGTGCTGGCTGCATGCAATTAAACAGGGGAATACTGTATACAGGGAAATATTCGCCCCCGTTTTATTTTCGCCCCTTTTCGCCCTTGTTGTCAGCGGGTGAATTTAAGACTGGGCAAATTTCAGTGTTTCAAATTATTTCTATTTAAACATTCTGTTTCTGGGCGAATTCAAGACGGGGCGAAATTGTTTGCAAGTGTAGAAGGGCGAAAATTACATGGGGCGAGAATAACCCTGTATACAGTATTATATAAACATTGGTTTTTGAGGGTTTTTTAAAAATTTTCATTAGCCAAAGACAAGTTTGTTGCCCTTGCTGTAATGTTTTGTACTCTCTGCATATTGCAAGCATATAAAACGATGTGTCAATTTTGGATTAAGATTGAAAATCCTGTTATATATAGGATGCCAACCATGCTCACTCGGATGAGGAACTTCTGAGAAAGAAAGTGCAATCCGTAATGGAGTGTTTCTTGGATTCGGTGACCAGTCCCACACTACAGGTCTGTATCCACTTAGTTCAGGGAATGTCTTCTTTCATTTAAATTTCTCAAATAAAGCGTTGTCTGTTATCGAAGACTTAGAAGTTAACTTGCTTATGCCATTTACAGATTCCATAAAACAAAGGTATACTGGTACATGTAATGTTATTTTTTTTATGGATCACAGATTGATATAACACCTCAACTTCAAGAAAAATCTATCAAGGCGGCTCAGAGATACTTGGCCGGTAAGGACGTGGTGGCTAACTTGTTTGACGAGGCCCAGCTGGTGGTGTTCAAAGAGCTGCTCCCGTACTGGGCCGGGTTCAGGCGCGGCTTCCAGCCTCCAGAGGATCCTGCAAAGAGACCAGGTATGGTGGGGAAATAGAGGCACATACAGGGGAGAACTTTGTTTGAAATTGGACAGGGCGACATCACAATTTATATACATTGTGTAATTTTAGATTGTGGAACGAAAACTGTAGTGCAAAAAAATTTTGTTTGTGAATGTGCAGGGATGAAATTGATATAATTTTAGATTGTTGAAAGAAAACTGCAGTCCACAAAAATTTTCGTTTGCAAATGTACAGGGATGAAATTGATATACCGGTACAATAATTTTAGATTGTGGAGTGAAAATTGCAGTCCAAAACAAATTTTGTTTACGAATGTACAGGGGTGAAAGTTGATAAAATTTTACATTGTAGAATAAGTGTGTTTGTTGAAGCAGTGTTTTACTGTACTTTGCTGTGAAGATGAAATAGAAATTATCACTACCATATTTTTTCGATATCCAGTGACGAAATACCAGAAGATGCTAAAGAAGAGGCTGGACAACATTGAAAACTATGAGATTCCCAAGGAGGATTTCGCCTTCCCTCCGATCCCAGATGGATCTATTGCCGCTTATACCTTCTCCTTGTCTGACGGAGTCCGATGGAGGGTAAGTCAGGGTCAGGCGGAGGCTTGAAACATATAATCCATTTACTAATCATAGCGAAGAGATTTATAGGGATATGAAGATATATTTATTCGGAATTTATCTATTTGGATTTGTACAACTGACATACTGTGGTTTCATTAATATTCGTTGAATACCAATTTTCGTGGATTTCATTGTTAAGTTTATCCATGAAAATAAATGTTCATTGAAGTGCAATTTCTATTATTATACTTTCATGTTAAATACTGAAATCTGATTGGTTTAGACGCAGTTGACAATCCGTTCCCATACCCTCGGCGTTAGCAACACACTTGGCAACGGGCCGATAGAACGAATTGTTACATGCGCATATATTATGCGCGTACGGTTCGCCGTAGAACTCGCGTCTTTTCTATATAAACGCAGTAAAATTTGCTATAAAATTAAGACATTCAGTATAATAAAATAAATAGTGCCTGCTTGGGAGGGTACCAGTTGAAATTGACACCCCTCGAAAACCATTGTCAACCTCCGCTTCGCGTCGGTTGACAATGGTTTTCTCGGGTCGTCAATTTCAACTGGTACCCTCCCAAACAGGCACTATTTATATACTAACAGTTTGGATTGATAGTGTCATTGGCCACGAATTTACGTATCCTTGAAACTGTGATTTTCACTTTAACCACGAAAATTGATACCCTTGAATATTAATGAAAGCACAGTATTTTGTATTTACTTGTGTTGTACATAATACTCACCTGTTTTGCTAAAAAGAATTCTTTAATTTATACGCCTTTTGAAATCTTGTAACAATTCGTTATACATGCACATGACCATGTATTGAAATTTTAATACCAATATCTGGTTTCCAGATTTTCATTCTTTTAAAAAATTAATAGGTACCGGTAATCTAATTGATAATTCTATAAAACAAGCATTTTGTGTACTAGTTGATAGAAGCAAGATTTCTTAAAAGGAATTTTCTTAAGACGCAAAAATGTACAACTGGGGTGATTTTTTAGCTAAGAACTCCAAGTTCAGATCTAGATGAAGAGGAAAGACAAAGTACTCGTATGAGTCAGGAAATTGATCAAAATTACAAAAAAGATAACGACATTGACAACGATGACGACGATGATGATGATGATGACAAGGCTTCTCTGTGTGGGTATTGATCATGTGACCTTGTCTTGGTCACATGACTATTGACTTGGTCACATGCTTTTTTAAAGCCGGCGCTGCTGTGAAATCAGTTTTCTTATTAGCTAGGCTACAAAAATGTCGGCTACAGCGAAACTATCCGCCTTGTATTAGCAATTTGCTGTTGAAACAGAGGACTAGAAAGCTCTATCGTAATACCCAGCATTTAATTTTACATTACCTCCCCTTGTTTTTATGTAGGCTATTTCATAAATTGCTTGGAGATCTGACATGCAGTGATTTTTTTTTTTTTTATTAATTTAAAAAAAAAAATTTTATTTTCAAAATTCAATTTGTAGGGCTAAATAGGATCTACACAACTCACGATTGTGTTTTATGAACTAATTGCAGATTGTGATGTTTAATTATATAGCTACATGTAGAATAGCCAAGTATTTGAAGAAAAAATGTGTTGCTTAAAAGTCTAGAAAATGTAAAATGTCCATTAATTATACCATGCATAATTTGAATGTGGAGGGTATTTGCATGGGGAAAACAAAATGCTTATTTATTTTAAACTGGTCAGAATTTGTGTGTGCTTGAATTGTATATCAAATATTGTTGTATATAGTCTGTCCACAGCTCTCCAAGGACCTCATTGATTGGTTATTACATGCAGTGTAAATCTATATGCCTATACATGAACTTTGAACTTAAATTCAGCCATAAGCAAGAAGTCCCAAGAATTTTAAGGGGCATCTCCAAAAGTTAATTCATGGCATTCCTAATATAACGTTCAGCAAAACTCGCACAATATTACATATAACACTTCATTGGAAAAAAAAAATGAATTGCAAAGAAAGTATTAAAGAGAATCTTATATTTTGGTAATTTGGAGTCATATTCAATAGGGGCACATTTTAGTCCAATACGTAATCTGCCAAAAATTGAGGTCCTTAGGGAAAAAGGAACAGTTCAGTATATATATATGATAATATCAATGTATATGTATGTATATTTCTACTAGAGAAAAAAAAAATCAGTTTTTATGAGCTTAGGTTTACTAATTAGAGTAAAGTAAACACATTTTGAGCTTATTTGTGACTGTAATGGATTATGGGGAAACAGTTAAATTACTAACATGTTGTACTGGTTAGGGGGTTTTTACAATGGTACATGTATTTGATAAAATGATGTACATGCTTCAATTTAACAGGGAAGTCAGGTATAGAATGGACTCATAATAGAGTTTGAGGTGGCGTCAATACCATCAAACTAGCAGCTTTATTTCTAAACAGGGCTGATATTTATTATTAATGTTAATTGGCATGTACTGTAACTTATGCAGAGTGGACATGTTGACATAATTAGGATCTTTGTTTAAAACTTTGAAATGAGGAGGGTTGAAATTGGGGGGGGGGGGGGTTGTAAAGGTGAAAAATGTGGCAATTTGATCATCTTTTCAATATTTATAGGATTAAAATATCAATTTATTGAAGATTGAGAAAACTGATTTTGAAAAAAAAAAAAAATGATTTGAAAAAATTACAAGGGGAAGGATGTGTTAAGTGTTCAGTATTTATTGATATCAATACCCATGTGTCCACTTTGTATTCTGAATGTGTAGAGTAACCAGTGTACTAAATGACTGACATTGAATGCAATCCTTTTACAGAGAGAAGGAGTGAGGGATTGGGTATGTGTGTCTGTCGGTGTTGGCTTAACTCCCTTTGATTGGGTCAATGTGTAGTCTAAGCATTTAAACGTAGCATTAGTCGCTCTCTCTCTCTAGTTTTTATGTTTAACTGCTTGGTCGACCATAGCTGATGACCTTGCACTGTTCAATTAACAATTTTTTTTAATTGCTTTGAATTATTTAACTTTAATATATTTCTGTCCTGTTTTTTGTATAGGATGAACAGGTAAGGAAAATCAGAGTATAGAAAAAACTATGGGCGCAAGGTTTTTATATTTTGGTTTAAAGGGTACACCTTTCAAAAGATGTTTCAATACGAATTGGTATATTGTGTTGTCGTTACATTTTTGCTTTGGAAAACAGTACAAATTTCATTACGGTAGTTGATCAACACATATTGGTCAAAAGTACAAATGTACTGGATATGTAATGGGCAATGTATGTTATGTGTAACCCAATTTATCATTTTAAAGTTTTGAAGTTAAATCTCTAGACTGATCAGCAGATCTACAAAGTCATGCAGTTTTGAAAAACTGTCAGCATTTCAAAATACACAGTGTAGTTGGCCTTTGTCGTGAATGACTTCTACAATTATTACCATTTGGATAGTGCATGATTACAGTTGATAACTTTGTTATAACTATCACCTTCTTGAACTGAGATTTATTTGTATCAAAATATCATTGAATATGATACATGTATTAGGCATTTCAAAGCTAAATTGGGTTATATATGGAAATTCTGAAATAACGATGAGATGACATGGTGGCTATATAGACAATTTTCAAATGTTTAGGACAAGATTTTGTATGTATTCTTAGGCATTGCATGCACAGATTGCAAATGAACCCCCAAAATGGCTATAGGGTGTTGATCACTGTTGAACATTTCTTTTTTATGTTGATCAAATTAAAGTGCACTGGGTACAGAGTGATAATATACAATTGTTTGGGCACTGGGGCAGCACTGTCATTTCATGTGAAACTGTCATTGTTTTCACTATAGTTTTTCTTCAAACTAACCAAAAAAAATAAAATCACCTATAGAAAATTAAGTTAGCTGCTTAACAATATAGGCAGTAGATTTCTTTCCATAGAATGTTACATTTATTCAATAGAACAAATTTTTTTTTTCATGAATACTCTGTAGCAGTCTATCATATTCTTAGCATTTTTGGGGGCATATGTTGATCATTCAATCATTTAAAAGCATTTAAAGTCATTGTCACTGAATAGAAACACCAAGAACAACAGGAGAGGTTACAGGCGCGGCTCAAGACCATGTCTGTCATGAGTCGTTACAGCACCAGGCTCGGGCTACCACCATCTTGCCCACCCTCTAGAAAAGGTAAAAAGGTCATGGCCGGGGTCAAATGGTGACCTTGACTCCAAATACATGTATCTACACTGTGGAATGAAGTGCACTGCAACAGATAATTGCATGGAAGAATTGGATTTTGGGGGTATGGAAGTCACCATTGCTTGTTTTCATGTTCAGCAAGGATTGATTAGTTTAATGGATTTTATAGTGGATATATGTTAATAGCATGTTTTGAAATGAAAGGGAAAGATGAGGTGTTCCAGTTGATTTGTTTAAACGTATTGTCGACTGTTTTTGTGCTTGTGTTTAGATTGGATTATATAGCTGTACGTGTTGTGCTGTACACTTAAGATGTCGGTCTTGATTTTGAAAATCATTTTCTTTTGTTCTATCATTGTAGAAATTGATTTAGAACTACATGTATTGTATTTATTCTATGCCTCTCTTAATTAGTGCATATGCATTCTATAATGGCACAATTTAATAGCTTCTGTAGCAACTACCGGTAGAAATTAAGTTAATGTAATTGATTACAGAGAAATGTTATTATCATAAAGCCACTTAATTCTAACAAACTTATAGTCATTGATTTATTTGACAGAGTATCCATACTTTCTAGAAATATTTTTCAGGAAGTGCAAAATGAAAAACAAAAATTCTGATTTGAATAGAATGTTTTCTTACAGGAAGTGTCATCTGATGAAGCAGGAAGCATTCTGGGAAGTCCAATGGACCGTTCCGAAACAGCCACCACTAGAGGGGGAACCAGTCAGAAAACCTTAGACCAGCTCAAAAAGAGGCGGAAATCCCACAGTTTACTAAGTGTACCACCAGGTGGCGTCATGACGAGGAATAACACGGAATCAAGTACCAGTATATCGGTGAAGGAGTGAGGACGTCTGGTGATATTTGTGCTACTGGTTGTTTTATGTGATATCTTGAGCTTTACGGATCTGGTGTGATATCTCAAGTCTTTCTTTGTTTATTGCTTAATATTTTATTATTCTTATTGATAATAAAATGAAATATTGTTATATATATTTACATGATTGTTGTCGTTCTTTAAACCAGCGTTTGTATCTATATCCTAAATGCTGACCTGGCCTTAATGCTATCACCAAAATTATCAAATTCACTGAACTCCGTTCTCAATCAAAACCTTTAAAAAGTAAAGAGCATAAAAGAGATCAATACTTATACTTGAGACTGCGTATTGACGAGGGAAGTTGGTGACAGTAGGGTCTGTTTACCCATTTATGTTTACCCATTTACCTATTCCATTCAATTAGATCATAAAGTTTAATAATTAATAAAATTTTCCTTTTAAATGTTAAACATAGAGGTTGACAGTGTTATCTTATCAATATGTCATTGAAACTAAGATACCAATTCAACACAATTATGGCTTTATAACCTTGCATGTTTTCATCTTCAATTGTTGACAAATGAGCAAATTGTAAGCTTTAGTACCAAAAATGGAGAAATAGTTTTCTATATTTATGGGCAATGAAAAGTCATATACCTAAATGTAAAAACTGCAAGACTGTAAATAAAAATTTATTTGGTCTGCACAAATAGGAAGTCTACATGTAACAATTGTCATAAATGTTTTGCTTTTACATTTTTATTAACTTTGCAAGCCAAGGGTTAATTTTTGGTCCACTTCGCTCCCCATTTTTAAACTAATTTTATAGTGTGTCTGTGTAGGCCAGTTGACATGCAGATCAAATAAGACTCAAATAAATTCAATTCAAGGGCTACAACTCTGACGAATCACTCTGATACATGGTTTGAAATGCAGACAGCTTCTGCAAGTGCCTCTTGAAAGCTAGGAATTGAAAAAAAAGAACAAAAATAAATATAAATTTTTAAATAATTTAATTCTTTTTTATAAAGTCTTCAATAAACGACAGAGTAAATTTATCACAGAGTAAAATAAGTCAGCAATGTACTACTGTACCGTCCTTGTAGTACAATATACCAGTACTTATTAAAATTTAAAATATGAAAACCTGGATGAAAAGTACCCAGCTTCATTAAAATGACATCAAATACAAAATAACCCTGCACAAGTGGTCAGTGTTGTAAATGCTGGTTGTGGTTCCAGTGTTATATTAATGCTTCTATTTATTCAGCAGTTTGAAGTATATGTATATACAGTGTAGGGCAATTTAAGGCACAACAGACATGTATCACATTGAGAAAAAAAAAAAAAAAAAGGACGGAAGTTCGCAGAACCCTGAAAATAACCATCAACACTTGAAAGAACCAAAAACGTGTCGTAAATTCAGCAGTTTGTCAAATAATCTGTCTTGGTGACAGTAAATATTAACAATATAAAATATACATCAACTACGGTATATCACAACTTGCATTCTTTAAGTACTTTGTAAACAAATCACAACAGTCATATTTAAATACAGTTTATCAAAAAGAAAATAAAAATCAACAATGAACTTTGTTCCTGTAATCAGTCGTCTAGCTGACACAACATGGCGATTCCTCTCATGACCCAGAAATCAGACAGGTGTTTGGACGGAAGGTCGACGGCGGTCACAAAATTTGTGGAGTGACCAGTAGAGGACAGAGTCCCTGCCCTCGCCGATGTCCGATACAGTGGACATTTGTAAGTCTTATAAGTCTCTGCACTAGTAGTTTTAGTAGTATTGGTGGTAGCTACATCAGATGAAGAGCTTTCTGGAGTTCCTGCTGTTCCAATCTGAAATTACAAAAAGAAATTCAATTTTTTTTTTATATATATCAAAGTGCAGATACTTTGAAAATAGTTCAATAACAGCAAAACATATATTAGCAAGTCACCCACAGAAGCATGTAAGAGTAATCATTGGAGAGAGATGACCCTTGAATGGAGTTTCATTTTTTCAAGAAAACTGTATTTTGAATTTTGTTGGTTCTTTGTTTTTCAATACTATTTCTTTCGAAAATAACCAGGCTAGAAAAAAAGCCAACATTTGATGATTTTTATGTCAGAGTTGTTTATTTCTTTTTATCTGTCAAGTTTGATATACATGTCCAAATATACCGGTACCTTAGTGTGTTTCGAGACTTATGAAGACAATGTAGGAAGGTTTACCTGCACAGGTTCAAAATGGATTTCTGGTAGTTTGGAGAACCTGTCCCCGGGTCTGGAGTCGTTCAGACACTCGTGGTGGGGGTCCCAGCTAGCCCCGTCCAGGAACAGCCCAAACACCAGCACCCCGTTCTCTGGGGCATGATTACCCTGTAAAGATTGCAACATGGGATCATTGTCATCAAACAAATTCTGTTGCATGGCTTTCAAGAAAATTTTGACAAAATCTCTAAATTTTGTGATACAATGCATGTACCAAATACTAGATCAAGAGAACTATAAATACTTGAAATAATGTAGGAAATTTTTTTGAAATAATGTAGAAAAAATTTTTGGAAGCCATTTTCATGCTTGAATTACAAATACTTGAATATAAGATATTGTCAATATTTTTTTTAGACATTCTAATCTGCCATAGACTTAAAAAAAATGCTATTTTATTTTCCACTAAATACAGGAATTGGCCTAATGGTAAATTATAACTTCTTTCTTGGTTACCTTAAATGCGGTGGTCTTTATGTGGGGTTTGTGCTTGAGGTCACACAGTGACTCTTCTGTGTCCATCGGCCTGGTTTTGACCTGGAAGTTGAATACCAGCGAGTCCACTGAAATGCCAAGCTTCCTGGCGTGATTCTGTTGTACTCCTGTCAAGAACCCTGTACAAAAAAAGAAAAAATGAACAATTATAAATCACATCGGTTACAACAAACAAAATTTCTTGTGCATAATAAATTAAATAATAAGTTATCAAAGACTTCTGGTGATATTCTAGAATTTGCTAGCGGTAGTCCTTGCAAAAATATCAATTCAAACGTATCTTTATCAATGAAACTTTCTTCCAAAGTGACAAAAATGTTCAGAACTTTCTGATTAATAAAGATTTGAGTAGATTTTGGTACTTGTCCTAGTATATACATGTATTTAAATATACCTTGCGGGAAAAAGAAACCAGACAACCAGAATGCCCGGGGCTGGTTTTTGCTGAGGTCCTCCGGTTCGTGGTCTGTAGGTGGGGGAGGGGGAGCATTGGATTGCTGTTTGGAGGTCATCAGATTAGCTTTGATTAGTTTCTCCACATTTCCACAGATCAGCCCTGCCCACGTGGCAAAGAACTCCACCCTCATCATGAGGTCATGGGTCCAGGATCCCAGCTGCTTACACGACTCGTAGGATGCATTCTGTGAAAGGGTAATGAATATCATAAGCATATGAATTTACAGAGGTGTTGATTTTACATGTATAAAGGATTTGCATGTTCATAGACCAATTTTTGTGTTCATAGATTGGTCTTACTTGCATTATCAAACAATACATAATTAAATATGGATACATGTATACTGCTTTAGAAAATTTCATATATATATTATAAAAATATGTTTCATGTTCTTATTTGATGTTATTTATTAGTGCCTTTCACATAAACTTTCCTCCATTACCCGTTTCTTATTCTTCTCTCATTAAAAAAATATTTGGAATTATATCTAAACAAAACCAAATAAAGTCAGAAACTGCTGAATGTATACCTTCCAGTTTTGAGGGACCTTCTGACTAAGGAGAGCTGTGTAGGCCTCCTCCAAGGATTCCGACATAATGACTTCTCCCTTGACAGCCAGGATGAGAGCCTTCAGAGATTCGTGGATGATGGCCAACAGGTGGTTGAACCGGTCCACTTCCTGTCTCAGAACCGTCATCAAGGCCGAGTTACCTACCACTGTATCTATTGCTTCCTGTACAACTGAAATAAAAATTTATGAAGTTTAAATTTATTGCTATCTATCTAACCATTATCAACAGGGATATTAATTAGTAGAGTCCATATATGAAATTTAAATAATAGATTTGTTGTTCTTTGAAAAATAAGAATTTCTAAGAGAAAAAGAGATAAGGAGATTAACAGATGGACAGACAGATTGATAGACAAATAGACAGACAAAGGAGAAGGGGGACAGATCAGTCCAAGACATAAGTCTAAAATAATTTCAATACATACCTTGTGGAAAAAAAATGAAAATAATACTACATGAAATTGTGAAAAGTTAACTATCAATTATCAAACAATTTCCCTTACTTCTCTCTTTTTCCTTGTCCTTTAGTTCTGGGGCCTCCTTGAACAGGATGTCTTTGAGGGAGGGGCGGGGGATGTTCTGGATCTGCCCCCCGTGGGACTCCCTCACGTCCGTGTAGTCCTCGATACTGACCGGGAGCAGCTTGAGGATGTCGTTGGCCACCTCTAGTACCACGTCATCGTTACTCTTCTCAGTCCTGAAAATCAAAGAGATCCATGCAAGAATTTCCAAGTCTAGTTATTATATCATATTAAGTGAATTACAGGTATGCATGCATCAGATATGCACAGATGTGCATTATGATAGATGCATTTGGTAGCTTGCTCCATTTTTGGTCTCCTAGCTAACAAATTTAAGATGATACATTCAAGTCAGCATACATCCAATACTTTTCAATCAATCCATCTATGAAAGTCTGACTTGTAAATCTATTTCACATATGCATATATGATGGACAAATAAAGTGAATATTAATTACCATATCCTGATAATTTTGTAAATTCAAGGTAAAAATTTAAGCCTTGATATTTTTTCAACAATAAAAACATGTCTCTCTAAGAAATAAATATGCATGTATCTATAAATAAGTTCACAGGTGATCTTTTAAGCAAATACTATTCTCTTGTTTAAAATTACACCAAAACAATTTTCCACACTTAAAGAAAATACAGATGAAAACTGCTCTAGCAATAATCATTGACCTACCCCAAGATGTCCAGAGACAGCCGGGGCTGTACATTTATAATGGTGTCAATCAACTCGTGGGCCTGCATCTCTCGACACGCCTTCTCCGCATTGTTGGTCATCCCAAACAACTCTGGGGAGTCGTAGTTCGGTAAACTCTCCAGATAGGTAATGACATCAGCGAATGGAATGTCTGTTTTGATTGGTCGATAAAGCTAAAATTATACATAAAATGTATCACCATTTTTTCAAATTGTTTTCAAAATGTATTTGCCAAAGACAAAATATAGTGAATGCTGATTTTAAAAGTCAAATAATGTAAAATGAGAAAAACAGGGGGAAAAAATGGTACACCAGGATGCATGTCCTATCATTTTATATGAAAATGATGAATATAGATTTAGAATTCATTTTCATACTTTCTTTTCCTTAATACAGATAATCAATACAAAGAATTTTTTGTTTGAAAACAACACATTCAGAAAACTTTTAATTCTGATCAAATTATTGTTCATATTTATATTCTTTTTTAGATTTTAAAGTTTTTAGAAATTTTTTTTTTGTTTTACTAATGAATACCACATAATAAGTCTTAGTACATGTAATGAAAAAAACAACCTTATCATGATAATTTTTTCAGTTCTATAGATGTGGTATCTGGTATCTAATGTTACATTTACACGTACATGTATATCATATACACTATTTAATTTCTTCATTTTGCAAACATATATGCCTTTAATATGATACAAATTTTCTAGATTTTAATGCTACAATTAAGGTTTGTTATAGGTCTTTGCTTTATAACTAAAGTAGACAATACTGCTCTGTAAACAGAATACACAACTCTACGAGTTTATATGCTGGGTATAAGAAAGATGCTGGCATTCTGCAACAGGCGACAGAAAAAGAATCCGAGAGACTGTGCTGATCAACTCACAAAATCATTATCAAATATATGTCCTTCTTAATTTAAAACCATAGTGAAAGAAAATCTCAATTTCCTGAAAACAAGGCAAATACTACACGTACAGGCATCAGAATTTTAAAAAATAAGCTGAATTCTTTCACACATCATGCACTGCAGTGAATATTTTTCATTCTTTGATAAAAACAAAAATTATGCAAGGCCTACAAATGCATGCATGCAGAATGCAAATGTATGTGACCTACAATTACGTAATTTTGTATGATATAATATACAATATGCATACTACACTATATTCTATCTGTCGGTATGCTCCACCCCTTTATAATGGAGGGGTCTTCGCATTGACTGTTTCATACACATGCTGATAATGCAGAACTTGATCTAATAAAGTACACTGTTTGTATGCTGTGTACCTGGGTGCCTTAATTACCATCTTACCTCATGCAAATTAACCTAGAGTGATTAAATGAAAATAAGTCACACACTTTACCTGTTAATGCTTCTTGCACTTAGAGCCACAGATCTAAGCCTTAAGTTTCGCTACATGATTATAAGCATATATTTTTACATTTCTGCAAGCAGCATGCATATAGCATGTCTTAAACATCTGTAAATTAAAGAACATTCCCATCTTTGTAGGAGAACTGTTAGAGAGTCTGTTCATTCATTGAGCTGCTTATATCTCCTTATAATATTTAAGGGCAACACAATGAAGTCTGTTACAGCTCATGCTTAGCAGTGTTAGCATGCAATCTTTCACATTATTATTCCTTTGCAGTAAATATTAAACAATAAGGCATTCATGCGACCTATTACAATAATGCATATGTAATGCAAAACTTTACATTTTATCATTCCTAATAACCAAAAGCAAAACATTTCAATACATCTCGAGCACATTCCAAGTGAACTCATTATTGAGATTTCAAACATATAGTTTTACCCCATCAGGTGAGTATGAATAGTCAGGGTTGAGGGCCTCAGGGCAGAGGAACCTCTTCAGGAGGGCCCCCAGGCACCTCATGTCCCACTCGTCTGTGACACGACCTCCATAGATGACCTCGCCAGTCAGGAAGGTCAAGGCCTCCCAGGGAATCTCATCGTGTTCTTCTAGTAGATTTTGAAGCTGACGTACAGACACCTTAAAGAAAAAAAATCTTACTAGAGATCTAAAATGGCTACTCAACTTCCATGTTTCTTCACATTCAAGGTTGAAATCTATAAAAGATGATGTAAATATCAGTAGCATTTTCAAATTATAGAAAGTTAATCAAGTGTGACACTGAAGGTGATCTGAAAAATCAATTAAAGATATCTGAGCAAATGGTGCTGCTTTGATTAATTTCACTGCCATATAATCAAATAAGAGGAATAACTCTTTTTTTTTTTCAAATTTAAAGTAAAAAAGGAAAACTGATTATTTCCCTTTTTAAATTTTAAATTGACAAAAAAGTTCCTCGCCTGCTGCATTATTTTTTTTTTTTAATTTTGCATAAAAAATCCAGTTTCAATTTTTTTGATGGCTGTTGTTTTTAATTCTGATAAAGAAATCATATGCAAAAAGCAGTTAATTCTTACCGAGAGATCCGAGTCATTGAATTCATACAAGACGTTCCATCCGAGCCGCCCGTACTTCTTGCGTTCGTGGATGACGCTGTTGAACAGACAGAGACCAAACAGGAGTTTCTGCCAGTCAGGCCCCGCCTCCTTGTACTCAAACTTCTTCTCCGTGATGGTCCCTGTCCCTCCACTCCCAAACGACCGCAACATGTTGGCTTTCAGGCCTTGTGGTGGCTCAACGGTCATCTGAAGGGAAAAAAAATTACCTGGAGTTATCCAAAATCTAGTCAAAACTCTAATTTACAATAGTTGAAGAAACTCCAAATAGCATAAGGTAAGTATTCTTTTAAAGAACATCTTTTTTTAACAAAAATAAATCTTTTATTCATTTTCTTTCTCTTAAATACATTATTACACACACATTCTGCAAAAAGACCCATTTTATCTTAAACCAAATTATCTCATTCTAAGAGAGAAGCTTAAAAAACAAATACCTCTCTGGCTTAATTTCATAAACTGACCTTCATTCCAGTCTGGAGAATGGATATCGGGAAGCTTGAATCAGGTTTGGAACTGAGCCAGAGTCGGAACTGTGGATCAAGGTCATCTCCTGCATGACTTAGTCTGCAGTAAATACACAAGATTATAAGATAAAGATTCAATCCTGATCATTATCACTGGGAACAAGAGAATCAAAGAATTACTTGGTAGATAGAACCAAAAAATGATATGCTTCTAATTTCCTTCTCCCCTCCCCCCACTGTTCCAGAGAATTGCAAGGTAGTTTAAATTATAAATGAGGTAGACTTATGTCTCAGCATATGCTCCAAATACTGTCAAGACAAGCACATGATATTAGTCACTCTTACTTTTCCACTATAGCCTGAAGCCGAGGCATGAAAGAGGCTGCCAGATGACAGTTCTGTAAGAACACCCAGCGCCCCTTGAGGATCTGTGCCTTTGAGATCAGCTCCTCTGCCTTGGGGCCTTGATCTCGCCCCAGGGAGATCATATCTAGGTGCAAGGCACTGCCCCTCAGTTCCTCCGCAAACCTCACCAACTGTGCCAGGGGGTCTGTGCCTATAATAAACAATTTTGAATAATTTCATAAAACAGCATTTTTACCTTACTTGTACTACCATTCAGCAGTTGAACTATATAAAGAAATAAAATGACAAGTGGATTCTGGACATAGAGGATATTGTTTTTGGTTTTTGAAAAATTGACTAAAAATTTAAAGCCATGATGTATGCATACCTGGTGAGAGGATGAATATGAGAGGAGTTTTGGCAGTGGAATCATCGTAAATCTCCTTCAGATCAAAAGAGCCGGTGGATATAAAGTTGTGGCCCAGATGTTCCTCCACAAACTGCCTTATAGCTGTCATCAACGCATCGGGGCGCAGGACCTTGATGAGGATCAGTCGGTGGAACCCTGACAGCTTCTCCCAGCCAAAGATCGTGCCGTACTTATGCTGAGGGTCATTGCCAGCTTTTTTTATAGAATATCACAAAATGAACAATAAATTTTTTTCAAATTCTCCTATTCAGTTTTTATATATACAGTAAATCACGCTTATAACGAAGTCCAAGGGACGGGCAATTTTACTTTGTTATAAGCGTAATTCGTTATATCCGTCAAGTTTATAACATATAATAAAGTCAAGGGGAATGAAAATCACTTCGTTGTAGGCGTCAATTCATTATAAGCGCGTTTTCGCTATAACCGTGTTTTACTGTATTGGCTATGTATTCTATTTAGCAATTTTGGCGGAAAACGGCGTCCGCTAAATCAAGTACATCGCCAAATGTGAAACATATAATTAGATAAATAGGTACATTCAGAAATGTGCTAAATCAAATCCATGCTAACTTGTTGAAAAATCATATTCCACCAAATATCGTACACGCTAAATATAGTACGTTTACAGTATCTGATTTAACCTTTATTGTCACACTTGTAACTCTTTGACCTTTACAAGTACAATCATGAAGAAAACCTTACGGGGTACCAGACATGACTTGAGTACTCACTAAGCTCCTTGTAGCTGGTCTGCATGCCTTTGAATGGGTCCTCCATCTGTTTGAACAGTTCCCAGTGGACGTGGTCGGTGATCAGACTCCTACACAGGCCGTCAAAGCTGGGCAGGCTGCTGTCCAGGTGCTGGCACTGCTTCCACATGGAGTCTGTCACCCAGATAGGAGGCACCTTCTTGTGCGGGGCATCTGGGTCCCCAGATCTGGCCTGGTATTCAAGTCTCTCCAATGGGGTCAAACCTTGCAAAATAAAAAAACAATTTTAAGCTTTAGTCAAATCTACGGTAATTGTCCAATGTCAATATACTTTTGCCTCTTCAAAGTTTAGCTTTCAACTATTGTGTATCCTGTTATTTTCAAGATGAACCCATTTTTATTTTCACATCACAAATACCAAGAATTCATAATGAATAATCATATTATAACAGATTGTGTGCTAATAGATACTCTTTTTAAATTGCAAAATATTACAGATTTACACAGATTTTTACAAATTTTGTGACACACAACCCTGCCCCCCAAAATATGGCATAACATCAGAAGACCCTGCATCTATACACTTATTTATACCCAGATATAAGTGAATTTACCATCATGTTCTTCCAGCACTTTTTCATCCATCATGTTAGCCAGGATGTTTCCCTGTAGGAACAAGCTCCAGTCAAAGTCGGTGATCTTTCCGATGGTGGTGACATCTTCGTACTTGTCGTTGGCCCTCATTATGCTGGAGCACAGCATGAAAGAGAAAGTCAGCTGGTGGTTGGCAAAGAGTGCCACGGACACCACGCGGTAGATACTGTAGGTCAGTCTGGAACCAAAAGAAAAAAGATATATATTGACCCAAAAATATCCATGACAAGTAATAGAAGTCTTGATTTGTTCATAGAAGGTATTGCAAACTTCTAAAGCAACGAACAGCGAGGAAAAAACAGTAGATTTATATTTAAAGCGGTAATGATTGTTTCATGCAAACATTAGTTACATCATGCTGGTAGTGATCGCTTGAAAAAATGTAGATACATGATGAATTTATGTACCTGGGAATAATTGTTGAGCAACGCATCATTGATGCAGGATCATTGCTAACACAATTACTTTGTTTCCCATTCTCAGTTTTTTAAAGACTACCCATACCCACCTAGTTATCATCTCCAACATGTGCTTCCTCAGTTCCAGGGGGTTCTCTGCCGGGGTTTCCTTTAGGACCTCGGCGATGCTGGGTCTGGGGGTGGAGGAGACGCTGCCCTGTCGACTGGCGGGCCTGAGGGTGCCCACTAAGTGGGCCACACTGGACTTTCTCCTCCCTGCCCTTTGCCCATCCTGCAGTAAGGCAAGGTCCGTCTGCCCTTGGGTCAGCGTCTGGTTGCTGATACAGGAGATGAACATGTCCTTGAACCAGTCCAGAGAGAACTGGTACATGACGTCTATCTGGGCCAGGTCAGCCAGGACAAAGTACAGGGTCGCACCCCTTGTAGCTACCTTTTAATGGTAAAAATCAAAGTCATGAGAGTACTGAAAAGCACTGTTAGATTGAATTCTTCTGTGTTGGAGGGAAATAATGAATATAATTATAAACATTAATCAACATCCTATTGTTTTTTTACATTAACAATGATGAACACTGTCAGACTTTCACTCTCAACACAGATTGATAAAGGGAACATATTTCAGCAGTTTTCATATTCTTAAGTAACCTAAATGTAAAAAATTTGGGTTTCAGTTATTCAGATTTGGACTTTTGTTGTTGAAGAAATCAATATAATTCATTCATCCAAAAGTCTTTGTGAAAAGAACTCCACTACACTTACAGGTAGGTAGCGTTTCCTGGCCAGATTGAGTTTTTTCTCGGTCTCCTCGGACTGGGCCACTCTGTTGGTGATCTCCGAGGACTTGCCCTTACTCTGCTGTAGAGTGTCCACCAAGTCCTGGTCGTCCAAAATGTGACCTGAATACCATGTCAACAAAATATTTTAAATAAAGTACATTGAAAGAAAAAATATAAGTGTCACTGGTGAATCTTAGCAGTCAAATACAATTTAAAAGAGAAAGGATGCACACTGGTGTATTCTAGCTGTGTTTTTAAAGAAAAGTTGACAAGTGTTCTACCTTCAGTGTTTTGGAGAAGACTGAGAGAGCGATCCTCTAGGTCCCTCAGTGACTTCACATCGTCTGCTATACTTCCCAATAGGTCACTGCGCTGACTCTCCAAAATCGGTTTTTCCTGCAACAAACAAGGCAAAGTTGAACAAGCTATACGTAAAAGTTACAGTACACTTATTCCCTAAGTAAATGAATTAGAAGTGATTGCATTTTAAAAAGTTTTTTCTAGCAGCAAAAAACTTCATGCAGAGAAATTTTTGTTCGTATCTTATTTTCATCCATTATGATATTCATTTCATTGTCTTTGGGAATATATATAACAGGGCTTAATCAAAATGGCAATAAAATTTTGGAGTGAAATCTTAAGTGTTATCAAGTAAAAAATAACACAATGGGAAAAAAACCCAGTGTACAGTTTTGTAATGATATGACAATGCCCTGTACATGTATTTGAATTACACTATCTAGCGGCCAGCCATTACCTGTCTGACAACAGCAGACAAGAGTTGTTCCTGGAGGCCGTCAAACGTGACGGTGAAGTTGATGATGTTGACCTGGATGTAGACAGCGGGGAGGTAGTGTGGGTTGGCTACAGACGTCGTCATGTATAACCTGAAAGAACACAGGAGACCATTGTAGACAGTTCAGCAAAGCTGTCTCAATGCTACTTATAAGGGACTTTTATAAATCTTGTATGATCTTCAAGATTATGTTAGTTTGTTTGAAATTCAAGGCAACTTATTTTTATTTTTAAAATGATGTTGACAAGTACAACATGGATGACTGAATTCTGTAAACGTAAGTGCTGATTATAATACAGACCTATTCTAATCTGAAATTGATAGTAAAGTATACATGATGTAAACTTTATGTAGATGTTTACACTGTGACCTTTTAGTGCTACCTGAACTTGGCGTTGTACTCTATTTCAGTGTCCCCCAGTTTGATGACGGTCTGTCCCCCTCTTTGGAATGTTTCGTGTAACAGTACAGGTCTGAGGGCAGGGTCTAGCTGCTCCGACACATCCTGAAGTCATAAAGAATACAATTTTGTCAATTCAAAAGTGAAGGTAGACAACAACACATTTTAAAAAAACCTGGAAAATATGAATTTTTTTAGGTGGTTGCTATAAAAATTACCACCTTAATACCACTTATTCCCATTAAATAATCTGTAATTTAGACCCATACCTTGAGTAACATGGGTTGTCCTACTCTGATGGCTGTCTCCAGAGCTTTCATGTAATTAGGATCCGATGCATCAACCACCTCCAAACGATTCCCCTTCCTCTCTTTAATATAACTAAAACACAAAAAATCAGATACTCATTTCTCACCCAAACATTTAAAGGTTTTCATGAACTTTCTCTGACAAAGTAAAACAAATTTCAATTTAAATCATTAAATTCATCTAATTAAACTTTTTCACAGGTAACTTACTTCACTGCTTGCCCCTGTGGATCAATGAACAGAGGCCATCTTTTTGTCCTCTTCACAATCAGAGCATTTTCTGTGGAATGGTTGTCCTGTGGCAAGCCTTTGTTTTGCCATTTCAGAACCTGAAGGAAGCAAATTATATTAGCATATAGTACATAAAGATGTTATCCTTTCAATTGGGCTAATATCTTAACTCTCACTCTCTCTCTCTCTCTCTCTCTCTCTCTCTCTCTCTCTCTCTCAGCTTTGTCTAATTTCCTAACCTGATAAGCATCCACTGTGCTTTTGACTAGATCAAACTTTTTGGAGATCGGGATGGTGTACTGTCCGCACAACTGGATCCAGGAGGAGACCAGCTCCTTGCGGTAGGTGGCGGTGAACGGACCTATGTACGCCACAGAGGCTGCCGCTATCAGGGTGTCCCCAACAAGTCCAGACAACTTCTCATCCAATAAATTGACTGACTCTGCCCATCTCACCTGTATAAGGTATATTCATTGATAAAATTCTTTAAAAAAATGCATTTAATGTCCCAGTCATCAAATATCCCTGATTTAAAGTAAAAGGACTGGTAAATTGATAAAACTCCCCCCCCCCCCCCCCAATCCTTTTGCATGAATGAATAAATGTATGAATAAATAAATACATCCTAAATATATTCAAACTCATGCTGATTGATTTTGAAAAGTTCAAGAACAATTTTAAAACACCTATCGTTAGGACTTGTGGTAACTGACCTTTTCGCCTCCCAGGGCGTCAATCAGAATGGAGGCTCTCTTGAGGCGGAGGCCTGTGGTGATCTTGTGCTGTTTGAGAGACTCCCGCTGATTCACACTGTCCTTGTACTGTTGTTGTAGTGTGTCCAGGTGGTCTTGAATCTATTTAATAATTATCACATGTACAAACAACTCACATGATAGATCTAGATTCAAAGAATTGAGCTACATGTATTTTCTGAACTTAGCAGAAACACCAGCTGGAAAATCCAATTTCTTTCTAGGTTTATTTGAAAAAGACCATAAAGACAACAAACAGTTTTAAGGGTCTTGCTACCTTCTTGAGACTCTTCTGTTTCTGGGCCAGACTCTGCTCTGCTAGCGCTAGGGCCTCCTTGGCTTCTTGCACTCTCCTCTGTTTTGGTTTCACCATCTATGCAGAGAAATATCTCTTGATAAAAAGCCTTAAAAACTAAAAAAATTGACATAAAATCATGACTTTAGAGTACCGGTAATCACAATATTTTTTTTTATTATATCTGTCTGTCTGACCTTGTAGACTTCATTGTAGTGCTCCAGAGCCAACACCCAGGCACAGATGGATTTACAAGCATAGGACACTGTTCCAACTTTATCCGGATTGAAATCCGGATTCTTGGAGTATTTCTTCAGTTTGTGGAAAACCTATAAAAAAGTGAAAATTCAAAAGTACAAATCAATATAAAATATATTCAATAGAAAATAAACATAAAACTGTAAAATAATATGCAATAAATTACATAAACCCATTACATGCATTTCATGTTTAATTGAAAATATGGTAAAACAACAAAACTTATACCAAAATGCCTGGGAAGAACAAGAACAAAACTATCTTAAACTATAATAACAATTCTCTATTCGCATGCTTCCTGTGACTGTGTGTTGAACTGGATTCATTCTAAATATGCAAATTTAAATGATATATTCACCTTATCAGGTAGGCTATCCTTGTCTATCTGTTTGAGTCTCTTCAGGAAGTTGGGGTCTCCCAGCAGTGTCTTGGCCACACTCCACTCCGGCTTCTTCTGCAGCAGGATACAGACGGCAGCCATTACCGTCATCACCAGGAACGGGGGCTTGGTGTACACTCGGATCTCAGAAATGGCCGCTTTGTCCAGGGTGTCTAGAGCCTCTGTTGCCATGAATAGGGTTGGGATGACAGAGGACAGATCTCGCTGACATTCCTGTTATAAACCCCCGAAAATGTTTTTATTTTCAAATTTTTTTATACCACCAGTACTTTACAATACACTTTACCAGTACGATAGGATTGTTGTCCAATCCTACTGAATTCATTCAATAAAATATGTTTAAATTATAAATTACCACCAGTACTTTGAAATTTAAAAATTTTTACTCAAGGTTTGCTGCTCAGCACACATTTTACATGCATAGAAAAAATTATGTTAAATGTTACAATGGAATGGCTAGAGATGGATTTCTAAGCGTAATACTGTCAAGGTATTGTGTATATGTCCCCCATCCTTTCAGCATTGAGAGCTGTTCATAATTAAATAACATGCCTTGCAAAATACATTTTTAATGGAATATATAACAAAGGTAACAATCATTGGGATCATTTCCATGAAACCATTTCAATTTCCATGAAGCCACACAATGAAATAAGGCGAAGAACAATCTGATTAAAATCAGATCCTCGATCAGCTCCTTGTTTATCTATTGTCGCTACACGAGGTAACGACAATAGAAAAACGAGGAGCGGATCGAGGAATTAATCAGATTGGGCGAAGTAATCCCAATGAAAAGTTTGGTTTTCTGTATTGCTTATGTGTCAACTGATCCGGTCTGACTGTGAGGACATAGACTTACGTCGGCGTAGTCCTGTACGATCTGGGTCTCCCTCTGCATCACGCCCTCCTCCTGCTCCACAATCTCCTGAACCTCCTCCACAGCCTCCTGATCCTTCTTCAGCTGCTCCAGGAGGATCTCTGTGTCCTAGGCAAAGGATACAAAGGCTATAATCTTAAAATCTATTCAGTTAATCTATACAATTCAAAAATCCATAATACTTCAGTCAATGAAATACTTTAATCATTGTATATACATTAAGATAGCATGAATTTGTTCACTTAGCATTTACTATAACTAAAAAGTTCACAAGATTCAAGACATGGGGGAATGAACCTGACTTCACTTAAGTATGAATTCTTTATAGGTGTAATTGCTATAGATGTGTTTTACTGTATATGAATCTTGTCCTATTCTAATTCAGTTTTTAGAAGTAAGGTTGACTTTAATACATGCAACTATTGCTTTATCATTAAAAGTTGTTTAGTACTGGAAGTCTGAGTGGCATATTGGAGCACAATAATGTCAATATCTTTGCATTAATATTTTGTTGGGATACATAACCAGGTGAAATGAGTGTACTACATACTCTTTGTTTCTCCTCAATCTTTGGACCGAGAGACTCTAGTTCAACTGACATCTCTCCAACCAGTGAGTTGGCCTCGGACAGTTTAAACAGACCAACATTCAGGCGATTTCTGTAAAAATGATCCACTTATTAGTACCTTTTACTTGATTTTTTTTTCAGAAAAAATATCATACAGACTTTTAAAAAGATCTCACAATTTTTTTTCAAACTGAAGGTTCAGTAATTGCTTAGCTAGTAATCTCAAAACTTCACCTTCAGGAAAAATTTCAACTAAAACTTAAAAAAACTCAGTTCCTAGAAAATATCACTACATTAGTGATTATATAATGCCAGACTCACTTATTGTTGACAAACTCTGCCTTGTTTTCCTTGAGCATCTTGGAGTAGAGTCGGATGAGCTCCATGTAACTGCTGGGGGTGGAGTAGTAGTGCCTCCTCATCTCCTCCCAGTACCTGACCGACATCCGCCCGATCGACTTGTGGATCTCCACACAAACCTGGCCAACCTTTGTCTTCAGTGCCTACAGGTAACAAACACATGTTATATTCCTACTTCTAAGCCCCTGTATCAAATCACCTGATTACCAATCAGAAATACCTGTAAAACATTTAGTTCAATATCAGTTCAAATGAATGTCAGCAGTCTATGATTGTTGTTGAATATCATTAGAAAAGAGTTTGGGCATAAAATCTCTGTAAGTGGAAGATTTATGGATTAAAGCTATATATCATTACTTATGCAATATCTATAGTAATGAAAGAAATATGGGTTCAGCCAGGCCGGACTTCTATACAAGAATTCAGAAAGATAATTCCCAGAACCCTTTAGTCAAGCCATTTACCTCTATATCCGAGCCTTCACTGGTGATGAACTCAGCATTGGAGAAGAAAACCTGAGCGACATTCAACATGGCGTCATCGTCCCACTCATCATACCAGTCAATGGTACAGCAGTTAATCAGAGCAGGGTTCATGCGGCAGCGCTGGCGGAATTTTCCGCCCGCTGGACTCATGGTGAGCACCACGTGGAGGTTTTGTCTGACGCGGTGGATAAAGAACTGATACACGGACTCCTGGGTGTCCGGAATGTCCGCCTCCGAGGCGGCCTGTTTGAGGTCCATCCGGATTCCATCCCTCTCCTCGGAGTCAAACAAGTCTGGAACCTCACCGGAGTTCAGGATACAGTTAATGTCCTCCAAGAAGGATTCCTAACATGAAGAAAGGATAAAGGTGCCATATTTACTTACTGACATTAACATCTTGAAATACTTTAAAATTGGTGTATTTAGTGGCTTATTGTTTGTGGATACCTCACACCCAGAGATTATTTGGTATTGGGACTTTTTTCAGTGCTGCCCATGAAAAATTATTTCATTATATAGTATGCTACAAATTGTTTGGTAGTGTTTTAGAGCTAGGTAGATACAACTTACAAAAACACTTTGCTTAGATTCTTAAAAAAAAAAAATTGATAATTTGAATTTTTCAAGGTGTAATTTAACTTGATCCCAGAACACATTGTATTTCTAAAATCTTCCACATTCCAATAACTCATAACTATTCCAATACCCAAGCTTACTCACCTTGACAATGTCCGAGTCGGTCAGAAGGAAGACGATCTTGGCACCTTTGACGCCGCTGTACCTGAACACCTTGGTCAGGTCCTCCCTGAACTCGGTGGTGCCGTAGCCACGGTGGAGGGACAGCTTGAACAGTTCACACCTAGCTATGTGACTGGCCAACTGTACAATGGTGGACTTCCCTGTCCCATCCATACCAACCTGTAAAGTTTAAAGGGGCATGGTCACGATTTCGGTCAAATTCAATTTTACTGTTTTTATTAATTACAGTGCTTTAGGAATGTATTTCTAATGATCAAGTGTTTGAGAGTCAGGCATAGAGTTCAATGAGTAATGGATGAATTTTTATCTGTTTTAAGCTGTTCTTGGTAGGTTGCTACATTTGTGTTTAACAAATCAGAGCCATGCGAAAGCAAAGGTTATCATAAATTCAATTTACAGTAAAATGTCATATGAATATGATTTTAAACAAAATACATGTACTGCAGTTACAACATACACTGGGAAATATTTGACACTGTGGTGGTTTTTTTTTTTCATCCAAATAGTCCTCATTAATTTGAAATGGGTTTTATTAAAATCAAAATATAATGCTGTTAAGGTGAATCTAAAGCATGACAAAATATTTTAATATTCAAGTTTAACTGAGCAGAAATGACATGGGGCATGAAATATTCCCATATACAGTGAATGTCCTCTAAAGGACTCTTACCAGCAACATGTGACCCCCGGGCTGTCTAAACACCCTGGCTGCCCGAGTGATATGTTCCACTGCATCTTTGAAAAACACCATCTGTGTAGCCTGAACAAAGGACAAAGGAAAAACCTCAAAATTTACTACAACCTCAAAGTAGAATACTGGTATATCAATACAATATATAGTGGCAAAAAATGGATGACATGCAAACTTTGCGTTCAAATGAGCATGATTGTGCAAAATAAATATTAACAAATTAAAAAAAATAAATTCAATATCTTTACATTAAATAAATAAATATAAATTTTAAAAAGTGTAAAAATATTCATCTGATGAAAATGGAAAGAAATTAAAGAACTAAGAACTGTTTTAATTTAATTCACACAGACACTTGTGATTCTAATTTAAAGAGTATGTAAGGCTTTATGCTTCTTACCAATAGCATTTCACCCTTGTCTTAGTTCTATGAAACTATGAAATCAAACACTGTGAAAAAGATAAATTTTAAAATATATATTTTTTTGGTTGATGAACTGTATGTTCAGATACAGTTTATTGAATAATAAACACACATTGACCCTTAAGAAATAATCTAAACTGATTTTGAGAAATGAACATAACCTATCAAAATGTTGAATAAATTTTTTAACTTGTTTTATCGATAAGCATTGAAATTAAAGTATTTCAATCACAAAATAAAATGTTCACATAAAATGGTGAATCAATTATTATTAAATCATGAAAATTCAAAACAAAATATATTGAAAATTTTCAAAGTGATCAAATTCTAATGAAAATTAAAAGTATGAAAAAAAATATAAAAGACACAACTAAAAAAAAAAAACTTTTAATTACAGAAGCATAAATTCAGTTAGAATTGAAAAATCTATTTTATGATTGAAAACGCTCAGATATTACCTTGATAATCACACCAAATATATTTAGCTAGAAAATACACAAGTCATTTTTAATACATTCATCTAACTAACTCTCATTCCAAATGTTAATATAATTAAATGAACACAATTAAGGGCCAAACGACTGAAAAAAAAGAAGTTTAAATCTGATCAATAAATCTCCACCAAAAACATTTCCTTTCTTTTTTTTTGTTTATATACTGCACCAACACCATTGATTTTGTGTTATATATTTACCACTTTATACACAATATTGAGGTGGGTACTAAAGTCTACAGGTGCTTTAGTGAAAAATACCATGATGTACTAATTCAATGGTATCTACTATTTTATAATAACCCACAGGTCTGAAAGCCATGCATGCATAGTGCGATCTACTGATCTGGCCATTATATTCTCCATCACGTAGCCTAAGAAAAGTCGAATTTCTCAAAAACTTATACATGTTGTATTAAAATATATCTGAAATTAATATTCAACAAAATAACTTTGATTCATTCCTGTAACATATTGCCCTAAACGCAGCAGATCAATCTCAGTTTCTATCATATAACTGTCCGAAAATACTATAATAATTATAGTTGTTTCATGAATATGTCAACCCAAATGTACTGCAAATAATATTATTACAGTAATAAGAGAATTCCCTTTGAGCAATAGGAAATTACATGTAATACTGACAGTATACATTGTAATTAATAAACATGTAAAATTACCCCAACCTAACACACTCCTGTTAGAAGTTCATCCCAATTGTTAATATTCATTATAAAAATACATGTAATTGTTATTTCTCCATAATTATGTACACATACATGCATGCATCGATTCACAAGGCTATTTCAGTAGTACATGTACCAGAAAATGCTGCAGACATTGGATATTCCTGTACTGTACAAAAAAAGGGGTGGGGGTCGGGTAAATACCTTTTTATTACGACCCAAATATATATATACTGTATACAGGGAAATATTTGCCCCCGTTTTATTTACGCCCCCTTTCGCCCTCATTGCCAGAGGGCGAATTTAAAACTGGACGAATTCTATATTGCAAATAATATCTCTGTTAACACAACTGCATCTGGGCGAATTCAAGACAGGGGTGAAACCGTTTTCAAGTGTAAAAGGGCGAAAATTACACGGGGCGAAAATAACCATGTATACAGTATATAAAGCAAGAAAGATCCAATAGGAGAGATGTGAGAGTGGCCCTGCCATTCTGAAATTAAAACCCATTTTTGGGGTTAAGAGAGACATTAAACCAAGAAGGAAACCTTTTGAGGTCTATTATCATATGTGTCCAAAATTACCAAACCCATTTTTTGTCCAAAAAAAAAATGTCCTTACGTTATTCTTTAGTAGAGCAATATAGGCATTCTGTATACAAAAAAAAACATCTCTTGGAATCAATCAATGCAAATAACACTTATACTTGCCAATGAAATTTGAAAGATGTGAAGGGTGAGGGTTGGGGGTTTGATATCTGAAATAGCCTGGTCTTTGTTTGACTGATACGAAGCTGTTATTTACTGCCAGTACACCGTTTGTTGATTGGTTATTTCGCTCTGACTTACGGTCAAGGTTATATACATCATTTTGCTGCTATCTTCCTTTAAATTCAACAAATTTTCATAAATTAAAATGATTTTCAATTAATAGTTGTCCAAGCTAGTATTCATACAAGTAGCAATGATGAACAATATTGTCCTTCAATCGTCCTCATTCAATTTCATAGCTAAATATGCAGTATCCATCGCATGCGCAGATATTGACCACGACAAAATGATGGGTCACACAGATATTATCATTATGCAAAATGAAATATAATATACATGTATTATATGGCTGAAATCTGTGAAATTACTGGATTTAAAAAAATGTATTTGATGAGAAAAAAGCTGATATATAGATTTACCGGTATATGAGCATTCACTTGTTAAC
Organism: Magallana ariakensis; assembly: GCA_020458035.1. NCBI lineage: Eukaryota > Metazoa > Mollusca > Bivalvia > Ostreida > Ostreidae > Magallana > Magallana ariakensis. The sequence continues at coordinate 29,549,245 of CM035816.1, forward strand.
CTGTATACATAATTACATAGGTTTATACCTAGATACACTTGTATATAGAACACCCCCAAAATTTTGATATAATATGCAACAAACTTGATGTGAAATATTTATACAAACACAATATATAAGAAAAATAAATATTTTTGTGCTTAATAAATAGGAATCTGACAAATATTGATATTATATATATAAGCCTTTTACCAAATGAAGCAGAATAAATATAAAAACACAAACTCGGTTTTTGTTTGGCTGTGAACCTATTGCCTGCAATTCTCCACAACAGAATATTAAGGCTTTATTATAGAACAAATACATATTGTGTGATGGTTGCACATTATCGCTACCTGATAGTCAATAGATTCTTCATGTGGCTATAAAAAGAATGCATCATGTCACATGCATTATATGTATCAAACACTGAGTAACGATCAACAACATTGTGTGCCTAAGTGTAAAGTACCTAACCATCGACAGAGTGATCCAGACTGCAACAGGAATTGTAAATATAAGGCTTAAACAATATGCCATGTTGATGCCCAGCAAATGTAGTAATGTCCACAGTATTTATCAAAGGCAACAATTATGTCTAAGTTTAACTGAATTATTTAAATAAAAAAATTACCGGTACATGAATTCAAATCAATGATTTCAATCATTAATAAATCAATTCTCCAGAATGAGCAATTCAAAAACTAGATTTGCAGCATTTTTAGCTTATTAAGATGTTTCTAACTGATTGATAGGTTGCAATTATTGCTACAGGGTTCAATATAGGAGAAACAGACTAAAAAAAACAACAACAAATGAAATATTCTTTTTTTCTTTAAAGAAAAAAAACAAGCAAGCAGGCAGGATTGAGGATGTTGAACATGAATTGGAAGGGAACACTGGCACAAGAATAGGGATACATTGTATAAATCACAATCTCTCAGTGGTTCTTTGTTTTGTTTACCTTAGTATTGCCGTAATTCATCCTGAGATAGTACTCCTCCAGTATCTGGGACAGCTTGTTGCGGTCCGACATGGGGTGGTACACTCGAGCGGTCTTGGATTCCTGCAGCTCAAAGAAATCTCCAAACAGCACCTGCTCCTTCATCAGTTTCTCCTGACTCCATTTGACCTGACAGGAGGAGGAGACAATTATTAACGACCAAATGATCTACATTTACAGCAAACCACATTTTTATTTGCGAGGACTTCACTTGGCAATATACCAATGGCAAACTATATACTGTGGAATCATTTAATTTCGTGGAGGCCAATTTTCGTGGAATAGGGGTTTTTTGCTTGTTTGTGGGGATGTAATTTCGTGGATGAGTCAGTTTTCAGTTTCAATAGGTAAGCCAAAACTTTAATAATTACTTTTCATTGAGGATGTAAATTCGTGGGTGAGGGCTACCCACGAATACCACGAAAATTGAGCCACCACGAATTCTAATGATTCCACAGTAGTTCGCATTGACTAATCTTGCAATCAAGTCTACGTTTAATACGAAAGACTTTAAAAGACTGGTTCATGATACATGAAACACAATACAGTTGAACTTCGGTATCTCGAACACCAATATCTCGAACACTGATATCTCAAACACCGATATCTCGAACACAATGGATATGTCGAAGTGATTTGTAAGTCACAACCACTTATATTCTAAGTATTTTACCCTTGATATCTCGAATACTCGGATATCTCGAAGTTTTTAACCAGTCCCATCTAGTTCGAGATAATGAGATTTGACTTTATTTACGACAAGAAGGGTCTTGCGAACTTTGCGAAATAAAAGGTGGTTGAGACTTCTACATGTATAGTTAAACCTATAGACGCCATCATCAAAATGGATACCATGTTACCTTGAAGTGGTCGTGTAGAGTGTCGGAGAGAAACTGGAAGAAGGTATCTCGGTCTTCAGCACAGATGAGACGATCATGAAACACTCGAGTAGCCTCGTGAGCAAAGAGCTGAGCCACATTGTCCTTGCTCACTATCACAGACTCGTGAGCTTGTAGGAGTCCTTGTATTACCTACAGAAAGGTCACAAAACCACAAAACTTTAGGTTGAATGATGACCAGGTAATCATAATAATGCATCAGGGAGTGTGTGTGAATAAGCAAGAAATAGAAGGTAAAATTCATACAATTTTAAATTCAAACATGCTTTGGAATTTTGTGGTTGCTCAATTTGAGAGAATTTCAATTGAATTTACATCCTTAAAAAATCATGACACATATTTATAATCTTTATTATTCTATAAAAGTTAGTTAGGTGTGTCCCCATGAATCTGTACGAAACTGCCAAACCATGCAATTTGGCTCCCATGAACTTAGCTATTTCTACAGTATATGTCTCTAATATTGGTTTTATTTCAATCACACGCCTCTAAATTTCTTTTGATAAGCCATTCAATGTATGGGAAGAAAGAGATTATAAATAGAAAGGTTATATATCTCTGTCTTCCCATACATTTATTGGCTTATTGATAGAAATTCAGAGGCCTGTGTTTCAATAAATCTGCAACATTTTTTTGAATGTCAGAAATCTAAACTCAATATTGTAAAATATAATCCCCTCTACCTTGGACAAGTCTCTGAGATTGAACGTGTAGTGAGATTTCGCGGGTGTTGGCAGCATACTGCCACACATCCTGTAGTATACAGCAATGGCCGCTGACACTAGGGGAAGCTGCAGTTCAGTCACCTCAGTAGCAAACTCGCCCTCTTGGAAAAAGCGACCTAACTGCACTTGGTAGATATGTTGAAGGGATCTTGTTGATGGCTGTGGAAGGGCAAAAACACTGAAAAAGAAATTGAGGGAATTTTTGGTTTTGTATATAAAGTCTGCCTTTGGCTTCATTTCTCTTATCTAGTCTAGTTTCTTTAATACATAACAACTAGTTGACCATGACTGACCTGAAGTGTTTTAGCAGTCGGGGACTGATGGGGTTCCTGCCTCCCCCCGGGGGACCACAGGCAGCCACCACATGGACATCATAAATGTCCTGAAAGATACAACCTTCCATGTCATCAAGCTCACCAAAACATTAATCTACAATATATGTAGTCTATGTTAAGTCACATGGTTCATCAACAAGATGCCAATATTCACATACCTTCCAAACAAGATGAGTTTTCCCGGCATGATAAAATCCACCCAGCTCTAGAAACTGCCTCAACAACTCCAGAGGGGGCTGGGCTCCGTACACCTCTGGGGCTGGCATGCTCAAGTCATCCACAAACACCAGCACTTTCCTCCCGCGGGGAGCCCCCATCGTGTCCTTGCCCTTCTTGATCAGCTTGTGCATGATGTGGGCCTTCAGTCGGGCTGACGTCGTCTGGGCCGAGAACTGGATCATGGAGCTTATGACGCCAGTCGTGCTCTTGGGTTTGGCCGTACCCAACAGGACGTCGATGTTCTTGGACTCGTCCGTGTTGTCCATCTCGGTGAGTTTGGAGATGCTCTCCAGTAGAGCGTTGGACTTGTCTGAGTAGCTGAGGATCTGACCCAGCACTGTGCCACTCTTGGTGGACGTTCCTCCTTCTTGTCCCAGTCTGTTCAGCATGTGGTTGATAATGGCCGATTTACCGACTCCAGATTCACCTATATACAGTAAAGTTAAATCGCAATGAATAAAAATTCCAGAACAAGAATCTATCACCTTGTCTTTATTTATTCATATTATGATTAACTGACTCCATGTGAACCCATGTACATTAAAAATTCAATAATAATGAATCAAATTTTCAAAACAAGAATATAGCTCTTTATTTGTATATTTATTTTAAATAAAACTGACACATTACAGATATTATAGATGTCACATTCCATAAAAATCCTGAAGGAATGAGCAATGGTAACTCATTAAAAAATCAAAGTATTGACAGCTCCTATAACTGAGTATGTGAAGACCACCGACCTGTTAGAAGCACTGGATGCTTGTGGAGCAGTAGAAGTCCCGATAAGAACGAGAATCGAATGAGATCCACAGTTGGGGTAATTTCTGCCTCCTCCCTCTTCTTCTTGTGCCCCCCTGAGACCCCCATGGTCTCCCCTATGGTTATGACCGCTCCCTTCTCTATCAGAGACTTGGTTTTGGGGACCAGAACATCCCAGGCAACAAAGTTACCGGACTCCATGTCAATGAAGTAGGCATAGATAGCCTTGTTTCCAGTTGGCAATCTCACGCCTGAAATTGCAAAATATGAATTGATGGAAACTTAAACAATGAATGGTATACCATGCAGTATTTTCATTCTCTTATATGTATAAATTTCCCTGACTTCAGGCTCGTTACACACAACATATTGGTTTCATTACCGAGCGGTGGTTCCACTTCAAACAACTCGTGCATGAAGTTGTCAAACTCATTACAGATGTTGGTGTCCCTCTCGCCCTTGTCCTGGCCCCTTCTGATCATGTCATCATCGTCGCCATCCTCCTGACGCTTGAACATCCCGCCCATGCTCCAGGTGAACGAGAACACGAACAACTTGCCCAGCATGTTCAGCAGCTGGCCCGGGTTCCTCTGCAGGTAATACACCTTGTCCCCATGGGTGCTAACAATGAGAAAATGTGTGTTAATCTTACTGAAGAGGAGATAATCTTAAAGATTATGCAAATCTTGTACCAAAAAACACCATCAGTTTTATCTTACAAAATGGGGTGATAATCTTTCAAGATTATTAAATCAACATAGAAATTAGGGAGAGGGCTACATAAGTTTTAGAACTTGTGCCCAATCCCACTGTAATTATATTACAATAAAATTAAGTTCAAACCAACATAGAAATTAAATAAAAATGCAGCTACCTGTATATATCGGTATTTATGCTTGCATATTTAAATAAAAAGTATGACTTTAAATCTTGATGCCTGGTGACTTAAAATATTGTAGTGAAATACATAACAAACCTTAGTAACATAAGCAAAGACATTGGTACACAAGTTCCTTGCTTTTTAAATATTTAAGTAATTTTTTTACATTCTGAAAACAAATGAAGTACAGGTAACTCTCGATGGCTTGAACTTCGATCGCTCGAAGTTCTTGATCGCTCGAAGTGAGTCTAGGGTCCCGATTTTTTGTCCTATATAACTAAGCAAATTTACTCTTGATTTCTCGAACTCTTGATCTCTCGAAACCCTTGATCACTCGAAGTCAAACTGAGTCCCGTTATTCATAATCTATAGTTTTTTACTCTCGATACCTCGAAGTGGCTGTGTATATCCAAGAGTTACCTACTTAACACCTACTTGGTGTTTTTAAATGGCTCCAGGCGTTAACGCGGGACCCGTCTCACGGGTTGTTTATTCAGGCGACACTCGTCCTGCCAGGTGATAATTGTTTGATGATTAACCATACCAGTACCTAATCTATAATTAACATCGACCGTTTTACGATAATTTGAAGGCGCAGTGAAAATGATAAATTAATTGAGACGGAACAATAATTTTGAGCCATGGTAAAAATTTTAGAATTATAAAACTGTAGAAATTATGCTTATCAGCATCATTGTCATTATAATGATTATTGCTGAACAAGTTCTTACAGCTGGTGAAGGACCCGTAAATTGGGAACAATGGGTGATATTCAATTATCTAATTTACGACATGTCGTCTCGCAGTCCAGTAGTACTGAGCAATCTAATCAATATAAGGCATAAAATAATTAATTACAGTGTATCATGAATTTATTCAATAGTTTTTTCTATTTAGTTTTTAAAACATCCAGGTCTGTATATTTAACTGAAAAGAAAACATTGTTTAAGCACGTGCCTAAAGGTAAGCACTTAATAAATGGCTTAATCATAACATCCGGTAAGACTAATTTTAAAACCCGTCGGTCAACCCGGAAAACTCCGAACTCTTGAAAACTCGAATTCTTGATACCTCGAAGTTTTTCCTCGGTCCCATGGACTTCGAGTTATCGAGAGTTACCTGTATAATTATTCTTGAAGAAAAATAAAGAAAAAGAAACAGCTGAATGAGATAAAACAGAAGATTGTGGCTGTAGACTCCATATATTTATTGAAATTGGTAATCTAAGAAAACATGTGTAATATGTGGTGTGCACTGAAATATAAAAAAAGAGACAAGGCCTAAGAAGCATTATATATATACCTGTTAAAATTTTTTGATGAAAAAAGTTTTAGCATTCTGACTCCCCCCCACCCCCTCCCCACCTTCCAAATTCCTAAATAAAACCCCCACAGAAATTGATGATTGCAAAATGTTTATACATACATTCACTCTAATAATACTAAAAAAATTTTAAAACAATGAATTGAAATTTAATTCAGACTTGCATGCTAATATAATCGGCAAACCTTAAGTATAGCCTAGATGTCTACGTAGATGTTGCTCTGATTCCACACAGATCCTACTTACCTTTATGCATTTCAATTATTATATAAATCAATGATTGAATTTGTTCCATTGAAGAAGTATCTCATTACTGTACGATTCATTCAATATCAGAGATAAATGAAAACGCATGAAAGATAAACAAAATGATATCCACTCTCCAGCAAGCAAATCTCCTTATAATTTATCTACACAATTATGTGGGTTTATTTTACCTCTTCATATCAAATCTAAAGTGAATAAAACTTTGTTTAGGGTCCTGTTCAAATGGTTTTACTGAACATGAACAAAGGCATCTTTTCCCAAGTCCAGGGTTTCCGATCCGCACCTCTCCTCATAGGGAGTTGAGTGGACCGAAAACACTTGGTTAGCGAAGATGGAACAAAGGTGGCATAAAGTTGGTTTTTTTTTTTATTTTATTTTTTCGAGTTCTGGAAACTGTATGTTTCTCATAAAGCACAAAAAAGAAATTTGAAAATAGTATCAACAAGAAGAAACTTTTACACGAGATCAACAATGCACAAAACGTCACGTGTGAAAAGTGGAACACCATTTACTTACATATCAGAGTGGGTAGAACTAACAAAACTTCAGAAAAAGAAAGAAAAAGAAGGTAACATCAATAGCTGCTACTGTCAAGGTAAAAATCAGTAAATCCTAACTACCTTGTAAGGTTAGTAATACCTGTGTGTATATAATCCCAACCCTCTCCCAGATAGACTTTATATTTATCATAGCATTTAGCAAACACTGATAATATTTTTTATGATCATTATAAGCATCACCTTGAATTTATTTCATCATGTTAACATTTTGTTGAGTATTATCTTCAATACAAGATGAGAAGTATCAAAACTGTATGTTTGGAATGGCGATTCAACACACTTTAATATGCTTGTTTCCCTCTATGTACAGATATTGACAAAACCAAAACAAAAAAGCTACATCCAGAAATTCTATAATTTAAATGGTGCATTACTCTGTTTCTATATTGTAAACAAAGTCTATATATACTGACCTGGAGCTTTTGACGGACTGTGTTTCCTCCACTTTGAAGCTGACGTCCTTCGTTTTGGAGGGTACCTTTTTGGCGGTTCTCTTCTTGAGGGCCTTGTTCTTTGAGGCTCTCGAGGAGCTGCGACTCGAGGCCCTACTCTCTGGCCGGATGGCCTCGCTGTCCTCCTTTGTCTCTATTTTGTCTGAGGTTCAATGATAAGAGAGGATAAGCATTCAATCATGATTTATTTACAGGTACAATTTCTTTGGGGTAGGAAAACGGATGGGAAGATTTAGATATTTTTCTATATTTCTTTTTGAAATGTCAAAATATGACATTAAGAGCATAGATAAGTGATAGATGTACAAGAGGTCAAAGTTCCTGAATTATATCAACAGCAGAAAAATCTAAGATATTTCCACAATATCCAAATTCTTCATAAATCTGAATAAGTATTCTTAGACACATGTTTTCTGATGGCTTCTCTCAAAGTTACATCACTGTAAAAGTTTGCCTGTTGTCTGTTAACCCTAAATTCAATTAAACAGAGAGAAAAAAAAGGTTTACCTGGAGCACCAAATCCTCCATGCTTTGACAAGAAGTCCAGAAATGAGGACATAATGTTACAGAGAGTCATAATGTAGCACATCTCGGGGACCTCCATCATCAGGAAGCGTGAGTGCTTCCGAATAAACTTCAGTCCTTTCTCGATGGCGAAGTCGAACAGCTGTTGGAGATGTTGACGCCCACTGTCAGGCATTTCCCGGGGAAGTTTCTGTAGCCAGGTCTTCACATAGGGTCTCCATCCCAAATCTACTGGGTCCTAAAATAAAAAACAGGAAAATAGTCATGTTCTGGGGAAAAAAACCATATCATTTATAATTTCATACAGTTTTCTAAGCAGGCTTTGCTTGAAATTATATAAATACAGACACATAAATAAAATATAACAAATCTTAAGAATATCTTGCTTTGTTTGTGAGTTCTGGCATATAAGCAAGTAAAGTCAAATTTTGTTATAATCTCAAATTGGATGGAATAGAGGAAAATACTTTGAAATTACAAACAGTTAGAAACAAAGTGGTATATACTGGAGGAAACAGTGATTGGGACTCCCAACTCACTTTAATATATCCATGGTATTTATGAAAGTGATGTTAGAGATATCAAACTGGAAGAAAATGCATGGTCACTCAATTTTGACACCTACATAGAATTGATTATAAAGTTTTGTAATGATCAGACTGTCAAATCTATAACCCTGTTTCACCAGACCCTTACCATATAAACCATGGCGCATCTACTGATGGTGGCGGGGCTGGCCTCTGATAGGTTGTCCACCTCGAACACCAGCCTCATCCCGTTGGGCAGCCCGATGCGGTGCCCGTTGGCCAGACACAGAACCTTGGAGTCGTCCAGCACCGTGTTGAGGTTCTCCACCCAGATGGTGTCCACCGGCCCATCCAGAATCAGCCACCGCCAGTTGGTGATCATCTTGTCCATGTGGTCCTTCTTCTCGGCTTCTTCGTCTTTTTCATCGTTCATCATAGACTGTTTGAAAGAGATGAAAAGGAATTACTTATAAATATCACATTACTAAAAATTCACAACATACAAAAAAGCATATACAAGTACATGTACGTCAATAATGTAAAAAATGTTTGGTCGATTTTGGCTGATCTCTCAGTGAAATCATCACTTTCTAGATAAAAGATGTATCATAAGCACTTGGTATCACAAATATTTGATCATTCTGTAAAAGAAATGTTCAGTGTAACATCAAGTACCAATGAAAGTTTTTAAATCAATAATATCACTGACCATACAGCACCATCTAAAATTCACCATATATATTTTCAAAAATAAGCAATGTTCCTTCAGATAGACATTACCTGCGAAGCCTCCGATAAGTTAGTCATGTTGTTGCCCGAGGACACCGGTCTCCCAGCATGCTCCTCTGGAGTGCCATGCTGTTGCTGTAATTCACTGGAGAATTTTCTGGTTGCCAAGGCAATCAGTCCATCAGTCCAGTCCCTGGTGTAAGGATCAAAATCTCCGAACAGTTCAGAGGACTGAACACTCTTGGGGTTCACAGAGAACAGCTCTACATGACCCTTCTTCTGCCTACTCCCCTAGAAAAGATGAACATAAAATCAAGATGATGCCCTCGTGAGTTCATGAAAAAATAAATTAAAAAGTAAACTTCTGTCAAAAAAGTTAATTAATTTTCAATACCATCAGCAACTTGATCAAACACTTGAATGATTCAAAACTAAAAATACATAATTATGCATAGATATCTTTTCCATCACCTCTTTTATAGCACACTTGCAAAAAAAAACCCCAAAAACCCAGACATCCTCTACATGAAGCTCAAGAAATAAATCTCCATCCCATCTTCATACACACTCTAACAGTGAACTTACTGGGAACAAGCTCTGTTTTCTTGTCACATTCTCCTTCTCGTCCTGGGGTACAATGGTGGGCATGAGTATGAGTGCCTTCTGTAGAATGGTCCTGACGGTGGTCTTGCCCCCTCCTGTGGGCCCCACCAACATGATTCCGTGGCGGACCATGATCTGGTTGTAGAACTGTTTGACCTTGTCTATCTGGTGGGGCCAGTTCTGGAGGTTGTTGTCCCTCACAGCGATGTTTATGGCTTTCTATACCCCAACAACAAAAGTAAATTTAACATATTGTAACCAATTTTGTCACAGCTACCTTTATATCACATGGTTCTGCAAAGGATTAAAATAAATAAACGGTAATAGGAAAATATCTCCTATATAATTTTTGGGTGACATTTAAACATTGTTTCCTGTTGTACTTCTACAACTTCATAATTTCATAATCTGAATCGAGAAGGATAATTCCCAGGAATTCCAGGATATAGAATTTTATTTTATGATCTTTTCTTCTTGGGGGGGGGGGGGGGGGGGGGGGGGGTGATAGTACTGCTTTTAAGGTTCTCCTATCCTCAGCCTCAAAGTATTTTTTTCATCATAAGAATGATATGTTTCTTTTAACCTTTATAAATGAAATGATATAAAATGAAATTTTCAGAGGGTATCCATGCATTTTACAAAGTTATTGCAAATTTGCCTACGATGGATATAATGGAATAAAGAAACAAGTGAATTTTAAAAAAAGGTTGCGGTGCATCGATGGCTCAAACTCTATACCAAGATGTATATAAGTGGGAGAGCTCCATGGATCCACTACGCCAAGCATGTAGTTGTGTGACTGTTAGTTATAATAGCAGTAGAGTACTAAATTAAAATTGTCTGTATAAAAGTAAGATTTATGGTACGAATAAAAAATATCGGGATAATTTAGAGTTATCGAACTTTGCTGAGGATAGGAGATCGTTAAGTGTTTTACTTCTAAACTCAATAATCTGGTTCAGGTGTATTAATTCAAACTTAAGTTTTCAAAATTTTAGGTGACATTAAAAAATGTGATCAATATTGTACTTCTAAAACTCCATAATCTGGTTCAGGGGGGACAACTCCTGGAAACAGGTCATCCAGGATGCTCTCAAACAGCGGGACGTCCTCAGCCAGAAACTTGGGGAGGTTGGCATCCCTCAGGGAATGGATTAGGATGAAGGACTCAACATTCTCTGTCAGGTTTCTGCTGTGGTCACCCCTACAATTAATACAATACAACCTAGCTGAAATGATCTGCACACAATAATACTTATATTTAATGACGTCTTTAGAAAACCGAATTCATCAGTAAAAATAATTTATTTAATCATCTTTCAGAAACAGTTTTTGCATGTGTGTTGTTATTGTTTTTTTTTTTTGAGGGGGGAGGGGTCATACTATTAATGTATTTTCCAAATAGAAAATTGGCGAAAGATGCAGAGATAGATTCTGAATTTGAGCTCTGCATGAATCTCTGGCAATGACATTTTAAGACTTTATATTTTTTTCAGCATCTACATACTTGTGCTGTTCCTTGTATCGCCGATGTCCTGCCATCACCAGAACAGACTTGATGGCTCTCATCCCAAAGTCGTAGTGGTCCTGTTGAGACAGTTGTCTGCTGGCCAGCTGATACAGGTTCACGATTTTCCTGGACAGGGACTTGGCCGCGATGAAGCCCTCGGAGAACAACATGATCTCTGCAATCTGATCGTAGTGGGGCACCATCATGGCCACCGGACGGAAGAGAGACTTCAAGTTGTCTGGCAAATCTACTCGACCGGCATATCTATAAAGGCACACAATGTTGTAAACATGTATTTAGATTAATGTCGAAGGAAAACACATATGGAATATAAAATTTTTTAAAGGTAGAAACTACAGGTAAAAGAATTTGAAAGTAATAAAAATGGAGTAAAAAGATTAGAATAAGAAAGTAAAAAGTGGAGCCTGAAAGTAAAAGTAACAACATGTAACAAATAAATTTGAGCGTAAAAAGAGCAGTGTAATAGAAGTTTCTGAGGACATAGAACAAATATTCTTACGTGGGGTTCATCGTGATGAAATATCCACAAGTGGGATTGAGTTTGATGTCCTTGCCCTCAAACATGAACCTGAGGTCCTCGCGGTCTTTGGCCTGTTTGATCATCAGGATCTGTTGGGCCACCACAGACAGGACCTCCAGGTCAATCCGGTTGAACTCGTCAAAGCAGCACCAGCTTCCAGATTGAGCCAATCCAGAGAAGAACTTCCCTAGGGTGTGGTATTCCAGACCCTCAGAACAGTTAAACACCACACACTGCTTTCCAACTCCCTGTAGAAATCCAAATTCAATGAATTAAAGATCCCTATACCATAAATCTTATATGTGCTGTTCAACTTTGTTGCGCTTAAAGATCCAGATGATAACTAGTATTTCCTGACATAACTTACAAATCAAAAAACAGCATGCAAAAGAGACCTTAATCTTATATGTGCTGTTTGACTTTGCTCTGACTACTGAAAAATCCAGGTTATATAACTGGTATTTCTTTTTAAGACTCACCTTGGCCAGATCTTTGACAGTTTCAGTTTTTCCTGTTCCTGCAGGCCCCGCAGGAGACCCCCCTAGATGCAGGTGTAGAGCACCTGTCAGGGTGAGGTAGCAGCGGTCAGTGAGGGGGGTGATGACCAGGCGGGGGGAACAGCCCAGATACTCGTAACCGTACTGGAATCTGGCATTAGACTGCATCACAAAGCAGTTGTTACTCTGCTCGTCCCACTCATATCTCAGCTGCCTATAAAGCAAGACAAAGAACTCTAGTTATATGACTTTGCATTGGGGCTTTCTTACAAAAAATTGAAAAGTTTTCCACTGAAATCAAGTTTAATTTCAGCAAATCTTAAGAGTTTACAATAATATTACCGGTATTATAAACCTATCCCTAAATAAAATGTTAAGCATTTTGATATATCAGACCAAACATTATCTTGAAAATACTTCTGAACACTATTATTTTTAAATAAAACTAGACAATATTACTTGGTCCACATGAAGTCGTCCACTTTCTGGATTTGTTGGTCAATCATGTCCAGGAGAATGTCTCTGTTGTGTACATTGATGGTCAGCAGGGCCATGATGCTTTCCCTTTGATGAGACAGGATGTTCCCGGAGACCATACGAGCCAAGTCATTTAGAGAGTCCACCAGTTTATCCTTCACCTCAATGAGGCTGTTTACCACGTTGGGCAGGTCAAAGCACTGGACAATGTTCTTGTTGAACATAATCTGGGTCTGGAAATAAAAAGAATAAATTTTATAAATCAGTAAAATGAATTTACATCCCTATAAAATTAAAAAAGTAGGGATCAACTTTATGCTCTCCCAAGCTTGGGCGAAGCACAAAATCTATAGTCATTTTCACTGTTGAAAACCCTTTCAATTAAGATTCAATTGGTGGATCTTCACTTACCACTGTGAGCACCACTTGACCGGGATGTTTCAGGACCCACTCCCTGTGATCCGCTCCCAGCCAGTCAGCCAATCCAAGCTTCAGGTGCCTGGTCAAAGAACACTCCAGAGGTAAAAGATCAAAGTCTCGAAAATCATTAAAGTGACCATGCTTTTTATCATTTTTTTCTTGTCGTAATAATGCAAAACGATTCAACATCCACTCACTTTTTAACAGTGTCTATCATTCCGTTCTCCACATAGACCAACCACTGCTCCACAGAACCTCTGGCCCTTATGTTCCTGTCATGAATATTAATAAACATTGTAAAATATTGTCTATGATTACCAATGTGACAAAGGAATTCAGAGTAGAATCCACAGCAACAGACTACGTACTTTGGCATGGCAACCCGTTCCCCTTCAGAAGAGATCATGGTTTTAATAGTAGGAGGATTCTGTCCAATCTCCAAATATTTGATGTTGCCAAAGCACTTGCCAAGATGTGGCTACAAATTAAATTAAAACATTCACACAAATCTTTCGATTTTCTTCAGAATTAATTTGAACAGTTTGCTTATTTGTTATTTAAAATTAATATCTTCTGCACCTGTACAGCATTGAGATCTTTAGACTGGGCTCCCAGAATTTCCAACAATTCATCGTTACTGAGAAAGTAGAATCTTGGGAACACCACTCTTCTAGAGTCCAAATATTCCTATAATGGAAACATGGTAAATAAAAATATTATTTGAAATTCAGTACATATACAAATGAGTAACAATGACCTTATAAACATACATGTACCGGTACTTTTATTAACTAAAATACACATGTAATTTTCAAAAAAATTTTAAGTTCAGTTACATGTATATTTGATTTTTAAAAAGATTCAAGTTTATAACAATACTAGATACTGTAAAAGTGGTTATTTATGCTGGTTGTTAAGTAAGCGTTTTCAATAGTCAAACAATACGCATTGGTATTAAATACGTGGATGTGCGAGTTACCATACTAAAGTTCTGATTTTTACCATATGTGCGGGGGTATTCTATGCGTTTTAAGCTTACCGCATAACTAGTGTAAATTTTCCCCATACGTAAATAACTATTTTTACAGTTGAATAACAGAGTCTCAATGATCTGTAGACAAACCTCCAAGCTTTTCTGTATTTTCTCCAGGTTCTGTCGACAGGAGGTCAGTGTTTCCAGGGTGCCTGTGGTGGTGGCAGCTTTGAGGGCATTCCTCCTGTCCTCCACTCTCCTCATAATGTCCTTCCAGGACTTGTCTACAGCTGTGAAAAGCTTAGCATCACCTGGCAATGTCCTAAATGCAAGGTAAAAAAGAAAAGAAGGTAAAGACAAGGCTTTCACAAATTTCTTAGAATTAATTCAATATCATTTTTACATGTTAAGATTTAACTGATTAAAATTCTATACTTTCCAAGAATTTTCCATACTTGAGAGATTTTTTTGCACTTCCTTTGGCCTTTGCAGTACCAGATTCAAAAAGTGCTTAAAGTGCTGATAAAAAACCCCTATTACTGTACCTTTGGATATCAGGAGCACTGAAAATCGGTTCCAAGTATAGATACATTCTTTGCACTGTGAGCCACTCATCTAAAGTCCTTGAAAACACTCCTAGCTTGCTCTCCCATTGGTCAACTTGCGTCTGAAAGGAATTAAAATATTTTATCTCAAGTAAACACGTCTACAATCGAACAATTTTTTTCCTTTATGAGATAATATTAATATACAGAAGAAATGAAGGATCACTTCAAGTTAAATGTTAATATTGCAGATTTGAGAGATTGATAAAAAGTATTTGAACCTGGATTGGTGCAATGTATCTGGAGGCTTTAATGGTTCCTATGGTGACTTGGCTCTCTTCCAACTGAGCCATGATGTCATCTGCTCCAGCAATGATAAATGTGTCTCTGCCCTGATGGGGAGAGAGATGGAAGTCTGTGTTCTGCCACAAGTTGATAATCTGTAAACCAAGCAAGAAGGTAAAAAGGTTGAATGAAGGATGCTGTATCTTCTGGCATTGTCAAGATGATTCTAATGTGACAATGCTTCAAAAGAAAATCCTATTTTCTACAAGCTTCATACCTTCTCCAACATAATTTCCAATGTGGCTTCATTGCTGGCCTTGGTAGAGATTTCTTGAATCTTTTCCTTATGTTTGAAAATCTGGGGGAAAAAAGCGATATATGATGTACAAGTGGTGTCTAACCATAAACTGTAGATGAAAATGTTTGAAACTGAACCAAGGAATGTTGTAATGTTAAACAGGATCTGAATAGTTGATTGTCTGGATGAGTTTTGACGTACATTCATCTCCAAGAGGTTAGCCAGAGTAAAGTTCTTGTCTCTGGCGATGGATTTCTGGATCAACCTCTCTATCAGCTGCCAGTGCCGAGCCTTCAGGGACGGATTCCTCAGGGATGTTATCACAGGCATGCCATGCTTAAACTCGGTTACCTTCTCCTTCAAAATTGGCAGGACCTCGTTGGATGGCAAACCTAAGAAGATAAAAAAATACATCTAAGGAAACTGTGTTGTAAAAAATTACTTTCCTACATCCAAAAATTGTCATCCTAAAAAATATCATTTAAAATTTAAAGTAAAAGTGACGAAAGTTTAAAAGAAAAGTGATTTTGTTAAAGATTTAATAAATTTTTGATGTCAAAACAATCATAAAATCACACAAAACTTTTCTTCACTTACCTTTTTCCAGCATGTACACAGTCTGAGTAAATCTGTTGACATTCTTCTGCAGTAACTCCACCTGAAGAGAATCAAAGGGCGTGGCCGTCCATTCCTCATACAACTTGTCCCACTCCTCCTGGGATTGCCATAGCAACTGTCTCAAGGTCAGGTCACGCTCAATGTCGGACAGGTCGGCCTGAATTTCTGAGGCACTCTGGCTGTCATATCGGTCCATCAACATATACTCCCTGAGAAGGTTACAGACAGATTAAAGATGTTGCAATGCTAAAATACTGTAAACGTATTACATTTGGCTGTGTATTCTATTTAGCGCTTTTAGCTGAATGTGGCTTCTGCTAAATCAAGTACATTGCTAAATGCCATGCATATATGTATAAGAATAGTCACATTCAGGAATACGCAAATTCAAATCCATGCCAACTTGTTCTAAAACTAATTTCCGCCAAATAATGTACATGCCAAATATAATATGTTTACAGTAGTCTGTCAACTTTTGGGGGATATGACTTTAATACATGTACTGCTATACATGAAGATGTACAGGAGTTTTTATAATAATTGTTGTATTCTGTTGGATATATTCTTTAAAATAAAAAAATTTTCCAAGAAAACATGCCGCTCGATGAAATGAAAGAACTTTCAACAGGAACAATATTGACAAAAGAACAAAATTTGTAACATTGAAAAGATTACCATACTTCCCGCCTAGGAAAATCAAACACATACAAATTTCTAAATTTAGTATATAAAATACACTTGTCTCTCACATTGCCTAATAAAAAGTTTAAATCTTTCTGTATTTTTCAAATATTCTTTATTTTACATATGGGACATGTAATACCGGTATCATTATTGCTATACAAGATTTCATAATTATTTACCGTAACATCAATATTTGGTCTCCAATTCATTATCAACACTTCCTTCATACAAGTTTTATCCTATTCTTTCGTATTAAAGGGTAATCTCAAAAGACAAGATGATAGTTTACTTACTCCCCATACATGCCCTTCTTCGAGTTAGACAGTGAGCTACCAAATCGCTCCTGGTAACTGCCGTAACTCCTGGCCTTAGTGGACAGTGAGCTCACTTCACTCTGAATCGAGTCGAGCTTACTCAGAGCAGCCACCGCAATGATGTCCGTGCTCAGCAGATCTGGGTCGCGCACCTTGTTTTTGATCTCCATCAGCTTGGAGCGGATGTTATAGATCAGTGTATCCAAATCCTGGCTGAATTTGCGGATGTTTTCATCTTTCTTGGCCTCACCCACAAGGATGGCATTCTACAGAATTTTCTTTTTTTTTTAACATAATTACATATCTAAAGGACAAACAGAGTTCAAATGCATTTTTGGTTTTTTTTTCTGAGAATATCTTGATAAAATGATCCAAGTATTGGCACCAAATATCTAAGAAATTAACCTTCAAACAAAGATTTTTTTATGTCTTATACTGAATCTATGAATGGTGCTTAACAATTTTATACCTTTAGTCCCTGGAAACTGGGTCCCAAAGTCTGATACAAAGCCAAATCTTCTGGTTCAATCTTAACAGAGAAATCCTTCGCGATGGTGAACAGTTTGTTTACAATCAGAAACTCCTTGTCCAGGGCGGTGATTTCTGAGGTCATCTTGGAAAGGAAAGACAAATGTTCCACAAATTCCTCCACAGATTTGGGGTAGTCTTCCAGTTTCCTTGCAGCTCCCTAGAGAGGAAAAGAATTCAATCAAGAAAAAGAAAACAATATAAAATCGAATCTAACATACAGAAAATATGGATTAAAGTTCTCACTTTTTTCATTGATAAACAATAGAAAACTGATATTAAATGCTTACAGATTTCAGTCCCAAACAACTCATTTTTTCTTGATAAATGCTTTTTCTATTGTTTTTATTTTTATTTTTTTTTATTACCTTAATGATAGTGAGCAGATCTTCGTTCCTCTTGTTAGCGATGATGGGCAGTTTATGGTGAGTTTTGTCAATGATCTCCTGGGGGTAAGGCATACAGGAGTCCCGGTAGTCTGAGCTCATCACCAGAATCATCGCACATCGCCTCTTCACCGTCATCTTCCTCATTTCTCTTACCTAATAGAAAGAAAATTCACTTGTTCAGTTTATTTTCTTAAAAGTCATTTTTCATTACTGCACACAATGATACCAAATGATGGAAAATTAAACATGATTTTTTAAATCACCCTCCCCCCACCCTTATCCCCTGAAAAGAGGGTAAAAACTTTATTAGCACTTCTTGGATAATAAAAAAATATAGTCATAATGCATAAACAATGTTTATCAAACATTCCTTTAATTTTTTAAATAAGATATACAGTTGAACTTCGAATCTCGAACACTGATATCTCGAATACAATGGATATGTTGAAGTGATTCCCAACTACTTATTTCTTAAGTATTTTTTCCTTGATATCTCGAATACTCTGATAACTTGAAGTTTTTAAAACAGTCCCATCTAGTTCAAGATAACGAAGTTTGACTGTATTTGGTAGATATTCTGAGAATAACTCGGATATCCCCTACCATTTCTGTGAAGGTCGGTAGGACATGATTGAACTCCTCTGTGGACCATTCATGAGACGCCATGGAGCTGTCAATGTCCAGGGCCTTACTCTTGTCCACCATCTCACAGTACTGGCCAAAGTTCTAAGGTCAAATAAAAACAGATGATGAATATCAGTTAGATACAGCGTTTCTACAGTCATATCTCAATACATGTATGTTTACAGAATACTAAAGTCACATAAAATCTATACTGCATTGTTAAAGACAATTTTTCAATCTTTGGTATTTTAAGAAAACATTCTCCGTCAAAGTGAAACTCACATGAGAGAATTGTTTGACTTGTTCTAACTGCATTGCCATGTAGGAGCCAATGTCAGTCAGGTATTTCTGGTACTCAAGGTCATCTCCAAACAGATTCTCAAGGTCGGGCCAAGGTCGCTGGTATTCCTGTCTATCTCTCTCCTCCTCCAGGTCAAGGTTCAATCTGAGGTCATTGGCAGGGGGCGAGTAAAAGACCTTTAATTTAGGATCCCTCAGCATCGACACAACTTGAGCTAAAAGAAAAAGTCAGACCAAGGGAATAGAAAACTAAATAGCTATGAAGATTGATATTTAAAAACTAAAGTAGTTTTTAATGCTGATGATGAATTATAAATCTTTCAATACCAATGGTGTTTTCAAATCCACAGATGATGGTTCTGATTCCAGACTTGAATTCATATTCAGTTGGAGACAAAGACACGTAAGAAGTCTTTTTCCCTCCTTTATTCCTAAAAGCACCAGAACAAATTATGCTCAAATATGCACTACATAATATTAAAAAATCTTAAATAGTATAAACAGTCAGATAATAATATATTATAATCATTATTACATGTTATACTTATTATCTTAAAAAAAATATAAATATTATAAATTCCCAACAGACTGATGTGGTTTGTTTAGTTGATTTTGTGAATACAAACATTTCAAATGCCAGCTGAATTATTATTAGACAACAGCTATGTAGTTTACAGGTTTATAAAAACTTTAAACAAGCATGTACTTTTGTTACTATTAAATATGACTGCATAATTTTCAAAATATCATATACAAATTTAATAAAAAAGCGAAGTTCTTGTATTCAATAAAAATAAGTTACCTGTAACAACAGAAAAAAATTTTAGTGTAAAAAAGCAATTTTTCTTATGACTCCTCGCAAAAAAGTACCTTTTATCATGCTCCTCTGGGTAGGCATACTCCTCATTGTGTCCTCGCTCCTCATCATCTGACTCCTCACTGTAGGAGCTGTCCCTTCTTCTGTGATCAGAGTCTTCACCTGAGTCCTCAGAATCACTCTCCTCAGACTCAGATTCACTTCCTGCAAAGTTCAAGATACCAACATATTTGATCACAAATTTTTCAGAATATGTTCATTATTTCTAGATGAAATTAAATTTTTTTTAATACTGACCTGATTCTTCCTCCAAGTCTTGGAATTGGACAGTTTTCCGGGTGGAGGCGGAGTCTGTTTTCCCCCCACTGTATAAGCCACTCTTGCCAGAGGACTTGTGACGTCTGTGCCTCTTTCTCTCCTCTCTGTTGGCTTTTTCTGTACCTGGGACATTTAACACAAGCTGTATGCTAAACACAGGGGCTATGGTTTCCTCTACCACATCCTTCAGTCTGATTTCTTCCAACACCTGCCAAAAAAAATGTTTTTTATTAAAATTCGAAATGAACATCTCAATGGGCTGAGAGACAGTTTCTACTAAAATTGATACATAAATTCTTGAAACTTATGGCCTCAAGTGAAATAAACACTTAAAAGTTACTTTTGTAAATTAATTAACAAGCTTCAATCAACTTTCATTCTATACATGTGCATTTCAAAACTCTGCAAACTTCATGTACAGTATAAATATAAATTTATTAAGTAAGAGTTATTTTCCTCTTTCTTTCTACAGAAAATGAACTTAAAGTGTAATAAACTACTTCTATATCTGAAAAATATTTACCTCATCAACATCAGGGGGTCCCTCCACAATTTCTGGTTGATCAAAGTCAAAGTGAGGGATCTCGTAGGGGGTGTCAGGCTTGGGAGGGGCAGGGATATTGGGTCTACTGCTGCTAATACTCTGGCTCCGCCCTGAAAATGGTCTGGTAACAAAACAACAACAAAAATCAGTGACCAATAAATAAAAATGATGTTGATACTTTTTTATCGTTAATGAAATCAAAGCAGTTTTATCATATTTATCAATAATTTGAAATTTGGGGAAAATTCAACAATATTTAAAAATATAAATCTACTTGCATTTCAATCTTTATACAGTCAGAAAAAATAATATACATTGTGTTGCAAGTGAACCCTAGCTCATACATAAATTGATAAATAAAAGTTATCCTACCTGCCAATGGAGGACATGCTATCACTTCTCTCTGAATGTGTTCCATGTTCACTCATCTGGAACAGTTACAAACTCAAGTTAACATAACAGTAACATTTTTTCTGGGTATTTCAAAGATTTTTATAGTTGGGAATTGTAGTGTGATGTAAATGTCTCATTCTAAATGCATTTAGATTTTCTTTTTCTTTTTAAAAGGCTTCAAAACATTTATATAATATTTCTTGAATTATTTAATTGTTGTTAATTTTTTAATTGACATGCAAGGATGTACTATGATGTTAGCAAAAGTACCATGTAGAAGTATATACCATTTATTTTAGTACATATAATTATATATGCAGTATAATATATTTCTATTATACTAAAAGAAAGAAAATAAATTAAAAAAATTAATAATGAAAAATATATAACACTTTGAAGCAATAATTCAATGCAGCTGAAAAGAATGATATTTGATATTGGAAAAACTAGCTGCCATGTCCCCACAATACACAAATGTCATGCAATTAAATGCTGGTGGAATACTTTATGGAATTTGTCATAAAAAAAAAAATTTTAAAAAGGAAAAGAAAAATTCCCGCAAGCAGCCAGTGATATTTGAAAATACATATCAAAGCAAAAGAAACCCAAGAGATATTGGGGGAAATCAGAGTTTGTTTATGCTAATATTCTATATCTATATGTATTAATAATATATAAAATATGAAATACTGTATGTCTAAAAATGAAAGTCTCACAAGCTTCTTGGAAAGCAGCTGAAAAAAAATATGGCAAATTCTTTTTTATTGAATTTGTTTGCTTTAAGACAATCAATTTTCATAAGTAAAAGAAACCTGAAAAAGAAAAAATAACATACCCCACTGACTACAAATTATACCTATATTACACTCTCACATTATCCATGTATCTATATGTGTATACATGTGTACATGAAGTTATAAGCATTTGCACCAAATTTAATTATCCAACACACTTTATAAGTATTATCACCAGAAGCCATTTATAGTTAGTTAATGAATGGAACATTTCAGCATAGCCGTAATCTTTTCTAAAACCCCAAGAAAATTAAGGATTAGATGGTTTACACACTAATGAAATCAATCGGATTTCGAGGGCTCTTCTTTCTATATATTAGCAATCATGTCCTCCGATTATATGCATGCAGGAATTAACACAACATTTTTACAAAACAAAAACATTCACAATTAGGAAGCTCCTGAACTAATTAAATGAAATCTAAAACGTACAAACAACTATGACAACATCTGAATGAGATTATTAAGCCAATTATGTAAATTAATCAAGGCAGCCAAAATTAAGAACTGATTATATATCAACAACACATGTTTGGCACAAAGACCTGTTTTTTCTCTGGAATTGGGGAGGTGCTAGCAGAAGTGTTTTCAGATGGTATATAGGAAGACGCCTGTCAAAATTAACAATTTGCCCATTGATTATCTCCCTTGAAAAATTACAAATCTCAATATTTCTATGCTAAAACAACCTGAACATTTTGAATTCACTATGACATTTCTATAAAGAAAACTTTTCAAAAAATTAATGTTTAAATATATATTTTTCTTAATAATCCATTAAGAATCAACAAAACTATAATTTAGTCCATATTGTGCATGAACAAGAAAACTGCAATAAGGGGGTTAACTCATAAAATAAGACTCAAATGGGTTGACATGTTAAAGATGGTTCAATATTACAAAAACATGAAATCAATGGAAATTAACATCATTCTGTTTTGGCAGTCTGTAAGTTAATTAATGGAGTTCTAGGAATGAATGGATTGGGCAAATTTAACATACATACATGTAACATATTATACAAGTATGTATGTATAAAGTTTCAAAGAATTAACGGAACAACAGAACAGGAACTTATAAACTTACAATACGATGGGTTGAAACAATTCCCTGATGAAAAAATTGATGGTTTTGACATTTATCAATTGAGAAATCTTGCACGGCTATTAAAATAGGCATTATTGAAAAATCTAGAACTGGCTAAAGTACACTGCTTCTACGAATTCTACGAGTCGTACACAATAATAACTAAATAATCAATCATAATTAATAATCACTGAAAAAATTCAAGAAAATATTCATCTTACACATTAATAAATATCTGTATCTACTGGTCTTTACAATTTTCTAGTTAAACTTCTAAAAATCTATATATATCCACAATATTTTTTTTTCTAAAAGAGCTATTCAATTTTTTTCTTATTTCACATCATCTATGCAAGAATAAAAAGAAATATTGCTTATACCCGTTCCTCGTCCTCGTCGGTGACATTATACGACGCCACCAGGTGATCCAGCAGTTGACGGACAGCTGTCAAAACGAGTCGGCGCAACATCTCCAGAATCAGGTAGTCCACGGAACGAAGGAAACTACACAGGCGGGACAATATTTTCCTCCACTCGGAGATCTCTGCATACAATGGTTTTACCCCTAAAAGAAATCCGACATTTTTTTTTTAAATTTGTTAATTCTCTTCCCTTTATCACAGTATCCTTAACCTCCCGAAAAAGTTGAGACTTTTAAAGATTTTATACATCTCTAGATAGCCTGCTGGGCGGTCATTTAGATTTCAAAATAATCATCTTTAAACTTATTAAACGTAGGTACTGTAAAGATACAGTTGCATTACTTACTTGTTTTCTCAACTTTGGCGACAGTTGAAGTTTTACTTGCGAATCCGTACTTCTCCTGTAGTTTGGTTTTGCTGGTGACAACAGGCACTGCCTCCTCCTTTGGGACTTGGATTTTGACTTTCTTGGGATTATTTTCATCTCTGATTCCTGTAGTAATTCCCTCCATCTCCGCAACAGTCTAAAACACAAAGGAATTTCTCAAAGGAATAAATATTGTGTTTAGTACATGTATTTATATAATCAATATAATATGCATCGTCGGTGACCCATGTCTGATTCACATCGATTCTCTCCATCATTTGAGGAAACTTGTGGACTCAAAACTGTACGTGGTTTGGGACGATGTATAATATGTGAAATGATAATGTTTGACTTATCTATTCTTATCAGATTGCATTATTAATAAGCATGAAGTAAAAAATGTTCATGCATAAAATGACTGATACCAATATCATTTTAACAGGAATTCCTTTGATTATGTTTAGTTTGAAAGCAACTGGTTTTAAGGAAGGTTTACAGGTTTATTCTATAAATGAAAATAATATGTTCCAAATTTTCTCCATCAAAACAGACATGCAATAAAACCACTAAACTTACTGCACACGACTCCCACACGAGATTGATGATTTTATCTCTCAGCGCATTAAGCTGGTTCAGGGCCTTATCCCCTTGCTGCTCTTGCATTGACATGAATTCCTCCA
Source organism: Magallana ariakensis (assembly GCA_020458035.1). Taxonomy (NCBI): domain Eukaryota; kingdom Metazoa; phylum Mollusca; class Bivalvia; order Ostreida; family Ostreidae; genus Magallana; species Magallana ariakensis. Next base: position 29,573,457 of record CM035816.1, read on the forward strand.
GGGTGAGAGTGCGGGACTTGTCCAGGGATACCAGGGAGATGGCGTGCTCCCCCTCCCCCAGGCCGGTCAGGCTCCCTGAGGCTGCCTCACACAGCTTACGGACGTGGACCAGGCAGCCTTGTAGAATCTCATTGGCCATGAAGAGGGTTTTATACAGAACAGCCCTAAGAAATTCAAGATGTATCATTATGCACAGTTTTTTAAATAGCAATTTAAGAACTGATGAATAAACGATTATCATTACATACCTGCTTTGACTGCTTTTCTGTAGCCTGACATTTCTTTTCCATTGCTTAAATGTCTTCCATAGTCTAGACAAGGCACAAAAAAATCATGTAAAACTACTCTAAAAAAAATTCAATTTATGAAAATTGTAAAATTTATTTTTCTTTTAGGAAGACTGCATTATTCCCTTTTGTCAAATGAAATGTTGAAAAAGTTATTTTTTATTTAATTTATTGTACTTGAAATACTACATGTATTTAAGCAAAAAGAAAAAAGTTGGGGAAAAGGATACTGTATCCTCTCTCTCTCTCTCTCTGATTTTGTTTCTGTATTTACCTGAACTTGACAAAGACAGGGAAGTTGTAGACCATGTAGAAGAGTCGCCTCTCCCACAGCCACCACAGGACCGGGGTGTTGTATGTCTCTGACTTACTCTGGATACACTGAAATTAACAACACAAACCAATCAAAAGCCTTGTTACAAATCAGAGCACCTCTGGATTCTAAACTTTACAAAGCACTCAAATCAAAAGACTTGTTACAAATCAATTAAAACAATGTCATAAATTGAAAATTACAATGCAAACAAATCAAATGACTTGTTACAAATCAGAGCAATTCTGTATACTGAACGAGGAAAGCAAATCTTAAATATTTAACATGTTTTTTTCATAAAACTTTATGACTGCATAACATACACCATACATTCACTAAATTTAGTTTAATTCTTTTTTTAGGTAATAGTAATATCAGTTATTGAAAATTGTATTGTAAGATTTTATTGGTGAAAGTCATAATGCTTGCAACAAAGATGATTACCCTAGTAATAAATGAAGCAGAAATGGTGTAATATTGATCGGACTTCTGTGCCTCGTTAGGGGAGACAACTTGGAGATCAAACGGGTCATATCTGGCTCTAGGGTTCTTCCTTTGACGGGGAAGGCAGTACAAAAATTCACCATCATCTTCCTTCATCTTAGCCCTCTCCTGCATTAAAAAAGATTAACATGAAATACACTCTATGAGAAACATATTTCCTATATCTATCAATCAACATATTAAATTTGCAGTGAAAGAATTGCACATGAATTTTTTAATTGAGGCCAATGGCAATTCTGTGAAATTTCCCTGTTATTCATGGATATAATAGGTTCTAATTGGATAATTCTGTTTTACATATATAGCAGCGTATACTTAATGCATGAAACGTAGATTCTAGGTTATCTGAGCCAAAATTTATTTCTTGGGAGAAACATTAAAGAGAGCATTCTAGATCTTTTAGAACTATAATTATTTGCTTAACCAAACCAACCTTATCATTGTCAGGTAAATCTTTCAGTTTTTCCATGGCATCTTTACATCCCATGGCATGACGAGGAATTTCTGTTCTCCATCCTAGCCTCTCTCTGAGTTTGATGATGTTATCCATTATATTGTCATTTTCAGGGACTAAAAACAATAGCATATCTTAAATAATTACATCTTCATCTTTTGTTTAATTTTTGACATAAATACCAATCCAATGGCATACATGTATTACAATTCCATTTGTAATTTTTTTTTGTACATCAGAACAGACTATTTGTTGAGACAAAGTTCAAAATTGTGACCTGAAAAGTATCCGAATTTATTCTATGGAAGCATCAGAATGCTTACCCGTCAGAGTGTATTTTGGTTTTGAATAAAATGTTTTCACTTAACTTGTATTCTAACTCAAGTCATTCCTAATACTCATAAATAAATCTTCATATCAAAGAATTATATTGCAAACTATACCGGTGTCATCATATTTGTTTTTCTTCAGGTAAGACAAAACATGAGTCATATCTTTCTTCCTTCCCGACTGCTGCCTGGCCTGAGAATCAGTTTTCATTGGCTGGCTTGTTTTGCCCTTGACCTTCAGATCAGTAGAAATCTTCTTTTCCTCTTTGACCTCATCAATAATTGGGATAGTCTCTGGGTATTTCTCCATCATGGATTGTATTTTAGCATCCTCTTCTTGCTCTTCTTTGGTCGGTGTGGGGACAGAGAAGTTGGTGAAGGATGTGCCTGGTTTGGACTCGGTGCTACGGCTCTTGGCGAAGTTAACCGGTTTATCTCCTGCCGAGCTGTTGGCTTCCTCTCTACTGATGGGAGTTTCTAAATCTTCCAATAGTCCAACACTATCTGAAAACAGAAGATTGCCATTTCATGTATTAGTAAAGCTGGCTGAATATATAACAATATAGGCATTCTTACAATTAATATACTGTGGAAAAATCATTGTTTGTGGGGGACCAGTGTTCGTGGCTTTCATGGGTAACCCTTGCCCACAAATTTACATCCCCACGAATGTATATACAAGCAGGAGCTTAATATTTATTAAAATTATCCAATCCCCATGAACCAGGAAAATTTTGGCTACCCACGAACCTCCACAAATAAAAATGATTCCACAGTAATAACTAGTCAGTATTACATCTACCGGTAAATAAGATTTTGAAACCCCTACCCATTAAAAACTTGGAAGTCAAAGAGGTGGTAAACTTATTGAAGCCACAACATCTTGAACCCTCATTTCAATAACTTTTGGGAATAGTAGGGGGTTCAATATATACCAGTAACACAACAACAAACATTTTTGAAACCTCCTATTAAATAAGATCGGAGAGATTCTACAATTGCATGGATTCAATATTTTGCAACAATAATATTTTAAATCCTTTCTCTCATTAGTTTTCAAAATCAATATATCACGGCTGTAATATCCAGAATCATTTTATAAGGGTGAAGGTAGATGTTTAATATTTCACAGCAACAAATTGAACCCAGTTTAAGAACACTATGCAATGTATAAACCAAGGCTTTGATAAATTTAATGGGATATCAAAATATCATATAACACTAGTTTACATGCATCATTATGGATCCAAGACCTCTCCTTACCTGATCGTGCCATGGTGCTGGCCTCAGTTCCTGGCCCCATAAGTTCCTGTAGTTCTGCCATCACCTCCAATTCCTCGGCCTCTTCAGGGGGGATCTCGTCCATTGTCATCGAGGGGGCGGGAGAGGGGGGTAGTGGCTTATATATCCTTAAAAAAAAAAATTATTGATTAAGTACTTATTTAAACAAAGGACTATGTGCGGTATGATCAAATATCTGCCCCCAATTTTAACCAATTTTTAAATAGCCTCGTATAAAAATCAGATCTTCATAAATCAATGTACAGTGGACGCCTATCACTTTAATCTTGATTTTAGTCATCATTGCTCATTCGCTCTTTTATCTATGACGTCACCTAAATGACCTAATTCCCGCAAATTTGCAAACAAATGAAAATATTCTCATTTTTGCTTTACATTTTGCATTCGGAAGTATAGAGCGCAGGTCTGCTCAAGTACGATTCTAAAATATGTTTTTCTTTAGATAATTATACACATTATACTAAAACATGGTACTTGAGCAAGCCTGCGCTCGATGTTTCCCAGTCAAAAAACCATCGGAAAACACCCATACAAAACGTCAATTTATCAAGATCAAGGCAAACTTCATGACGCCATTATTACATTATGACGTCACTGTGGTCATAACCTTTTACACCCTTATTTTCAATATCATTTTAACTATCTTCCACCTTATTTTTGAAGCTCTTTATAAAACTTTAATTTTTGGGTCAAAAAATGCATAATACAGCGCATAGTCCTTTAGGTATTGTGAAATACCTGTAGTGTGAATTATTTCCACAACATATTATTTTCTTTAACTTGTGACATGTACTTTTATATTGGATTTTGATATCAGACTCTATTTACATAAATCATATATAAAAGACTTTAACATTAAAAAAAAATCTAATACTTACTTATCCACAGTAAGAAAAGACTGTTCTTTAGTTGTGTCTTTCTTTTGTTGTTGTCGTCTTTCATAATCTTTCTTAAACAATGTTGTTCGAAAGTAGCTTGGTGGGACAGGGGCGCCATTTGTTTTGGGAGGGGGAGGGCTTGGTGAAAATGGTCCCTGAAATAATTTTGTAAATGTGTTCATGTTTGAATTTTTTTAAAGATGCTATATATATTAACACCTATTTTATCAGACTCAATCAAACTAGTACATGTATTGATATTTTTTTCATCAATAAAATTTATGTAACATATAATTAAGTACAAGCATATCAAAATTAGAGCCTGTTTTCTGTAGTTATACAAACATCTTGTCAAGAACATAAATATCTAGTATATACTTTCACATGTAGCTTATTGGTTTTTTTAAACTCACTGGTAATGCTGTTTGTTTCTTGTTAATAGGAGGAACAACTGAAGGGGCCACTCTTGGCTGTCCTCTGGCCACTCGTAATGCCTGCGAATTCTCAGACCGATCCACCAACCGGGCCAACAAGTGACTCGCTGCACTCCTTCCATTGCCATTGGGAATTTTTAGGGGTTGACTGGCAAGCTGTTCAATGCTTTGTGCTCTCTCTAAATGTGAATCTGGAGCAAAACTAACATTTTTCTGTGGTGATGTTTTCTCTGTTTTTGTGGGGAATATTTCTGCTTGAAACAAGTCAGGGTCTGCAATGTCTTGGTTGATGACAGTGGACTCGGAGTACTGGGACTGGCTATGATAGCTTCCCCTAGATTCTCCACGTATGTCAGCAGCCATACTTCAACTTATAACATTATCTATAAAATCATCAGCTGGCCATGGCCGGGAAACTGTAAAAAATTAAATAACATTATTTTTAGACGCTGTTTAAGATACATTAAAGACTAATTTTATTCAACTCCAAGGTTCTTATTCACATCTTTTAATATACCAATTAAAAATTATATTGGATAATTGAACATGTATACAGTCATCATTGTTTACGGAGCATGCGAGGGGCACTTGTTCATTTTTTTATTCAATTATGTCGTTTTTCATCATATATAATGGTGAATATATGAACGCTAAATTATGTGTTAAACAAATATATGAATTAGGCCGTTGGTTCAAGTAACAAAATAACCTTGCGTTAAATATAACACTCACGAAGCTTGTAAAGTTCAAACTTGTCTCATTTTCCGCCATGACAGTTTATGTACCTTAGCAATACCCATCATGCATTGCAAAAATGACACTACTAGAAGAATCTTTAGGGCACCTGCCAATAATTCCGAGTTAATATTTGAACTTTTACCTCTTGAGTCCGATTAAAACCCTGGAAAAGTGTATGTTTTTCTTCATAGTTTATATAAATTTATACATAATAAAATAATATTTTTTAGATTACAGTAACACCACAGTCAACATGGTTAGATATGAACAGGCTGATAAAGATGAGTACATAAAAATATATAGGCCTAGTTGGCGTTTTAGGCTAATTAAACTAAAACATAAAAGTTTAGGCAATGCAGTATCTCAAATCTTCATACATTTTTATAATTATTTGGCAACGGTTTGGTGTCCCTTTAAATAAAACAACTGGTTACTGACCACTTTGTTTCTATTCATATGCCTAGTCTGGAGAACTTATAGTGGACTAGCATGAGCCAGCTGCATGCTTGAGCTGTGTTAAAGATCATAGGTGCTGCCCAAGCTGCTAGGCCCTATTGAATACACTGAATGAATAAATGCTGTAATTGCTAAGCTAGTATATCTTTTAAGATCATAGCAGCCACACAGAGCTAGGGAGATCGAGCTACAGCAGTATAGGTAGCTGCTACGATCTTGAATGGAGCCTTGGTTTTCATATAACCAATCTTGCCTGCTACATTCCTAACAACAGCTCTAGCCCATTATGTGTAATCTCTAAAAATGCCAATTTTTAAAAACTTATTTGAGCCAAAGGTCTTTTTCTTTTATTTGTGTACACCAGGATGGGAGAATAATGATAGACAAGACCAGGATTCAAACCTGGGACCCTGAATCTCTACTCGGGTCTCTACAGAGTTTATTCTGGAACCAGCAATCAAACTGGTCTGACTATTACATTAAATGATTTTGGCCTTTAAAGATAATTAAAACATCCCAGGTTCTTTCCCCTGGAAGGAGTTAAACTTTCAGTTCCAGGGGTTGGTCAAGGCACCAAATGCAATGGAATTCGAACCCAAGCCCCCTGAATCTACAGACTGAGCTATCTGTTGTTGGCAATCTAACCATCAAACATGCAAGTAATTAATCTATTAAAAGGATATATACATATATGTAATTTTTGTTGATTTACACTTATTTTATTTACATCATTGCCACCAATTCACAGAATTGACGTTTCAATACACGTGTTCTATTAATTTCAATATAAGCCCAAAGATAAATGCATAGTACCTCAACATCATTCAGACAGCACATAAAATCCCTGAGGAATCAACTTCTTTCTTATATGATTGACCACATGTACCCAGTAGTCATATCTTTGGTTTACCAGATACCCGCTACATGTACTGAATGGAATCCATGCACGGATCCAGAAAATTTTTCCAGGGGAGGTCCGAAGGATAATTGTGTTTGCCGGGGAGGGGAGGGGGGGTCCTGAAGCATATTTGTGATAATTTTACTACGTAAATTTAATAATTTTTTTCACTTTCCAAACCCCCCCTCCCCCCGATCCGCATGGAATGATAAATAAAAAAAAGCAGACTGATGATGCAACCAAATCTTTTATTCAAGACAAAATTTGTGTATAATATGATTAATAAAGAGAACAAAAATATAAAGGTATAATCTGTACATTTGATATAAGACCCTATTAAAAGAGGGAAAAGAAGTTAAAGATTCAAGAGACCATCAAATAACTTGATCTGTGAATTCCCTATCATGAGTAATCCGGATGTTTTGATTTTGAAATACACGTGTTACTGAATACGTTAACAAATTGAAGCACTTAACAAAACACATTAATAATAGTAAAATAGTACTAATTAGTGTATTGCACATTAAGATATACATTGATTTAACAAAGTATGTCCAAACTGTTCAAAAGATTTTCAATATTACAATCATTTTTTACAAACATGATTTGTCTTTGAATTTTGAGCTCTGCACAAACCTAATACTGAAAAGGTTAATGAATTCATTATCTTAATAATTGTAATCAATGTGAAAACTACACATAACCTACACAGGGAAAAATAAAAAACAAATCAGATAATGGAAGCAAAAAGAAAAAAAAAATTTTTAATTCATCAAAAAAGAATTGATTATTATATATGTAATGCACCAACTTAAAAAATACGGAAATTCACTAACCACACTAGCACAGATTTCTAATTGATTAATTCTTTGAAAAAAAACTAAGTACTGGTACATCAAATCTTAGATGATTTTCTTAAGAATCTTCTATAAATTTCCACACATGCACACATTAAATACAGGTACCTACAATGTACACTGACTATGATAAATGCTGAAACTCATAATCTACATCCTGATACGTACACAATTGTAAATCAATACATGCAACTGTTTTAAAAATCAATCTAAAACCCTGTTTGCAAAGTCTTTAATATTACTTTTAAAAATTGCTTCACATCAAATACTGTCTTGTTCATAAATGAAAAAGGAAGAAAAAAAAAATAAACATATGCAAGAAAAAGGTCACCAGACATAAGAATATACATATACACATTCAGATACATACATATTAAAGGAAATGATTTATAAACTGTAACAATACAAAAAGGTAGAAAAAGTTTCCCTACATCACTACACCTTGAAATTACAAAATATATAACAGTAACATAGACCTATATGTGAAAACAACTGTATAATGCCTAACTAGGGAGTTGATATACAGAGCAACTCTCATTTACAATGTATAACCTCAAGTTCCTATGTAACCCAATAAACAGTATAACTTGTTTAATTACAGCGTAACCCTATTCAACAATGTAGTTTGGAGTTACAGTGTAACCTACTTTACAGTGTAACTGTTTACACGACCTGCCACTGCATGATTGACATGTCTCTACCTCCCGTGGACAACAGGCGAGAATCGTCGAACAGGAAGCTGACACTGGTCACATGACTGCTGTGTCCCTTGTAAACATGCTTCTTAGCCTGCAACAGAAATGTTAACCACCAGGTATAAGAGTGATGAATAGCAATGTGTGGTCATTATAAACAAAGCTATATTAAAGTGTGAAATAACACTATATTGGGTTTCTTTTTTCCCCCTACCTTTGGTTGACAACATGGATACTGGTAGAGATTGACTTTCCCGAAGTCGTCAGCACTGGCCAGGATCTTCTTGTTGTTGGAGCGACAGACATTGTTCACATCAGTGCCATCAGCTCCCTCTGGCCAAACTCCTGAAAAGTTCAAAATTCCATGAAGTCATTCAGTTCAAACTAGTATGGTAGGGTTGTAATTTCATGGAGGTAAAAGACATACCTGCAGCATTGAAAGTTAGAGTACAATTTCCTGTGGCCCATTCAAGGTCCCTGACAGCAGAAATTGATGTTTCTTGTTTGCATGCTGGAACCTTCCCTGAAAGAAAAAAAACCAAAGTAGTGATTAACATGTTCATCCATATAAAGCTCTTTTATTCAAAGTTGAGCTCTTTTATTCAACAAAGTTGAGAGAGAGAGAGAGAGAGAGAGAGAGAGAGAGAGAGAGAGAGAGAGATGGACTAGCTGACTTACAGTACAAGACTTCATAGTCTCCTGAGTTACTGCACAAATAAACACCATCAGCTGACCAGTCCAGGTGTGTTACAAAGCTGCTATGACCCTTTTAAAAATAAAAACAATATCTAAAATTTACACTAAGTCAAACAGTATCTTTAAAAGTTTTATAGTAAGACAAATTGAAGTGTGTGCAATTAAATTTTTTCTTATTTTCAGAATTAACAAAAATGTACGGTAGATTACAGATGAATATACACTAACCGAGCATTTTCCAATCCTGGAATACTTCTTGCCTCCTTCAGTCACCTCATAGATATAGATATGGTTGTCTCGAGATCCGAGGGCTAGGTATTTCCCATCTGTAAAAGTCCATATTTAGAAAAAGGTTGTATGTGTATGAATCATAAAGTATGTAAAAACAAAAGTATACAAAACATAATTTAAAAAAAAAAAGGCATTCAAAAAGAAAGGGAAACTGGTGCATATAATACACAGTAACAAAGTTTAAGATATTAACATGGATAAAAGTTCATCATAATCAAAATACTTTCACCAGTTTAGAATTTTCAAATTTTACAATATTTAACCAAAACCTATGTTTTAAAATTTTTTTGGAAAGGTAAAAAACAGAAAAGCCCCAGCGGGATTCGAACTCATGACTTACAGATTAGTATTTTAAGCTCTAACCTATTGCACTACACTGTAAGGTAACAATTTTTTGAAAAAAAAAACATTTATAAAATTACACTTGATTTTATTGTTTATTTCAATAGGAAGTACATGTACTTAACAATATGTAGGTGTCCCATACCACCTTAAGGCATATGAGGTAAAAACAACCCAGTATATACTAGTATAGAGGTGCACGGAAGAGGCTCCATGTACATACCTGGAGAATACAGAGCACACTCTATCTGTTCGTTGCCATCCGTGTGACTGGTAACAATCTCATGAGTCTCACAATCCAGCACCAGCCATCTTCCAGTCTCTGTTCCTATGGCAACCACACTGGCATCTGGGTAAAAGCAACAACTGTGTGCTGGATCCTATGAGACAAAAAAGACAAACCCAAACTTATAAATCCCATTTTCATTGTTTAGTAGATGTACTGATTATCTTCTTGTTGAGAAGTTGTCCAAACATCAATTCATTTCAAAGTGGTATTTTTACCAAATTGGATGGAACAGACAAACAGTTGGAAAAACATTTTTTCACAAGAGTATTAAAAGATTCTAATCAAATGAATCTTCTCTCTCTCTAGTTTTTTGGCAAGACACATGTATCAAGACATTTAAGATGATGGACTTTATAGTCGAGGTGATAGACCCATTACTCACCGAGAGCTCCTTGGACCAGACGACCGATCGACTCATGCTGTCCCACAAGTGGACCTGTTTGTCGGAGCCGCTGGTCATAAACTGGTGCTGACTGGGGTGAGAAGCAAGCCCCCACAACTCGTCCATGTGACCCTAAAAAAGGCAGTTAATATACATGTATGCACCTTAATCATAGGATGTTCCATCTAAAGTATAGACTTTTACTTCAAACACCTTATCTAACATGATCAAAATACACGTGATTTGTCATATAGAATACAGTTGCAGACAAATTTAAAAACAGTGACAGATCATTTGTCTCATTCACTTAGAAAATTTTACTCTCAGCAAGTCTTTGAGAAGAAAATTACTTTACTAACTTGTAACAATATTGAAGACAAGCTGTAACAAAGGTCAGTGCACACCCTTATGCAAGTTTTGATGTACATACCTGGACAATGGGGTTGAGCTGTAGGTCCACGGTCCCCTGGAGGATACAGTTCCTGGTGGTCCCCACTAGGACCATCCCTCCCTTACCCTGGTTAAGCATCCTCACTCCCCCAAAGTTCTCAGGGATCTGAAATTAAATTTGTTGTAATTCAAAAATCTTAATCTAGTGGTACAACTTCTTTAATTTGTAAACCAGAAAAAAAATCATCTGTTTGTATGTACTTTTTCGACAAACAAATTCTTGCACTTTAAATGCTGATATTTCACACACATTAATGTTTATAATCTGTTAGTAAAATACACACTTTAATGAAGAATGTTGGTTAAGTCAACCTTACAGATAAATAATAACACTGGAATATTGCTTTTTCATTCACAAAATACAAGTTAGCATAATATATGCTGCATGTACAGTGTATTTATGTAGTACATGTATGTATAAGGGGTGAGGAAAGAAGGGAAAGGGTCAATTTTAAGTCATTCACACAATCACCTCTGTCTCGACCCCGGTCTTGGTGTAGGAGCTGTCAAACTGGACAATCTTCCTGTCCTTTCCTCCTCCAGAGAGCAGAGTGCCATCCTTCATTACACACACAGAGAAAATCCCACCCTCGTGGACTCCCTCGATAGCTTTGGATATTCTGTTGTTTCCTGTTGATGCAGTTTTTTTAAACCATGTTGATAACAATAAAGGGTCAAGAGACACATATATGGTGGTTGTTTTATGTAATGAAAATTACTGTAAACGCATTGCATTTGGCTGCGTATTCTATTTAGCATTTTTGGTGGAATGCGCCTCCCGCTTAATCAAGTACATCACTAAATGCAATGCATATATGTATAGGAATAGTCACATTCAGGAATACGCTAATACAAATCCACACCAACTTGTTCAAAAACTATTTTCCGCAAAATATTGTACATGCAAAATATAATACGTTTACAGTATACTTTAGAAACAGACTTTTCAAATCAAACCTTTTGGCCAAATGAAAATGTTTCCATTTGAATCTCCAGAAATAACGTCTCCATTCTCTGCAAATGCTACACACAGTACAAACTTTGGTTTATCATGTTTCTGTAAAACATGAAACATGACGTTCACTTTCCTGCCTCAAAAATTAATTAGATGTCGACAGAGGATAATGGAGCACAAAATGTAAGTAAAAACAGACTTACATCAAAGATGCCCGTTTTCTTGGCCAGTGAGCCTCCCTCCAGGGTCCAGAAGGAGATCTGACCTTTCCCACAGGTGACGATGTTCCCCTTCTCCAGGGGGTGGAACTCTGCAGCCAGCACCGGCTCAGTGGAACTCTGGAGGAAAATCAGGCAGTATTAATCTATGAAATTGATATCTACACACAATCTTTTAAGGACTCATCTCTTCATACATAGGAAACAAAATATAAAAATACATCTATCACAATATAGCTTATAAAAGTCTTTTTGATTTCTATGGATTATATGGAGTTCAAATATAGTACATGTATATATCTAATTTTTGTTATTCACCAGCTCTGTATTATTTAAATGATTATAAATGTACAAAATAGCTAGGTAACTACAAAACCCTGTTCTCTCTAAAGCCAAGTCTTCATCTCCTACAGCCCTGCACTGTCAATAACATCTTGTTTGACAAAACAATTAGTACACATCAATATTCCTCTCTCCAGGCTGCTGCCACTGCTGCTGAACGATTTTCCTAATCAGTCACTTGTAAATTCACTAGATGTCCATCTAATGCCCTTGTTAGTTCTAGCAGAATTCTCTAACTTGTAATTTTCACTAGATGTACTGGTAATTAGTTCTAGCAGAGCTAAAGCAGGCTGACAAAGGAAACTACCAATAAACATAGCCAAAGGGGAGAATCCTAAGCTCAACTGAGGAATATTGAAAATGAGGGGAGAGTCCAGGGTTGTTCCAGCTAGGAGAATTCTAGGCTCAGCTAAGGAGTAGTCAATGAGAGGGGGAGCTTTCGGGGTGGGTTTTGGCTGGGACAATTCTAGACCCAGTAGAGCCCTGGGGTGGATGTTTCTGGCAGGGAGGGAGAGTAGGGTTCTAAGGGTGGGTGTTTCTTGTGGGGAGGGAGAGTAGGGTTCTAGGGGTGGGTGTTTCTGGCGCGGAGGGAGAGTAGGGTTCTAGGGGTGGGTGTTTCTGGCGGGGAGGGAGAGTAGGGTTCCAGGGGTGGGTGTTTCTGGCGGGGAGGGAGTGTAGGGTTCCAGGGGTGGGTGTTTCTGGTGGGGAGGGAGAGTAGGGTTCTAGGGGTGGGTGTTTCTGGCGAAGTAGTCACTGACCTTGGTCTCGGTGATCTTCTTGGGGTGAGACTTGCTCAGGTCCCACACAGACATGACGTGGTCATTCGCATCATCCACCACCACCAGCTGGTTCCCTCCGTCCTGTACATCACCGAAAAAACATACAGATTATTTCTCTACTCAACAAGATTCAATCACGCAAATGACTAAAATTCTGGTCATTGCAAAAAAAGATAAGATACAATCATAGCTTCTCAGCATGGGTTTATAGATGAAGTGTGTTTGTAGTTATAATTAACATGGATTTTCTGAGATAACGAAAAATGGTCAATTTGTTTCTATAGCTTTATTGATTGCTTTTCTGAGCAAACTTCAAAGACAAGACACCTGCAGCAAAGATTTATCTGCCTATTTTTAACTCACTATTTTTGCCATACAGTGCTGATACTAAATATGTTAGCCTTACAGATTTATTGATTTATTTATCAGAATGCAACCATGAGCATTTCTTTAAATGGAAAGAAGATCCTGTAAAATAAATGAAAAGCTTAACACAGGTATATCATTATGGAGCAATCAAGATCTGTGAAGTGTATATAAAGTACGGTATGAATAGTAGAAATGCTTCCGAGATATCAAGAGCTCTGTAGATACCGCTGAAATATTCATATATCTCTTGAGCTACAGAGACATCTGTGGATCCCCTAACTACCGCATTAGATAGGTACATACTCCATGTTCCCTGTTGTCTTACCAGCTTGGAGAAGGACAGGCAGCTGACAGCCTTGTCAAAGTCTCCTATTCCGATCACATGGAGGGTGTTCAGGTTCATGGTGTCCCATATCCTCACATGGGGCTGTTCATACAGAAAGAGGTTCACAGAATGTCAGAATCAAAGTATTAACAATCACAACAGGTGTATGTTAATGTTACAGATAAATACGGGATTGTGGTAATAATTAGTCTACATTTAGGGTATAAGGTACTGGGTAATCATATTTCTGAATACTTTGAATAATTCTTTAAGGTATGTATAACTACAAACGTATAAGGGTATATATAAACACATAAGGTAGGGGTTAATGAATGGTTAACATTTTTTTGTATTTGTCATTCACAAAATACTGTATATCCATGTGTTTTCGCATGTCACAAAATTTGCGAAAATTTGAAAAATGTATAGCATTTTTAATTTGCGTCAGTCATTTCTTGCGATTTTAAGTTTCTTATAGAAAATAATACAGAATACAATTTCTCCGATTTCAATATTTAGCGATTTGAAAGAGATCGCGAAAAAGCAAAAATTAGATCATCGCGAAAATTACTGGATATACGGTAGTACAATATAAACATGCAGTGAATATCACAGTAGTACAATAAAACTCGTTTAGTACGAACACGGATATAGCGAAATCTCGGATATAGCGAAGTTTTTTTGAGTCCCTGTTAAAATTCTTAAATCTTTGCAAAAAGAATTCGGATATAACGAATTTACGGATATAGCGAACTGATTTTGAGTCCCGAAGAGGTGAGTAATAACAAAATTTAACACTTTTATAACGAATTTCTTTACTGTTTAAAAAGTTTGCACAACCATTTAACATAATAGTTTGAATGAATTTATTTTCACATAAATTCTTCAATTCACAATCCTATTTTTAAAGGTATCAAAAGAATGTCTTTTCATTCTAAGCCTCAATTAGCAAAAATTGTAGTCTGGTGAAAGAAAATATGTATATAGTGAATTTCGCTATAGTTATTATTACGAATTCGTTATACGGATACAACGAATTAGGGATATAACGAAGTAAATCCATTGGTCCCTAGGACTTCGCTATAACCGAGTTTTACTGTATACATCCAATATATCAACACCTGCAAGCTTTCCTGGGGAGAAAAATTTAAATTCTTTATTCAATGCACTGTTTACATCTTTTTAGCAAATGAAAATTTCCACATTCAAAACAGCAAAATCAGTCCCAAATGAGCAATTAATTGCCAACAACTGATAATGCAATCAAGTGTATGAATGTGATCTGCCATGGGAATCCAAATGCATTACGTAACATGGCACACTACTGGATAGTTGTTAGCAAGTCTTACCCAATGATCTTTATCTGCATCAGGGATATCTTTTTTCCCGGCTTTTCTCTAATCATGCAACAGAGCACAAAAAGGTGAGAAAAAGAAAACAGTGAAACGTAAAAACCAGGGCAACAAAAAAAAGGTCCAACTAAGCAAAGAAAATAAAGAAGAATTACACCATTCCAATATCCACCATAGAATTAATTACAGAAAGTTAACATGTGTATTAAATAAGGAAGAATGTTTAATGTTTTGATATACATGTATCTTGATATCATATATTTCAAGGGTTATATCATTTCTTGAGTTAAAGATATACAGTTCATGCATTATCACTTCCAGGTACACAAATGACAAGTTAGATAATATATACATTTCCATTTAACAGACTTGAAGTTTGCACAACTCACTGTCAGGCCTACATTGATTAACAAAACAACATACACATTCAAAATTCAGTTGTGAAAAAAGTATGAATTGATAAAAACAAATTTAAAGATAAATGTATTTTTTTTTTAAAAAGAAGAGAATTGATTTTTAATGAATATATGTGCAAAGCAGACCACCAAGCAAATTAAAGATAAATTGTTTTACGATAGTTTTTTATAACCTGACATTGTGATATTGACATTGAACTTTGACCCCTACCTTGCCCTCTTTCTGATCATGACCTGCCACTTGACCTGTGGCAACTCTCACTTGGTCAGGATGAATAGCGATACTACAAAGACAGGCATACATTGGCATTAAATAAGTAAATTAAACCTACTGGTATTTGCATGTTCTAATAGTATTATCAAAATTAATCTTTGTTCATAATCCTCATGAGTTTATGAATATGACCTCTAACCATAATAAATAACCCTGACCTAAAAAAAAGTTTACAAAGTAAACATCAATAATCATAAACTCTGTATAAAAATATGTATGTTTTTAAAGAAAAAAGTTTATTAACAGCAAGAAACAAGTATTTTATTTATTCATTCAAAACTAGCAAAAGTCTGCATGAATGTGTAAAGACAAAAGAGCATCTCACCACTTCACATCATCGGTGTGACCCAGGTAATGTCTTTGGGTATTTTCCTCCACATTGTGGAGGACTACCGCTGCTGCCGCGAAGTAGATGATTTCTCCGGTGGAGAGGTAGTACAGATTGGAGCGACAGTCTCTGCCTCGGTACCCATAGCTTTGTTACAGTCAAGAAAACAAACGGTCAAAAGTCCTCACAATATTTACATATCTTTGATTTATATTCAAATATAGTCTTAATTTAGGGACTGCACTGCAATACATGTATCAGTGTTTGTAATGCATTTGGCCTTTTTTATATACCTTACATACTGTTCATTCCAAAGAGTTTAGGGCTAAAAACATCTGTCTGTACTATGAAATAATTAGAATTTTTGGAGGTTCAATATTTATAGAATTTGTGAATTTAACATTCTCCACCTATTGTTAAACACTACGATTAATTATTATTGATCAATTTCACATCCACAAAATTATTTTCTCACAACCTCCAAGAAATTGACAATTCACCAAAAACCCAGGCCCCAAAAATTCAAAAGATTCCCCAGTAGTATATCAAAAGCACTCAGAAAATGAACACTGATAAATGGTGAATATGCATTGACAAGGATACACCCACTCCAGCTGCAGTTTTTCTGGGGGTGGATCAGCCACACTGGTCACATCCACATTCTCCACCGAGGTGGGGGCGTACAAATTGATGGCTCGGCCCCTGAGGTAGATTTTCACGTATCCTTCCTCTTAGAAAAAGGAAGCCAGGAAACATAATAAACACATGGACTTGTTACATACTTCAATTTATTTTTATTTTTGGATACTAAACTCATGATGACCTTGAGTTTTTGACATAGGTCGAGGTCAGTTAAGGACAGGAAACAGTGACACACATTCACTACAAAGAAATGTAGTGTGATTATTTGGTCTGTTAGTTCTGAAAGGAAAGTTGAAGTCCCTATAAGATACACTAACACTGACCGACTTTTCAAGTGCGCTGAGGTAAGTGAGGTTTGAAATGATTTCTATGAGTATTCTAATATAAATACATTTTCAAAGATACTTTCAGTGACATTTTGGATAAGTACAAAAGCAACACAATTCATTAGTCCCAGAAAGCCATACCATCACTGACCTTTCAATTGTTCTGGAGTTTGAAAAACAGTAAAAATGGAAGAAAAAAATTCAAAGAGTTTTTCAGAGACATTTTGGGTATTTTAAAAAAGAAAGGAAATGTTGAAAAACTCTTAAGTTCCCCAAAAAAAGTCCCCAAAAGCCACACTAAGACTGACCTTTCAATTGTGCTGAAGTTTGAAACAATTTTATTTAAAAATTCATTCAACATCATTATCATTAACAGAGAAAAAAAGTTCATGGGTTTTTTTTTTTTAAAGAATTATTATTGATACTGTATTAACAAATGAAAGTTTATAATTTGATCAATTACCTGCTCTCCACTCAGGATCTCGGCTGCTGCAATCAAAATAAACAAGAAAGATTAATTAGGATGAAAAAATGAATTCTCTATAGTCATTTCATGTGGAAGTATAGTACAATACAAAATTCCAATGTGGTGACTGCCATAGTACTACTTTAGAAAACATTTCAATATCATACAACATGAATGCAAAAAAAAAAAATGTCAATTTATCATTTATTAAAAAGAAAAATGTCAGCTAGGTTTCAGATGCTAGGTGTCAGAGCTAAAAACACCTTAGGGATTAAACTTATGTCATGTATATTGGCATCTGTTATTTTGCAAAATGGTCTGAACATGATTAGTTCTAAATTATGTAAATGGATTTAGCAGACGTCATTGTCAGTTGTATTAGCATCTTGGGAGAAGTCAAAGTATGGCTTCCATTGTTACTGTTCCACTAAAACATGTACTCCCTTCCCTTTGAGGCATTGTGGATGCATTCTTTTGACGATATAGGCATGTATGATTTGTTTTGTTGGAGATGAAAAAGCTACACAGAAAACCTCAAATATAAACAAGTCTTTATTAAAAATTTAAGAACTGGGAGGCTTAAATAAGCTTGAAATAGCCTGATTTTGCTTGAATTTGACAATGATATATTATTTTGGACAAGTTACATAACTATACAAATTGAGGAGTAGTTTAGCTGGTTTGGTGTGATAGCTAGGTGTAGTTTTCATTCAGAGGCATGCATACAGGATCCCGTAATTGGGTTTTTTTATGTGTGAGCAAATCTTATCTCTATCATGATTAATTACACACAGAGAAACTAAAGATCACCCCTCCCCCAATTATGATGGATGTATGAATTGTAAGGTCTTGTAAAATTGCAATACAGCATTAAGGCATAGAAAGACAGATGTTACCCATCAAAATCTTTACCGTAACAAAGGAATGTCCACAATATGTTACACACCGTCGTAAAGTTACATATATATATCAAAAAGACCTTTGTTGGTCCAGTTACCATGGCAATTTATTAATTTTGTGGCTCATTGATTTTTCAGTTGTTTGAGTGAGAGGATGGCTACCACAGCATTAGCCATCAATGGTATTGAATGCATAATTAATGCCTGATGCTTTAATAGATCTGGGTGAAAACAAATAACACCATTTGTCAAATGGGTTTTCTCACGTCAATGAAAATGAATTTTTTTTTTTAAATTCAAGCTTTATCTCTATGTAACCACTGCAGTAAAAATTGAGGAAAATAATGAAAATTAATTCAGGTTTGAACATTTAAAATATAATACAAATACTATCACAGATTTAAAACATTAAATCATATTGCTACTTTAAACCAACATATATAAAAAAGTCACAAAATGCACTAAAAAAGAAGCCTCAATACTGAAATGCTGATTGATACAAACCAGGAAATATAAATTATATGTAGAGCATGCGTTTTTAAATGATATATTGTAGTACATTATATTAATTCATATGTAAATAAGATAAATAGGGCATTCTACTGAACTACGAGTCATTTGAATAAAATGATTGAAAAAGATATTGAAATTAATAAACTGATGTACAATAAATACAGTATATATATACCGAATTAAAGATATTTTAGTAGACAGTTTATACATTGTACGAGCTATATATAGGGTTATTCTCTACACCAATTCAGACTATCAGCGAAGAAAATGAGTCAGTACATCCTTTGTATGAACAAAAAATACACAGTATGAAACAGCAAATTAAGATGCTTGAACATTACTTCCTCATTCATAACAGACACATAGCTCATCAAGACCTTCAGGTTAACATCATGCACAAAGACATGACTCCAAATGCAACGATAGAAAAAGAAATAACCTTAATTGTCATAGTGCATATAATGCTGAAAATGAACTATTTAGAAAGTGTCCAGCTAGGTCAGCTTAATAGTTTCAAAACACAAAATTCTCGGCCACAAAAAATAGTGTAGAGTAAAAATAATTCATGCACGAAACAAATAAAAGCAGAATTGGTTGGAGTAAATCATAAGAAATTTGTCTTTACCGTGGCTTGGACCCTCTCTTTCCTCTGGAAGCCATGAGTAACAATTTGTAACAGTATATTGATGGTTGATAAATACAAGGTCCCTGCCCACTTTTGATAACACTCCACTATTTATAGAATTACACACAGTTACACATGAATTAACACACAGAATGTTACTATGTCAACAACAAATCCGTAGCCCGAGAAAGCAATAAATATACATGTACATATATTGTGGTATATAAGGGCACCAGTCAAGCGTTACTGCCGGCAGTGGTGATGTCCAGTCAGCTGACTGTCATGTGACTGATGAAGATGTTAGCACAGGTTGTCAAGGAAACCATCAATAATTGATGTAACCTAATGCATTAATGTCCATCTCATCTTTAAATGACCTTCATCTTATTACTATGAGTATAAATGTACCAGCTAGAGCAACTTCAATTTCCACTTTTAAACAAGGCTGACACTCAATACACAGATTATTTTTCCTAAGTAATACAGAGCTGTTACTTTTTTTACTTCCTTATCCTAGATTTCTTACCACCCACTTTCACATACCAACACAAGCCTCGGTAGTGATGCAGTGATGCATCTTCCTCTGTACCGGTACATGGAGTGGCTCCTTCCTATCACATTATCCAAGTTTATAATGGTCTTGTTTTAGGTAAGTTGTTTTGTTTGGGTTTTTTTTAAATATTTCTTTCAAAGGCAATTATTTGTTTTATAATTGTGTCATAGTTAAAGGATAATTGGTAATCAATGATTTTCATTTTTTTCTGAAGATTTCTGCTAGCTATAAGTTTTCAAGAACAAAGTTTTGAGGTCACTAAGCAGAAACTAAATATTAGGTTAATTTTATGTTTCAGAAATTGCTTGCTTATCATTCAATTTAGATTTAATCTACTTGTGGCAAGATGTAGTAACTTTGATATAACAGAAAGCAAGCAAGCTGAAAAATATCTAGGACATATTTTTTTCTTACCCTGCAAATTATCGCCAACTTGACTTTTTACTCTAACATTCTGAACACTTTATGTCTAAATAAACTAAACAAAACCCACACAGCTAAGCTAAACTAGCCTAGCTATGCAAGCATTTATTCTAATCAACTTTAGCAGACTCTTGCAATCTCCTAATGCAGCTATACCTAGTGCAATATGTATTATGTTTATCGTACAGTCCTCTCTTCGAGTTGATCAATTCTCTGCTGACCATTATAAATTCATGGTCTGTGTGAGCTTGATACCCTCACATTTAAGTCATCTGCCATTGGACCCTGGAGACCTATTTACAGATTTAACCCTTTCAATAACATTACATCACTGTTATTCCTGATTTGTTGCTTTGCTGTTATAGACTTGCCAGTCAACAGAGATATAAACACTGCAAGTGGATATACTCTCTGAAGGAATTCGTCTTCATTGACAATCTTGTCAATTAACCTGAACTAACTGAAACTGGACAAGAGTTCTACAGCTTTTTAAAATTTCAATCACAGATCTTTTAATTTCTGTTAGTTTATGATAAAAAAAACAACGCATAGCATATTTTTATGACACGTTAAAAAAAATCTTAAAATCTCTTAATCTTCTTTTATTTTACATCTTCCATCTTGCTACATCTCCCTTCTAACTTGCAACAAACTGAAATTCTAAATGGTCTCACACCCATCCCGAACATAAGCAGTGCTTTGGCTTAACAATTAGATATAGGCAAGATTTAAAAAAAATAAGTAAAAGTGTATGTTAATAATCTATAAAAGGGAGCTAGCATACAAAGTTATATTGGTAAGTTGGTTTTAACATTACATAGAGGATATTCAAACCTTTATAAAGAGCCATAACTCTAGACAAATTCTTCTTCACTTAGATCAGGTACAATCCTCTATGTAATGTATCAGTATAAAATTGGGTTTATATGGCTACCACCCAAATTTACCTCCTTTCGTTAGAATTTTGTCGCTCAAAGCTTTTACTAGTACGTTTGGTTTCAACAGGTTTGCTAGATTTTGGTTCAACAGGTTTGCTAGATTTCGGTTCAACAGGTTTGCTAGATTTTGGTTCTACACCTTTGCTAGCTTTCGGTTCGACAGGTTTACTAGTTTGGCTAAAAAATTTTCACAAATAAAAAAAAAATAAAAATAAAGAAACAAAACCAGAAAATAAACCAGAAATAAACCAGAAAATAAACTGTGTAGCAAAAATATCTAGGTGTGTTTCAATGGATAACTTACCCGTCCCTATGGAGAGTAGAGGAATCCAGAGAGTTAGACATGGAAGACCACTTTTTACTGGGAGTGTTGGTCCGGGGGGAAGCAGCAGAGCGATGTGTGGGGGTGGTGGGCCGTTTGTTGGGGGTGATGTGGGCATTGTCCAAGGGACTGCTGTAAGCCTTCTCTGCCCTACGGGTCGGTGTTCCTCGGAAATTGGGTTTACTGGGCAGCGCTGAGGATGATTGTGCTGCAATAGAAAAGCAAACCATATCACTACCTTTTCACTATTATGCATAATTTTGTTTTAGAAAGTTTATCAATGTTTATACAACATTCATTATTATTTACAGAAAATTAATGCTAAAATGAGACAGTGATGGAGTGAACCCTGGCATCCTAACCGAATACTCAACTTATCACTATACTTTTACCATTATACATGTGAACAAGTATATATTAGATCTTCGGATATCCACTTTACTTCTAGTTAACCTCCTCATTAATGATATCTATTGGCCCATATTCTTTTTTAGAATTTTTTAAAAGTTGTCATGAGAACTTTCACTTAACCTTCAGTGTTCATTATCTTTTTTAGATCATCCAGTTTACCTTTGGTGGCTTCTACATGGCCCAGCCTCTGGATGACTATTCCTGAGATCTTCCAGCTTACCTTTAGTGGCCTCCACATGGACCAGCCTGTGGATGACTATTCCTGAGATCTTCAAGCTTACCTTTGGTGGCTTCCACATGGCCCAGCCTCTGGATGACTCTTCCTGAGATCTTCCAGCTTACCTTTAGAGGCTTCCACATGGCCCAGCCTCTGCATGACTATTCCTGAGATCTTCAAGCTTACCTTTGGTGGCTTCCACATGGCCCAGCCTCTCGATGACTATTTCTGAGATCTTCCAGCTTACCTTTAGAGGCTTCCACATGGCCCAGCCTCTGGATGACTATTCCTGAGATCTTCCAGCTTACCTTTAGAGGCTTCCACATGGCCCAGCATCTGGATGACTATTCCTGAGATCTTCCAGCTTACCTTTAGTGGCCTCCACATGGCCCAGCCTGTGGATGACTATTCATGAGATTTTTCAGCTTACCTTTGGAGGCTTCCACTTGGCCTAGCCTGCGGATGACATCGGCCAGTGCACTCTTCAGACAGATGATCTCATCCTCCTGCTGCTGGACCTTCTTCTCCAGACAGAGCACCCGCTGACACAGCTCTCCATGGTCCTGGCTCAACAGCCCATCTGTTACACCATAAAGGCATCAAAGAAATTACAATGGCATCAAGCAGGTATCATAGAAATTTCAGTGTGGTAAATTTTGTTACAGAACAACATTTATATACACAGCTAAAATTACATACATATCAATAGTCTTTAAAATTACTGTATCTATGTGGTAATCATGTTACATCATAGATAGCAATTATATATGCATACTTATGTTGCACATGCAAAAAATGCATCTTTGCTTATACAGAAAAATTGATTTTGTGAAAAAAGGACTCTTTGGACAATAAATGTATACTTTCTGGCACCTCTGTCTGAAAATTATTACATGAATTTCAAATCATCTAAGTTGTTTTATGAAGAATGGCCAGACGTCATATTCATTAAGTGAGGAGAGAGATCATTACTTAGCTATCCATTCAAGCCTAGTACCGGTATTTCAGGCCAAAAACTTTGTTTACTTTCACCACAAAAAAAGGGATTCAATTGTATTTTAAAAGATTACAAAACCCTGGCACAAGTATTTACACAATTATGAAGGACCTCTGAGGTATATACCACTGAACATCAATATAATATGGGATCCCTGTATGTGTATAGGTACACTGTATTATGAACAAAGTACAGATCAGCACTGTGTGTTGTATTTATTTGTGATATTGATTTTTACCCCCATTAGCCACTGGTCTGTACATAACCAAAACCATCGGTTACGGTTAATTTGGACATTCAGAGAAAACCCAGGCCCCACCAATCACCACAAATCCACTGTGACAATCCCCTGCATATAAATTGTCACTTGAACCCAAACACAGTCATTGCACCGATGATAAAAACGACCGACATTTGACACAGGAGACCTTCTAGCTTTGTCTATTGTGAAGGAACTGATAAAACATTGCATATACTAGTCTACTAATGTGTCATAATTTAAACCTTATACATATTACTCAAGGGAATGTTTTACAGAGCTGGAAATTAACATAACACACTGTGCAATGTAACATCTGTATACATTTATTATATACCTATATAAGATTTTATCATATGTTGTTAAACATGCACATCATTGGAGTTTGTAATGTGTATATAATTATAATTCAAAGCTCCCTACAAAGCAGTAACTGCTAACTTGCTCTCAAATCTTGAGAGACGACTACAGCTAAATGCTTTTAAAGTAAGCAATTAATGATCATCTTGAAAGTGAAAGTAGCAACATGCCTGCCGCTTACTCATCGCCAACAGCCTTTCTCATAAATGAAATATTTAGCATGTGTTGTTTGTGGCAAATGTAAACACACATTTTATCAATTGGAGAAATCAATTAATTCAATTTTCAGCTCACCCAAAACATCTTTATCATCGGAAACATGAAATCCAAAATCAATACTGCTACATTCGGTGGAGCACAGTTGCGTACTGGGCAGGCTGTCAACACAACTAGCGGAAAGGTGGTTCTCCATGTTTCAAAAAAAAAAATCACTGTTTTAAAAATGATAGAGAAGAGACACTAGCCTTGTCAATGTGGGCATCTCTCACTTCTATTCCCTAGCTCCTATATTTAGGCTATAAGCACAGGTATAGGATTAAGTCTTCATTTATGGAACACATTTGCTACCAA
Source organism: Magallana ariakensis (assembly GCA_020458035.1). Taxonomy (NCBI): domain Eukaryota; kingdom Metazoa; phylum Mollusca; class Bivalvia; order Ostreida; family Ostreidae; genus Magallana; species Magallana ariakensis. The sequence goes on from CM035816.1 coordinate 29,597,931, forward strand.
TAAATCAATATCCTGTCTGAATGCACTTCTCCAGTAATACACAATGGTAGTATTCTTCCAAACGATGGCCTTGACAAGCTGCTTTCTTAGTCACACTTTGAACTGACAACCTTAATCTTGCTTTTTCATCATGTAACACAACACATCGAAATTTTGTTCATTCACTCAGGGAAATAATGATCAGATCTTAATTAACGCTTGAGTAGCAGTATATTTGACAAAATCAACTAGAAAGCCACTCCTATTTTTTCTACTTCTCATCCATCACTCAATTTTTTTTTTTTTGATTTCCCAAAAAAACCTTGTCATGTTAGGAACCATTAAAAAAAAAAGTTCAAGTGTGTTAATACTAAAGCCTCTTTAAATCCACATGTGCTATTTTCTTCCAAGAACACACAGTTGTAAAATTTTTCATTTCAAAAGTAAATATTCGACTCTTTGTCTGAAAAATGTGCTCATCTCATAAATCAACACTCCTGTCCCAAGATCTCCACAGTTTTTATCGAGTCACCGCAAAAATGAGATAATTCAGGATATTGCGTGATTTTACAATTATCAAGGAGATGATACCTGAACATAGAAAACGTGAATCAAATACACGAAAAACAGACTTTAAACTTTGCTTGTAACAAGCATACTAACATAAACAGTTGAATTCATAAAAATATAGGCCTATCCCACTTATCACTGCAGCTAGTTTGTATAGTATCTACATTTTTTCCTCCTTGATAAAAAAACCCAGATATGCATCCCCCCAAAGTTCACAGACTTCCTACGGTTATCTCTACATGTACAAACACCTCACACCAGATATAATTATGAAATTCCGAAACAACCACTAGTTGAACCTCAAAATTCCATCAGCAAAACAATCTTGAGAGCTCAGAATCTCCTGTTGGTATCCGAAAACCATAAAATCTCCGGTACATGTACTTGATGTACTCTACACACATGTAATTCTTTATCTAGTCTTCAATGTATTTTGTTGTGCGTATTTTGTTACACAACAGGGTCGATTGCTCACTGCAGGCCTTGTTTTTGGCTCTCCAACAAGGAAACATCATCACTATATACAGATGTATCTGTTTTACATTAGATATTTACCTAATATTATTTTTCTATGCATCAAGAATCAGTTTACCATATCACATAACATTTTTTTTTTTCTGACCATGCTACATTTGTACAGCATCTGTAATAGGAAACACACATGCATTGATCCATGAAATAATTAATAATTCAAAATATGGTTGTTCCTTTGTATATAGTGGTAACTCTTAATTTATACACAAGTATTTAACAAGCCTGTTAATACTGCCTCATTGCAACAATCAGAGAAGAGTTACTTCCCTTAAAGTTACTTCATTTCATTGAAAGCCTCTAATATATTAAATGTAGTTTATGCATGAAAATCAAACCATTTTTTTAAGAGATAGGAGCCAGAGATTCTCTGTTCGTTGACAATCTCTCTCTTGCTTCTTTTAGCTTATATATTAAAGCTTGTAAAACAATTTTTCACACACATCAACCAAGCACAATTACTTTAAATGTCTGGGGGCATCTTTTCAGCTCCTTGCTTGCAAGGAGGGAAAGAATTGGCTGCTTTGTTTTTGTTTGCTGAATGGTAAAGGGTAAAACTGGATAAAATACTCAACATTTCGTTAAGTACTTAAAATAAACATCGAAAACTGCCTACTGTAAACTACTAACCGACACTGAAACTCTTTGTTCAGCCTCAATATCACTTGCATCTACCGCTATTACTGCAATTTCTATAAGACCTTTACAATGGGGCTTTTTTCCTGCAATATTTGTGTATATTTAATGGTGTTAAATTGATTTTAGATTGTTAGTAATGTAAATTTCATCAACCTGTTGTACAAATTCAAAACTACGTAAAATTCATCAAACAATCTTGCCAATCTATTGATAAGCACTTGTTCGGACATTTAAATTTTTACTTTTTTGGGGGGGGGGGGGGGGGCTGGGTGGTTTTAACGATTTCTCTAAAAGTCCTAGCCAGTATTTGTTGCATTATTTAAATAAATGTGTGGGTTTTTTTGTGGTTTCATGGTCTTGCAACCATTAATATTAAAATGTTTACATAAATTTATCAAATTTCCTAGCTGTTCTTTAACTGATTTGCATTTGCTCTTGAACAGAGTTAATGTCTACTAGTACCCTGTTTTTCCATCTTGTTTGCAATTGAATATTTCAAAAAAATTTCAAGAATAACTTTTACTGCATGCACATACACATCTAAAAGATCTTTACATATATATATATTTGATCAACCTGCAAAGCAAATACACTTACATACATATATAGTAAGAAAATATTGTTCAAGGCAGTTGCAAGTGATTTTTTGTTAAAAAGTATCAAAATGTAACATTCAAATAGATCACTGGACACTACTGGTTCAATGGATCAGCATTCTTACAAACAAACACCCTGAAATAATGCGTCTTTCTGACTAATTTATCAGTCGATCGACATAACTGACTGACACGCATAACTCTTTAAATGCCACCTAAAATACAGTTTACTTTTTATCCTATCAGGGATAAACTAAAACATTAAAGGCCTGACCCTGCTTTACAGCAACCATATATATTTCCTTGTTAACAGGTTAAGTCTTACTGTATAGTTCTTATCTATCATTGGCAGAAGTCCATTAATCCTTTCTCTACTAATTCATACATATTTTCTTTTTTTGCTAATTGAAAAAAAAAAATTCAAATGCCAAAAATGATGTCATACTATGTCTCATGGAAGACAGACTTTTAAAACATGCAGAAGATTGCAATTCATGCTGCATCAAATAGAAGCACGTTTATCCATTGTAACCAGTTTGTTTTCTTATTTCTAATGGTGACTTCACAGGCACGTTTGGAATAGCTTGAAGCAAGGCATCATAGGGGGTAATAAATGACAGTAAAGTGTGTCTTTCCTCTATCTATGCAAGTGAAGTTATTGCATTTGATACTTTTATGAACCTCCTGCTTTAAACATGATAACTTTATGTAGCCATGCATGCAGTGTAAGTTTTTATTAATAGTACATTATTTATTAATAGTACATTAATATTTAAGAAATTGTATATTTTGTTGCAAATGCATTTATGATTTTAATTTAATCAGAAATATTTTTATCAGCATTTGTAAGAACATTCACAACTGATATATTAAGCTGATTAGGATGTCTTCACATTTTATTTCTGTTTTTAGAAGTTACTTTTAGTATCAATTTTTGGCACATCCTGTTTCACATTAAAAAAAAACTGTCAGTTCTTCAATAAGGTCATTTTGTTTGAAGCATGAAGCTTGAGCCCATCAATTAGATTTCCCTTCACTGTGTTTATGCAATATCAAAGATATCTTGAAAAGAATTGAGACAACCTATAACTTTTAACTTAAAAATTATGCAAACTCAACTTCGCTTGTCAAAACATGCACATAAAGTAAGAGACACAAGTTTACAGACTTGTAAGACAATCTTTAGAATGCATGCATTAGAGTAATCATTCATGCGAGCCAGTTGGTCCAAATATCCGACAGGTACAAATTGATACTAGCAATCACTGTAAAGTGTTGAACTAAAGAACAACACCCAACTCAGCGGTCAGTTTTCCGGCAGCAGTTTTCAAGAATATCGAATGCTGGCTGAGATGCAAAGAATTAAATATACATTTTGCTGTCTTACTTTAACATTATCACTCACCAACACTGTCCGAGAGCATGCCATTTGACAAGTCCGTGGCAGTACTGTCCATCTCTGAAACTTGCTAAACTGGTCACAGGTGTGAGGGGACCAGCTACAAGAGCGGTGTAAAAGTAGAACTATTTAGAACACGTTTTATCATATTTTAAATTGTTATTAAAAGTCCAAAATATAACATGTCTGATATTTTTTAAATCGATGTACTAGTAAATAGTTTCTTTGTAACGTTGTAAGCCAACATGCATTTAACTTCATGAAACATTTTACCACTTCCTGTCGCCATACTTTTTGAGGCGGGAAATCTTGAAACATTGACATCGTGCAAAAAAAGTTGATTTCTCATATAAAAAGTAAATATTATAGCATGTTTTGGTATATTTTAAATTTCCTATGAGGCCAAACATTAAAGAAATGATCTACAAGGCTAAGTTTCTAGGGTGACAAAAGTCTTATATGGTTATATATGCGTCTTTAACAAATATCTGAGCAATATTAACCCTATATTGAGCGAAAGAAAATTATTTTTATATTTCAATTTTGTAAATAAACAAGAACAATGATGGAATTTAAATTGGACAAAACCTTCATTTTTATTAAGAATTATGCTGTAATTTTTATTTCAAATGCATATGTCTGTAATTTATTTTACAGAATCCTCATTTGTCCATAAAAAGGGATATTGTTTAAAAAACTGATGTTTCCATACCACAGTAGAAGTTTACGGACAAATGAAGTCCAATTTCACAGCTACTCCCATGATCATTTTGAATCAATTAACCAATGCTTCTGTCAAGGAGATTCTTCAAATGACAACTCAATGGTAATCAATTAGAGTTTGAACTAAAGAAATGAAATCTAGCAAACATATGATATATATTAATTATTATCTGCATGTTTATAAATTTGCACAGAACCTAAATAGTATACTCTAAGAAAGATATAATTATTATGTTATTGACTATTTTGCTATGAATGATTTGATATTAACCTTCTGTTTTTCAAACATTTATTTCAAGGGCTTTGTTAGTAATGAAACTGGTAGACTTCCTAACACTGTGACTATACCGATGTCAAGTTCCATGTTATCGCCAGTCTCAGCTCAATCAAAACCACATAAACGGGCAGGAGAGAAAACCCCCAAAACGTTATTGAAAATGATGGAACGACATCGAGAAAACGAAAGGTAGAAATTTCAATGATTTAGAATTGATTGAAACAACTGTTTAATTAAATGCTTATCTTTCATTTAATTTTTCTTTAGGGTCCGGCATCATACACTAAATGAATCTATGAAGAAGGTCTGTGAACGTGTCCCAGGTTACTCTGATGTCATGAAAGAAACAAAGGTACAGTCAAACTTTGTTATCTCACACTAAATGGGACTGTTTAAAAACTTAGAGATATCCGAGTATTTGAGATATCGAGGGTAAAAATACTTTTAAAATAAGTGGTTGGGACTTACAAATCACTTGACATATCCAATGTATTCGAGATATTGAAGTTCAACTGTAATTGCACCTTAGGCCAAAAGAACATAATAAGCAATACCTGGTAGTTTCTCAGATCAAGATGTAATGATGCAAACAGGTTTGTTTTTGCTGTATAAGAAGGAAGAATAACTCAGTTTTCTCATTTCTAATGAAAAATAAGTTTTTCCACTTTTCAATCTGGCTGTAAATACCGGTATATATTTATTAATTAATGCAGTAGCATTTGATTGACCTGATCAGTGGACCAAAGAACACTTATTTTGTTTGACCATATAAAATAAGTTACTATCTTAACAAAAACATTTTAGATTTACAATTGCATACTACTAGGTTAATGTTTTTCTTTTATGTAATAGGTGGTAATGATGCAAAAAATCATTGCTTATGTTTGTTACCTGGAGAACACTGTCCATGACCTGTGTGAAAAACTTGACCTTAAAGTTGGCGATCTTCTAATGTCCACGGACTTCATCACTGAGCAACTGCGGACTAAAAAAGGTACTAGTAATTCACATTTGTATACGTTACTTCTTGTCATTCAGAATTTCCTGACATCAGAATTGTAGGAGATAGCAAGATTTTTAAATTTTAAAAAAATGAAATATTGCCTAAAATTAAAAGATGTATGTTTATCCATGTAAATTGTTATTTTAACAGCAGAGAGCTCATATATATAACTTATTTTTTTTCATTAGCTTTAAAGAAGGACCCTCCTGTTCTGAGGCAAAAGGTAGGGAGGATACACTGTATAAAAGAAAGGACAATTTTGCTTTGTCACAGTGCAAAATGTTTTGCGACTTTCATGTTTGATTGGATACAATAAAAAATTAACTTGGGAAAATTCAAGACTCAATAGTCAAGTCAATTTTGTTTTTCAAATAAGGAGGCTTAATTAGGAAGATAGAATCATGGTGATTTCTATATAAACCTATATAAATCAGCAAGATATTATATACATGTAGCTCTTAAAGATTGATGCAGATCAATTTGACATTATTGCAGGCCAAAATTAAGTCTGAACACAAGAAACATCAACTGGAGCAGAGAAGGCTGAAGATTTCCTCCCCGACTATAGACTCCACCACTGACCACCAGCTCGTGGAGGACTACGAGTCTTCCCAGGAGTCAGGGGTGGGGACCAGTGTGGGGATGCACACCTTCCCCTACCTGAGGGACCACAAATGGCTGACATCCCCTGTCAAAAACCTGATGGACATATCTGTGTGTGGAGAGTCCAAAGATGATCCAGGTTATTATTTTGTTGAAAGCACTGCTTCTCTTTTTATTTTCTTTCAGTTGTACATCGCTGAAATATTTAAAAAAAAGAATTATTTTTATTTTTAGATGAGGAAGGATTCTTTAGCCAATCTACACAGGGTATTCTGAGCCAGTTAATAGACACTCCATCCAAACTGATAGTAAGTTAGAACTGTCTTATTCGAATAAGATAGCAAAGATATACAACATCAGATCTCTGACTCTTTAAAGTTATTTGCTGGAAATACAGCAAAAATGGCGATGAGTAAATCAAATAATGATGATAATAGTTTCAGAATGATGACTTCTTGCCTTCTTCATCCTGCCTTGACAATTTCCCAGATGCCTTTGATCTCATGTCTAGTCCTATTGGTAAACGGTCATCTCAGCTAAACAGTCCAAGGGTGAGGGTTTGTACTGGTATTTTTTATGGTAATTAAAAAAGGAAACCACACAAGATGGAAAAAATCTAAAGCTTATAATCCTTTTTAATTTCAGTTTTACCAAGTGAAAACTTATAGTTAAGTCAATTACTTGTAGAGCATTTTAGATTGTCTCAACTTTGAACAATATTTCCAAGTGCATTGCAGATGTATTTGATGTTAGAATAGGAAAGAAAACAAAGTGTTGATTTTCTACAATGAATTTCAAATATTTAAATGTTTTTCTATGAAGGAAAGAATATTGCTGAATTCCTCCTATGGGATCAAAAATGATGTACAAGACTATACTGAAGCTGCCGAGCACACAGATGGAGAGATGAGAACTATATCTCCTGAGAGTATACTGCAGACCAACGTATACAGGGAGGACGTCTTCCTATCCCAGGCATCAGAGCCCCCCAGTCAGCACAACACGTCAGGACTCTCCGACATTTCCGTCTTCTTGTCAAGTCCAGAGAGGCCAAGCATTCAGAATACTCCAGTAAAAAGTCCATACTGGCCAGGGAAGAACAAGCGTAAGCAGTACACTCCTAAAAGGTCTCCGTTTAATAACATCACTAACCTCAGGCTGCAGCCATCAGTATCAGAGGAGGAGGAGGAGGAAGAAGAAGATGAGAAAGATGAAGATTATGAACCGGAACCAGCAGCAAAGAGATTCAAATCAGACTCTTGCGGAAAATTCTTACGAAGAAGCCCAGGTGAAGTAAAGAATTCAGTAGTAGGATGTTTGTTGTTACCGGGATATATGATAGTTGTACTTGTAGTAAAACAGTGCATGTACAAGCTAGTACATGTACTTAGTATACCTGGAAGTACATAAAATTATTTTGGTTCCTGCACTGGGGTGCCCTATAGTGATCAATCTGTCAATTTGTTCCTTGGACAACAATTGTCTGGAGCATATTTTCTCTCCCTCTTGCCCATTTGGCGCATGCATATTGTACTACATATGAAGAATGCTTGAAGGTAATTCTAAATGGTGTTCAGTGACATAAAACCAAGTCTCTAGGTCAAAGGTAAATAAAGTAGCAGATCTCTGCAAAAAAATCCTTGCTGGGGCCATATTTTTCTCTCCTTGGCCCAATCTTGCCCAGACTTAACCAAAAGACAGCATGTAGGTATGGGATGTGCACTAGCCTTGAACCAAGTTTCTAGGTCAAATGTCAAGGTCATAACAGACCTCTGCAAAATCAATATCCAGACCCTATTTTCTCTTTTGTTGGCCATATCTGTTTAATACAACACCCACTGAATTGTTTTTTGAATGAAGGGTGTGCAGTGATATTGAAATCAGTGGCTAAGTCCTCTAAAATGCTTTTGTCGTACCATAATGTCCTTCATGAAAGTGGGGCCCACCATCTCAATGATGTCTAGTTCTCTTTATAGTAGTCAATAGTGGTAAGCGATAAATATGCCTATTTTGGGAGGTATGGGGATGCTTTAAAGAAATTTCACAGTATATATATATTTGATGACTGTTAATTGTAGTTGATGAGGACTTTGTATCTTATGTTCCATACATTTGGAAGTTCCATAATACATCTCGATCTCGCCGACAGAAAGCAACACCAGTTCCAGACAAATGTAGCCAGGACTCTCAGTAAGCCATCGTTTTTGTCATCAGACCTTGTGCCTGTTGTGATGCTCAATACTTCATAATTTATAGCTCACCAGGTGAGCTTCTCTGCTAAAAATTTGTCTGTTGTCTGTCGTTGTTGTCTGCGTCATAAACTTTTCACATTTTCATCTTCTCCTGAACCACTGGGCCAATTTTAACCAATCTTTGCACAAAGCATCCTTGGGGGAAGGGCTTTCAAATTTGTTCAAATGAAGGGGCAGTTTCTCTTTAAAGGGAAGATAATTAGGAAAAAGTGAAAATAGTGTTCAATGTTTTAAACATCCTCTTCTCCAGAATCACTGGGCCAGTTTCAACCAAACTTGGTACAAAGCATCCTTGGGGGAAAGTTGAATGTTTCCTTTTGGTAGGTGCACACATAGAATAATTTTAATTGAATTAAACTACCGGTAGAATTGATAAGCAGGCCTCAGGATCATGACGCAATTTCAGACTTAAGTCAAAATTTTAGTCAGTCATAAAATGATTGTTTATCATATCATGATGATTGAAATTTGTAATTAACAACTTTATATCAAGACACTTTTGATAGCATTTCAATTTTGCCAGTGTTTTCAATCAAGAGACATTAAGACAGTGTACAATTTTTTACTTAAGTCTAAGATTGCTTCATGATCCTGGAGCCTGGATCTTTGATAAGAAGTTGTTAAGGCTTGTAATCAGCTGAAACAAATAGATTAACACTGTGCATTTAGATTCCATTGTTTGTATGTATTACACTGGAAAGCCTGCCTTTGATTGATAAGAGTTATGACCAGTATTACTCAGGAGAGCAATGTGGCCCCTGGGCCTCTTGTTTGTGTTTGCTATTAAGCTATTAAATAGAATATTGTGTCAATATTATGGTTGTGATTTAATTATTAATACACATTATTTGACCTTCCCTTTTGGTTGAATAGAAATATAATTGCCATGAATAAAAAAACTTCCTTGCAAGAAAGACACAGTGTATGTTATATTCTGTATTAAAATAAATTTAAAGAAAGCAAAACAGTGATGTTTGCTATTGTACATAATCCATCAGTGGAATGATCATTTATAGGGAACCTGAAAGTGAGGACAAGATCTCTGTTTGTAAACCAGAAAAAATAGACCACAGGAAAACCACCTGGATGAATGGGTTCATGATGTTCAGTAGATACAACCGCAAGAAATTCATCGAGTGAGTTCCTTTGTTATTTATACATGCATGTACATCAATTGCTTTTCTTATAATTCATTTAATATTTTAAGATTCACTTGCAATGGGAAGCAGTCATAAACAATTTCATTTTTTTTTTTCAGTTTTATGTCAAAATTTTTTTTCTTTACATATTACAAAATTCATTATTACCGATAAATCACAGTAAGAAATTGTTTGATATGGTTCCTCTGGAATAAGCATGGGGGCATAAAGTCCTATAGATTGGTTCTGATTGGTTCAAATCCAAATGTCAAATTGTTGCTGACTTTTCTTGTTGTTTCCTGTAGGGCTAACCCTGGGGTGCACACCTCTCACATCAGTAAGATCCTGGGCCACACCTGGAGGAACATGTCAGCTGACGACCAGAAACCATACAAGTAAGGGGGGAGTCTATGTACCGGTAGATACTGGTACCGTGAAACCTGGCTGTGACAGTCACACCATTCTGTCTATAAAATTATACTTGACAGAGAGCAGCGGTCTGATATCATTAAAGTCTGATTATGGTTCTTCTATCAGATGATCTAAAATATTGATGCTTTCAAAGTTGGACTGTTAATACAAAAAGAACTGGTACACCTTTAGAAGGCATTCAGTGTTATGATAAATACAATGTATTGCCTTATAAATATATATAATGATCGCTACCTTCATAGCCCGCATGAATCATCAAAGAAAGCATTTTATTGTTTATATTTATCATCTTTCTTTTAACAAATTAATAAATTCATTGTAAAAAGTAAGTAAAATTCACAAATTACTGTTAAATGTATATAAGTTTGTTAGCTAAAAGAAACGGCCAAATCGTCTCCTATGGGAATTTGAGTCTGACATCATCATGATTATTTCGTGCAGTCCATGAATTTTCTGTTGTAGAAACTATCAGTTTCTACAACTGTTCTATAGGGCTATGAATTAACTATAAGTTTCCGTAAGAAATAGAGGGAATCATACTAGGTAGACGTTAATATTTTGATTTTTTAAATTGATCTATGAAATTGGTTTATTAGTTACATACTTTATAGATGTAGTACCCCAGTACATTTATTTACATTTGTATACATGTATATCATACACATGTGCAGTTGTTGATCTTACAAAAAATAAATTGCAGGGATGAGGCCAAACTGTATGCCAAAGAAATGAAGAATGATAACTTGACAAGTCAAGAAAACAGTGAGGATGTGCAGCTCTCCAGCTCAGAAAAACCAGAACGAGACCAGGACTCGATATAAAGAACTGCTTTTTTAATTAAAATGTTTCAAGGAACACCATGCGTGGTTGCATGTGAAAATTTCGCAATCAGCAAAATGCAAACTTGCATAATTGATGGGTTACTTTACAGATACACGGTATTATTATGTCTCGGTATACATTTTAAAACTGTAGTGTCTGATATGTTAGGTTCGTTGAATGCAGTGTACATTACTTATGTATAAGTAGCAATGTGTTACCTGTCATGGACCCTGGTGGGTATAAAGACTGATTTTATTTTTTATACTTTTTTATTACAGGTTGATATGTTGTTACAGACATTATTTGTTTCCCATCACTTTGAATTGTTATTGTTTTATTTTTATTACCGGTCCTTCATTGTTATTAATCATGTTGCCAAGATGTCATGCCGATATGTTTACTTGGAACATTTTAATAAAACATATTGAGAATATTGCAACTTTGCTTCATATTTATTCAAGAGTGGTACTTTTAGTGTCCCTGCAGATCAAATTGCAGGATATTCTCATTCCCATTATCCCATAAGCATTAATATTTTTTGTAAAGGAAAATGGCCCCCTAAAATGAACATCATCCTTTTACTGTTATTCTTTATTTTCTTTGTACAGACATACCGGTACATGTGCAGTTTTTTTCATGATTTTCATTTTGATTCATATACCCACAATTTAGAAATATGACATCATGAAGTTAACCTTTTCCCATCATTTTTGCATTTTTTGCATAAAACAACTTAATTGTATTTAAACAGTTTTTCTTTCAGAAAACATTGAGCACATGCTTTAACAAACACAATTTTCATCAGAGGTATATATCGAAAGGACAAAACAATTTTGCTTGTTCAAAGTGTTGCTCTATATTTCCCATTCAAAAAAAGAAAAATGTCAGTTTTTGACTGATTTTGATTGAATTATAAAATAGTGTCATTTCATATACTGACTGAAGTGCAAATAAATTGAATACAGTGTATATAGGTGAAAGATATATTTTATATCAACTCATCTAAAAAATAACAACAATTTCAGGCACGTACTAAGCATCCCCACTTTTTCACATGCAGCAAAGCAAACATTAATTTTCCTTACATTTACATATAAAAACTTTAATTATAATGGAGTTGAAGAAAATAAAATCGAATTCGACTCGTATAAATTTATTGTTCTTTCCAAAAATATTTTGATTGGTAAAATAGGAGTTATCCACCCTTACCTACAATTTTATACGTCTGATGTAATTTACTTATTTACTAGAAAATCGGTTACTATGCGTGGCCAGACCACTTTATAGAATTTATATTAAAATAATCTTTATCTCCAGAACTAAAAAGTCAAAAATAATATTTAGCTTCCATATTATAATATAGAGAAAATTCAAATTTGTTTATGCCATATGATTCCCGAGAGTTGTGAAGGGGGTTCAAATGGGAGTTAAGAATTAATGAAAATAGAAAAAAAAAAATAGCATTCATCTTATGAAGAATGTTGATGCAACAGCTCCTTGTTAAAACAAGGAAGCTAGTTTGAAGGATTTTGGAGCTTATTCATATTTTACTGTACTTAAAACCCTTTTGGTCAAAGAGATGGCACAAAAGAGAGATTTAACATATAGAAATATATCGTAAAAATTATTCTAAAGTAAGTGGAGATTATTTGTAAAATAAAATTGACATGAATGCGGAGCAAGTAAACAGAAATAAAGTTTATCAATATCATATTTTTAGTTCACAATGACAACAACCCTTCAGTCCAATTGATTTGATATCATTTTCGATATGCACTCAGGTGCCAAAAGTATATATTATACTTTCATGTTAAATACTGAAATATGATTGGTTTAGACGCAGTTGATAATCCGTTCTATTACCCTCGGCGTTAGCAACACATTTGGCAACGGGTAACACAACGAATTGTTACATACGCGTACGGTTCGCCGTAGAATTCGCGTCATTTTCTATATAAAAGCAGTAAAATTTTCTCATAAATTAAGACATTCAGTATAATAAAATAAATAGTGCCAGTTTGGGAGGGTAACAGTTGAAATTGACACACCTCGAAAACCATTGTCAACCTGGTTTTCTCGGGGTGTCAATTTCAACTGTTGCCCTACCAAACAGGCATTATTTATATGTCAATTTTTTTCTTTTCACTATATATTTCATTGAAAACTATCTTTTTATCAAAGAATCCGTAAAAAGTAACCCCTTGACCGATTTTGAAAAGACTTGGATTGATATAAATTCAGAATTTCTCTAGCTATTTTGGCACAGGGACGTATATGTATATATACTAGTTTAGTATATACGACCCTGTTTTTGGCATTATTTTTCCAACCTTCAGTCTCTGAGATTTGATATTAACAATCGATCCACAGTAAGATTTTTCGGTTCGCATTTTGCAAAAGAAGATATGTAGTAGAGCTTTTAAAAAATTCTTTGTGTTGTGTTTGAAATATCAAATTTTACAAATGAATTGTCTAAAACCTATTTCAATGTATATGTCAAAAGTGCAAATTGAAACTACTTTTAATTAATATAAATTTCTTCAAAATCTGACAAAAAGTAAAAACAGAAAACCTTTTAAAAATAAGTCATGTTTTCAATTAAATATATAAGGAGAATGGGGGGGGGGGGGTGACATACGTTTGGCATGCGAGTGTACATATATATCGTGCCGTCATGTGTTTCCGATAGTCTAGTTTGGCCTCGAGAGTTTTCTCCAAAATGACGTCATTTTTCTAATTACTTCGGACACCTGACGTACGAAATCTCATTTCGTCTATATATACATATACATCAAAGTTATGCTGTGTGAAATTGTTAAAATCACACAATTACTCAAGAGACTCATAAAAAACTAATGTTTACTATTATTACTTTAATTAAAGTCACTAAAATTGACCAAAATCCTAAACTATAATATCACAGAATCTAAAATTACTAATCGTCCGGTCAAATAGACATCTGATGACGTATTTACATGCTAAAATTATCATATGACTTAGAAAAGTTTTTCTTAGTTTGCAATCCTAGGAGCGCTATAAATTAATCTTCTTCTGAAATAAAAAATAATCATACAAATGACAGTATTGTAATAATCATAAGTTATGGGGGAAATTAAATATTTGGACGATTTACGTTGAAATGAAAGGCTTAGAAAACAATTGAAAGTGATATAGAATATATTCAAAAGGTTATGTCACATTTATGTTGAGTATTATTGAAAAAAAAAATTGTTGATAGAACATACTATCGGAAATACGTGACGCACATTTTCTTGGGTCAAATGTGGCATCCAGTTTATTCATAGATAGAAATTGCATATGATTATAACTTTGATTTTGTATCGGCGATTTTCGATGCTATGTCTGAGGTTAAAAATGATTTAGTTTCAAATTTGTTAATTAAAAAGATAGTCATCAAAGGCAGCGTTTAGTGTTAGACTATCGGAAACCGGTTACTCATGGTCTCTCTCTCTCTCTCTCTCTCTCTCTTTTAAATCCCGGACATCTTTAAGATATAAAAATTATGTTTGTTAAATTATGGCTAAAAGATGATATATCTATTTCTACCAGAATCCCACTATTTATTTTTTAATTTCAAAACTTTATTTTTTATAGATCGGGATCGGCATTCCAATGTAGGATGTACACAGGTGATCCAATACATACAGGTGAGACATATCTTTGTATCATAATTGTATTTGTAGATAAAGTGCAAAAGATGGAAATATAGGATGTCTTGGTCCATTATTCTGTACAACCCTAAGTTAATTCCCTGTGCACAAAGTCAGACTTTTGAACTCACCTGCACATTTTAACGTTAATTTATCCCGTAATCAGTAAGCATTTTTTTTTTTTAGAATATCAGTCCTTTAGTTTGTGAAGGAAATGAAATTAGAATAGTTGAAAATTATACGCATGGCAATCCAAAGTAAAAATTCATACAATATTAATCTGTTCATATTTTTCAATCAACATTATGTCCATGTAGTGACCAAGAATTTTTAAAAAGTTTCATATTACATAAAGTCTATATTTAAATTTTTATACATGTATATAGTTGGCGGTGATTTTGAAATTTCAGTTGGTACCTTTTCTGCCTAAGTCTAACTTTCAATTGGTTCGATCAAAAAAACTTTTATTTTAGATCATCCATAATCATTTGTCATGTCATGTGTCATTTATGTAATTTTGATGACCAATTTTAAGAGATTTCTCAAAGCTTTTTTGCCTTTTTTTCCAAATCAATAATGAACTAATTTGGAATGATATTTATTAGTTGGTATTAACTTTCATTGTGTAATTTGCATACTTTCTTCTCCACTGAGACTGCATGTTTTAACCATGCAATTACCAGGTATGTTGTTAGTGTCAGTCACAAGTTATTGTTTTTAATGATTGATTTTCAATGAAAATAAACATACCTGTCAATTAAGTATTGATTCTTGATGCACATGCATACATGTACGTTATACAAAATATTTCAATTCCAAATTATAGCATTTTAGTCTCTATAAATATATTTTATTGCAGCTGAAATATTGCCTGAATGCGGGTAGCTGGAAAAAATCTGCATTTTAATATAAATTTAGTCAGAACTGCACAGCAACTTCTTTCATAAACCAAGCTCTATAGGCATCTTCCCTGGCCTAGGGAGGAGAGGATCGTAAAACCCTTGGCTATAGTAAGGATGGGCCCAACTCGAATGCATTTTACAAAAGATCTTGCTACTTACGACCAAAGTAATGAATGCTTATTAAAGCTAACATGAATTCATAAAAGCATTTGGTTGCCATATTAGTTTTGATCGCTTCTTAACTGCCACTGGGGTATATGTACCGGCCGAGAAAGTTCCGTTCGGTTGCTTTCCGATCGAGGCATTCACTGGTTGCATGGACTTCTAAACGATAGAAGTACACATTTTAGTAATATGTTTGTAAAACAAAAAAGAAAGAAAACTACAATAAATAAAACATGAAAGATGGTTCATTCTTTGTTAGAATTTTCAAGGTATCTGCATTATCTTGGACAGATAGTGCTGCCTTACTTGGCGTCACAGTGAAAACGTGTGTCGTTCATACAGAGTGCATGTTGTCCGCATCTTATTGTAGACCCAGGCCGCACTACATCCAACACAGTAGATAGGTGATAGTAAATCCAACAAAAGTAACAATGTAACGTCGTTTTCATATGTTTCTACTAAAACACTCTGTTTTCTAAAGTCCATGCTGTCTGTCACAGTCTGCACGATCTTCTATAGTGTGTGGTTTGTGCATGTGCAATGTTATAACAGTACGATACAGGAAAATGTTCTAAAATGATTGAGGGTTTTTGAAATATGTGTGCCTCAGCCCTGGATTTCAGTATGTTTTGTTTCGTCTTTCATTGGATATTCCTTACCAGTGCAGTAGTTGTCATATTATTTTTGTTCAAACGCGTTTCAACAAATCTTTCCGTCCAACGTAACGTTTTCGGGTGAATGAAATACCTGAATGCGTTAAAGTATGAATAGTGCTCTCTCTCGGCCTTATATAGGGAGTGTGTAGCGATAAGTGTAACAATAGAAATCAACAACTTATATGACGGTAGTCAGAGATAAAAGGGAAATAATGTGTATTAATTTTATGAATTCATGTCAGCTTTGATTAAAAACTCATCAATGTTCCAATATATTAGCTTTTAAAATATATTTGCAGATTGTAGAAATATTGCTGTAAATTTTGTATATTAATATTTACTTCTTTATCTCAGATTCTTTTGTAAAATGCAGGCTTGATCATCATTAGCATTAGCTTTGATTCATATTACTGCATGAATTTTCTCTGTACACAGATAGTTAATCTTAATTTTATGTATGATAAAAAGTAATTGAATTTAATAAAACATTTAATGAATTAAACTAAATTCAATAGCTTGTTAAAAAAATTATTGTTATTACCCGGTATATAAATAGTGCCTGCTTTGGAGGGTACCAGTTGAAATTGACACCCCGAGAAAACCATTGTCAACCGACGCGAAGTGGAGGTTGACAATGGTTTTCGAGGGGTGTCAATTTCAACTGGTACCCTCCCAAGCAGGCACTATATATTTTATTATACTGAATGTCTTAACTTTATAGCAAATTTTACTGCTTTTATATAGAAAAGACGTGAGTTCTACGGCAAACCATACGCGCATAATATACGCGCATGTAACAATTCGTTCTATCGGCCCGTTGCCAAGTGTGTTGCTAACGCTGAAGGTATGAGAACGGATTGTCAACTGCGTCTAAACCAATTAGATTTCAGTATTTAACATGAAAGTATAATAATAATAAATGTGATTGTAATGGATAATTTGATATGCATGAATCTGCATAAAAATTTAATCATATTAAAGTCATACTAATTTGATATGCATGAATCTGCATAAAAATTTAATCATATTAAAGTCATACTAATGACCATGTGGTAAACACAAATCAATCTGAAAAAAAAAATATTGAAAATTTTTTTATTGAAACTCTTCTGGAGGATATGTTATGAATTATTCTTTAAAAAAATTCAATGGCCTCTCTCTCTTATCTCTCTCTCTTTCTCTCTCTGAGAGTTACTTCCCTTTGCAATGCTCTGTTAAATGAATGAAATTGATACCTTGATCAAATGAAATGTTTTTCTTTGATACACAATATTCTTGTAAAAAATCATTCTTTTAAACTGACCATGTCATAAAAACAATCTATTATGTACATACTAGTATATTGGATTACCTCACATGTCTTTTCTAGAAATCTGCCTATTAATGATCTGAGAGGCAGCTAATTCAATTAAGCATTAATTTGGTAATTACAGCTCATGCAAGGTCCCTTTTTCATGGAGATAACGCACTAACTGAAACGCGAAGCACATTTTGAAAAATGTCCGCCTGCATGCCTGCTATTAGCTGATAAAAGCATCAAAGAATTTAGAAAAATGAAAGACTTGTCATTTTCAGTTACTGTTTCCATTTCAATGTCATCATTCATTATTGAAATATTTTTCTACAGCAAGAATCTGATAATTGGCATATTGCGGAAACCCGCGATAAACTTCTTTCTTGCATTTTTGTGCACCTATGAAATCTTTATTAGTTGTGGAAATATCATGCAAATACATGCTATGAATCAGTCAGTCAGACTATTTTTTTTTTATCACAATTTAAAGGAACAGATGAAACTAAACTGCTGAAATAGCCACTTAATAAGTTATTGACATCATTATTACACCTGCATGAATTTAATTTCTCGATGGGAACTGGATTGCTTCTTTACCAGTAATAGTCTCAGCGATATAAATTTCTCATATGTATAATAGCACCTGTCTATATAGATTTACTAGTACTTGATGTCGTAATATTCCGAATTATCTTGATGGCTTTCTCATCCAAGTACAGCTTTACTCTTAAACATCGTGCATTTTAGTGAAATTAATTGAAATCAAATGTCAAATTCTTAAATTCATGAGCTTGTAAAAAAAAAAAAATCAATTACTTGGTATTGTATTTCTTGTAAATCAATTAATAAAAAATTATGACAAGACCTATTGAGATATTCGTTTCAGAAATATTGAGATATCAACGGAAAATATCTTGGTGTTGATGGGTACATAAGTATTGTGAACTACATTTCTCAAGCTAGCGAACATACAATTTCATATCAATCACTCCCCATTTTTTACATCAGATAAGTGTGATCTTTCATAAATTCAACTTTTTTATCTGGCCAAGAACAGGGAACGGAATCATATTTTTCGTGTATCATTCATCGAGATGATGTTGCACTAAATCATCCGATGAACAGACTAGAGGGTTTTATATACAGACATCCAGGTTTGGGTTTTAATAGAACAGAAAGATGGCAAATCAACTTGGATATTGGGAGAAAACAGTGGATCGAACACCTATCAGTTTCATTATTTCTTCCGATTGACGGGGAAATAGCTGATTTCTCTGCTGTAGATTGTAGCAACACTATTCTGTATTGTTTTTTTGTCTACCCCATTACATTCTCGGCATGGGGGGTTCTAATCCTTTTGTATAGAACTATCGACTTTGAGCTTCGGTGAAGTTTTCATACTGATCTGGTCTGGAAATTGTGATTAAAACATTTTGGTTTGTGTAGTCCATGTATTTTTCAAAATCCTCAGAGATTTCAGGTCTTACGATTTTTGTTTAAAACCCGAGTTAGGTGCGTTTCATTTGTAAGCAGACTATTTTTATCATTAAGTTTCTGCAAATAACCCGCCTATTACATTGTTTATGTATGAGTAATGTTTTCAGATATATACATGTGTCTTCCTTCATTGCGAATGTGAGCAAACAAGATTGAAAGGAAGCAGCCCTCATTCTGATTGTGAATCCTAGCTACCCTAGCTTTTTGAATCATTATTCAGTATTATCAATTTACTATGATGGTGAGCACAATTGTATTAATAGCTCATTACACACGTTTTCTCAGCTCGAATGAATATGTTTGTGGTATTTTTCCAAACAATCAACAGTTCATGTATCGCGATCAGGTTTTTGTTGGGTTCTTTTAAGTTAGATAAGAGAATATTAAGTCACTGCAATGATCGTGTATTAAAACAACATACTTGCAAACATGCATGCAGTACATGCCATATTCTTTATCAGTGTAATAATAAAAGGGCGCGCTGGGTAATTGATTAATTCCATGAACGAATATACCCTCCAATATAAAATCCTTGACTGTATTTCAACCAATTGCTTCTGCATTAATCTAGCTGTCTTTCAATATGTCAGTTTGTCCTAAAATCTTGGATTTCTTCTGGCCCATTGATATGGAAATTAAAATCGGCAGATAATAATGTTTTAATTAACTTTCAAAAAGTATGATGAAAGATTTTTATGACGTGTATGCATTTACTGCATTTCTGAGTGTATGAATTTGTTTACATCCACTGAGTATTTTCTCCATTTGTTAAGAAATTCAATTGTGCTTCATATAAGCATTGTAAAATACATGCAATCATGGATCTAACTTGCTTAAATCAATTTGTAAAAATACCTGTATTCATATAACGGTATGCATTCCTTTCAAATTTTTGAAATAATGATTTCATCGTTCATTGGTGTCTTGGTTAATACTTTATCATGACTCTGTATACCGGCATAGATATCAAAATTATTGATCCTTAGAGTTCAGTAATTTTCTGTTGAAGATGGTTTAAATTTGTCAGAATTTGCGATGCTGGTTAATTTTGCTTTTGATATATTACATTGTAAAATATTTGATGAAGGATATACTTGTATTTTTGCAGTTTTTGAAAAGAAAATTGGAACCTAACCATCGTCTTACAGTGTCTCCCATATGAAGAGGAAGGAAAGTCTTTCCATCATCAACCAGATTTTAACAGACTTGTGATGGCTGAGCCGAACTTGACATAGAGGTAAGAAGATCCCAGGACACACTGGGAGTTGATCGACAAGAGGAATTATCAAGACACTTTCTAGAATAGTAAGAATTACGTGTAAAGGCAATTTGAAAATATTGGCTAAGTCTTTAATATATTGGCATGCTATATACTAGTCTAGGTTAAAACCTTTAATTATGTTAGCTTTGTAACTGTCCAGAAAAATGAATCAATCCCCACCCCCACCTCATTACCACTTGAGGTCATCAGCAAATAAATAATTTGTCTTCTTTGAGAAATTTAATTGGTTAGGGATTATTTTTACATTTTTTTAAAATCAAGGATGATTTTTTTCATGTCAGCATAAAGTTTTCAAGAAATTATAATTTACTGAATTTTTTTGATCCGAATGGTAAATTAGTTGCTACCATGAGGATCAAATACAGACGAAACCTTATTAACCAGTTTGTTTCTTAGGGAAGTAATTTATAGTTATTTATTTATATAATATTCCCCAAAGATATGAATCGTCTATTTTTTTTCCTCTCTCCTATCGATTTTGGAACAAAATTATCTTAATCAGAAACCAATTAGATTCCTATTAGTCAAATAATTTGCAAGTGAGGATTTTTTGCCGCCGCCCCCCCCCCCTTAATCAGTCAAACTTGATCGTTTAATGTTCTGGGTTTTTGAAAAAAATTTTTTTTACAAAGGTACATGTACCTGTATTTAAAAAAACTGTAAAGCCATCATTCTTTTACTTTCTTCCTCTTTGTGAAATTATTCTAGAATTTTTTTTTTTACATAGGTACCTGTAATTAAAAAAACTGTACAGCTATCATTCTTTTACAATCTTTCTCTTTGTGAAATACTACATGTAGTACCGGGTAGTAAAATAAAAAAAAATTTTAAAAAAGGGTTTTTTTTTCAAGATACGGTAATTTCTTCAAATCTAGTGTTTGCTTGTGGCTCAGTAGGTTCCAATTTTAGCCTTTTTAGGTTGATGGTTCAATTCATGCTAAGAACAGGTGTAGTTTTAATTAGTTTATCATTCAAGTACAAGTACTTTGAACTATGATATTCACAAGACTGTTTCAAAACAAGAGAGTATCAGTCATTAAAATATTGATAAAAATGCAGTGGTAAGAGATTCACAGATGTTGGTAAAACCCTTGCAGCAGGACATTAATTGTCTTGATCAGTTGATCATTGGTGACTACAAAGTGCCTCGATCCTCAGGATTCCTCACAATTTAAAGGCAGACTGTGTCCTCTTGAGGATGGAAGTGCTCATCCAAGCAAATGTTGCTTGTAGAAAACTTATGTTACATTCAACAATGCCTCGATCTGAATAAGAATTTTACAGGAATGCAAATAGCAAAGATTGTTTTCTTTCAATAAAACAATACATGTACGTAATATGTTTCATTTTGGTTCGATCTTCATAAGGGAAGTGATATATATCATATAAATACCATATTGCATGGGTTGATTATCTTTGGTTTCTGTATAAATGGTTGCTATATCAAAGCTTGTATGAACCATCAAAGAGACATTTGAATTTTCCTACATGTACTGAGGACTTTATATCCAACTGTTATTCGCAACGACTTTATTACACGATTTATCCGAGATGAACTGGTTCACGGCGACTAATTTTCGGACCAAGCTTTATCCACATCTGTTTCTTTCATTACAACTATATGGTAAATACCGGTACTCAGGTCCACGGCGAGAAATTTTCGTGACAATGAGGCCCTCGCGAACCTCGCGAAAATTTCTCGCACGCAAATAAAAGTTGGTTTACAGTATACATCAATCTCTCTTGAATTACTGTATACAGGGTTATTTTTGCCTCGTGTAATTTTCGCCCTTGTACACTTGCATGCAGTTTCGCCCTGTCTTGAATTCACCCAGACACAGTTGTGTTTAAAGAGAGATCATTTGAGACATTGAAATTCGTCCAGTCCTAAATTCGCCCGCTGACAACAAGGGCGAAAGGGGCAAAAATAAAACGGGGGCGAATATTTCCCTGAATACAGTATTCATGCTTAGCTTAGTATCAGTTTGATCAAGATTTGGTATTTGTTAGTTGCAGTATAAATGACTAAAGATTTCTTTCAGAAATAAAGGGGGAAATACTCAGCTAGGGATTTAAAAATGTTAAAACTATTTTCATCAACATGAACTGACGAACTGATCATAGACATTAGTAAAATTTCTTTTAAAAGTTGCTTTAAGCAGAAAAAAAAGTTTTGAATAGTCTTGGTTGACCTAGAGAAGAATGTTGGCCTTTGAAGTTAATAACCCACTTATTGAAAATGGAGAAGGAGCAGAAAGGAGATCATGATCATGCTTTTCTACGAATTCCCCGGGAACTTTCAAAAGAAATGGGTAAAGGAATTGAGAGTATATGCATCACATCTTTGGATTTAAAATTTGATGAAATTTTCAAAAGAATACATAAGAGTTGGGTAATTAAGTTTGCATGATCGAGCTTAGACTAAGAATTTGGAGTGCTAGCTTTTTGCTTTAATCAGTGCCGAAATAGCTAATAAAATCAAGTAAGCTCTTTGTGCATTTTCAAAGGGTCAGTCAATTAAATTACATTACGGTTATTTACTCGTTTTTTTCCTGTATACTTGCCACACCAGGATGACAGCATATTAATTTGGAAATGTTAGAGCTGGAATAATTGGAATAAAATTTTGCAAAACAAATTATTATAACATTTTGAGTTTCTTTCCTGAGTGAATGAAAAATGCAGTAGTGTTGAAAATTTGAGGGACTGTGAACAATAAAAGCTGCATTGATTTGCATTTTATTTTTTACGTTCATGATTCAAACGATGATGTCTGCAGTAGGAATTATGCGATTATTATATTTCCCTCATTGAGTTTATTCAGAAACTTAACACAAATCACTTGACTCTTTTTTATTGTTTATCTATTTGAGTCTCGCAATGTCAAGATAAAGGCATCTATTTGCATTATCATGCTACAGTTCAGAATATATTGTAATACTCCCGTTTGAAATGTTCCATTTTCGTTATTCATTATCTCAATGTCAGATGGGTTTTTTTTCTCTCCCAAGTGTCGAAAGAAATGGTGATCTACACAGATACATGTATTGAAAAAAAAGTTTTTCTCAACTTAGCCTAGTGCTTAGAAACATCTTTATTTATTTCAAATTTTCATACAAAATCTTTGCACAGTTTTTTATTGTATGTTTTTTTTCTCCCTTCACTGCCAACCTGCCTTTTATATTACATGCAATCTTAGAATTGCTCTGTGCATATAGAAGACTGAGTTCCTTTAGCTGCAAGCAATTGGGCCAAAAAAGATTGTATCAACTTAATACCCATCGACAGGAAATGAGATTAATTGATATGATTGTCAATTTTTTCTGCTGAGTTTTGTCTATGTTAGATGCACCAAGGGTCTTTGATTAGACCGAATTCATACGTACTACCGACATGCACATCAAATATATATAAACCCTCAATCTTATTACATCAAATTAGATAAAAAAGACCGAATTTTATATGAAGCATTTCATGGTTCTTAAATGATTAGTGTAATTTCCCCTCTATCAAACCCTTCTATACAGGAGTCCCTTTGCTTGCTCTCTCATCTAATTTGTGAATACCTAAAAACAACTGTTTTCTCTTGGTTCTGGCTGTAGCCATATTATCCTCCCCTTTCCTTTGATCTATCCTGTTGGGCAAATTAACTTCTAACTGATCGGCCACCATATCTTGTCAGATGAAGTGTGGTCAAGGGAGATAAGCCAATGGTCACCTCCCTTGCCCCTTTGAGATAAGAGCAGCCATTAAATCTCCAAGCGGCATTAGTTTAATTGAAACAGATAGCAACAGATTCAAAAGTCACAAGTATCGATGGCCATTAAGCGAAATTTCCTAGAAGATTTATTCAGGCCATGAGTGTTTCTCCAAGATTTTTGAAGCTGGCTATCATATTTTTGTCTGTGATGATGGAGGAATGGTATTTTTGTATTGCCTTATTAGATTTCCAAATAAAAGTTTATCAAGCATCTGCTTGAAGATGATGTTGTTGGAGGTACATGTAGCAATCTGCATCTCGTCTCTCTCTTAAAAGTATAAAGTAAGCATCTTCCCTCTCTCATAAAAGTATAAAGTAATCAAAGAAGGTAGAGTGCATGAGTACTGAGTATGTCCATACAACGAGTGAATGTATGCATACATTGGAGCAATAGTCTGATTTGTATGCTTTGTACCATACTCTTCTGTACTACTGTAAACATATTATATTTGGCGTGTACGATATTTGGCGGAATATGATTTTTCAACAAGTTAGCGTGGATTTGATTTAGCGCATTTCTGAATGTACCTATTTATCTACTTATAAATTTTACATTTGGCGATGTACTTGATTTTGTGGACGCCGTATTCCGCCAAAAACGCTAAATAGAATACACAGCCAAATGTAATACGTTTACAGTATATGCACACGACTGTTATACATGCACAAAGAGTGCACACAATCTTGTAGACTCAACCACTTAATTTCAGTTGCCTGTATTGTTAACATTTCATGATGAGCAAGCAATAAAGAAGTTCTTAATTAAGCTTTGCACTGATTCAAATTTTTGCCATGTACTGGTAAATCATATCTGGATATCAATGTTTTACCACTAACAGGACCTCTCTGTATACTTTGTGTAGGTTAAAAACTCTCTCTCTCTCTCTCTCTCTCTCTCTCTCTCTCTCTCTCTCTCTCTCTCTCTCTGCACCTTGTGTCTTTGAACCCTATATACCAGGTAAATATCATAAATGATGATGGAAAATAAGATCAAAGCTTCTTGTATTGTAGAATCCCACATAATCATGCATGATGGATTGTTCATGCTTTTACATTTTTCATGGTTTGATGAATGAGGTATTTGTTTTATATGGCAATACTTTTCCTTTTTTTTCCCTGAAACTCGCCCTGAAATTCATATTTTATTAAATTGCGTCTGCATGACTTACATGTTAGTGTTTCGTAATCTTGACAAAACATGGCATTCAAACGAAATTGATAAAACCAAGTCCTTCATCCATCACTTGTTTTAAACAACCTTTTTCTAATTAATTAAAACAAATGAGTTTGGCAATAAGTTGAGTGCATGCGTTTGGGACACTGCTCAAGGGGGCTTTATGGGGATTTAAAAAACACCACTAATTGCTGGAAACAACGTAAAATCAACTCTTCTATTGCCTTAATATAGCTACTGCTCTTTTACAAATTAAGCCTTTTTTTGCTGTTTAAGCGATTGAAACTCCAAATTAGAGCTCCCCAAAGGAACACCGTGGGATTCCGGAATAGTTATTGATTGTATGTGTAATCAAAATGTACGTGTTTCTGTGAAAAATTTACATTTTATTTTTTTGTTCAAAACCCGCCCTATTTGTTGCATCATATCTTATCTTTTCTGTTGAAAAGATAAAAAAACGTCAGATCTGATAAGTTTGCTCTAGATTTTGTCGAGTAGAAATCTACAAACTTATACCAATAATCATTAGAACAAAATTGTATGTTTATAAAAGATTTTTAGGGGGCCCGAGTGTTTCCCAAGTAAAAAAAGAAAAAAGAGAAATCATAGAATGATCTTGTAGAATATGGCTGAACATTTAGAGTGACAAGTTTGTTTACCTAGAGTTCTTTCATCTCTGAGGTATTACTCACACAATGTGGAGCACAAGAATGCAAGTTCTCTACTTCTAGGTTCCAGTGTGCTATCAGCTAGAAGCAGTTGTGTTGATATAATGCTGTTTGTTCTATTCTAGTAGCTCGATCCTAACCTTATAGAAGAAAAGACACCCATTTTGTGTTATTAAATCTACTGTAAATGGAAGCTGGAAAATTATCTGTCATCTTTGTCACAGTCATTAGTCTGTAGCCAGCCTGCACAGTGTTTTTGAGTCAATCTGTATGTAAAGATGCTGCTGAAAGTTTTGGAAGATGTAAATGGAATTAGTCTCGCAGTGCACATGGTTGAAATGCATCTAGACTGATGCATGCCCTGTCACAACTGGTACGCTAATCTGATTATTGTGGAGAGAAAACGTCAATTCTGTGTCTAAACTAGGTGATCTAGGGACTGATGGACATCAAGAAGCCTTTATAACTATCCGTCTTCTTCAGATCTTAGCAGGTTTTAATCTTCCAAACCGTATAAGCGGGCAATTGTAGATTTTAAATTATCCCAGGAGAAAAATAACATATTGTTAAAAGATACACACCTTTAAAATTTGATCCTACAAATTATTTTTTTTTTGCCACAACAAGTCATTTATAACTGAAACTGTGCAAGAACATTTTCCCGAAGATGGTTCGTAAAGAATAATTTGTATATTAGAGATCGAGACATTCTAAATATCTGTGCATACAAAGAATGCTTAATTTCACAAAACATGTTTTGAAACTAGATACAGGATTCTAATCTTGCTTTGCACAGATTTTCTTCTGAGGCAAAAAGGCTGCTATGAACAGTTGTGCACTAGAACTTTTTTTAATGTTTTTGTCACCTGGGCAGCCATATGGAGGGAGCCAGATTGCAAAAATGTCAACAGTTGGCCAAGCAATTTGTAAAAAAGCGTCAACACCTCCCCACTGGAACACAGTTGATTCTTGTTGGATGTCAAGGCCCAGCTTATTCCTGAAGTCTTCCCTCAGCAACCTTCATTTGACAAGGTGATTTGTTCTGTTAAAGTGATTGCCTTGATTGATAGCCAGTCTATCACATCAGCCATGTATGTTTACACTTACATGTCTATCTGCAGAATTCCAGATGCTAATAGATGTAAACAATTTCCAGTTTTCTTGGTGAGCTGATTTATATGCCACACTTTTGACACATTGAAGATTTTCGAAAAAAGTATGTTTTGCTTGGAGGTAGACAAAATTAATAAGCGGAAGGGAAAACAACATTACATGTTTCTGTTTGTCTGTTAAAACAAACTTGATGAGCACTTTGGATTACGCAGGTTTTTTTGCGTTGCGATTCTTGAATGTTTTTGTGTTTAATTAGCTCCATTATCTTGTGTATGCCTGGATCTGTGAACAATTTTGTAAATTCCAATCTCAATTTAACGGAAATTTCAATAGCTGGTCGTTTTTTTTATACCACCTGCAGTGTCCGGGAATGTGT
The DNA here is from genome assembly GCA_020458035.1 of Magallana ariakensis. Lineage (NCBI taxonomy): Eukaryota > Metazoa > Mollusca > Bivalvia > Ostreida > Ostreidae > Magallana > Magallana ariakensis. The sequence continues at coordinate 29,625,454 of CM035816.1, forward strand.
AACATGCATGTCTCGATCAAATAAAAATTTTTAAAATATATATATACATAATCCAAATAATATTTATAAATGAAATATATATAAATTGTCTACGCAAAATTAGATATAATCTTTGAAAAACCATTTTGTTGGCATATAATCCTTCCCTCCCTGTCACTTAATCATCTATTACTATATTTCTGTGTCACTCATGGCTAAGAGAGGTTGTATTAATTATTGATATTTTTCTCTGTTATGTTCTTGCTACATCATTTGTGTTTAAAATTTATCTTGTATTGAAGTGGCTCCTTAAAATCTATAAGCGAGAAATATGGGTTTGACAAATTGAAAGCTGAATAAATCATTAAGTTTTACTCACAAGACTCACCATTTTATCCCGTAAGTGAAATTTCAAAAGGGACAGGAAAGTTTTTTATATCAAGTACTTTGTACAAGCAACTGTTTGAATTATTCATTGAGAAATGGATTGGCTTTTCTACAAGGACGTTGTTTCTTGTATTCATTTAGGCTGCTCAAAGTAATTTCTACGTTTTAATGTCACCTTCAAAATACAAAATCTATGTGGGAGGTAAAAAAAAATTTAAACAAAAAAAATTCAAACATGCAAAATAAATGATTTAATTAATAATCATCAATGATAAAATATACTGGTATTATCAGAATTTTGAATAATTAGTGGGAAAAAACCAGAACCCCTGGACCCCAAGATAATACTGCATCTCTTTTTGTCTTTAGTCCTTTATTGTTAAATCATGACCAACCAATAGCATTTTTTTTTACAGTCAGACATAACCTGGAGACAGACAAAAGCCCATCTTCTGCTATAAAGAAAACCCTAATTCATACTTGTATTCTAGCTCTTATTCTTGGCATTATGAAATATCAAATTTGTTTACCAGAGCTTTCACTAAATTGTATGCCACGACTATTGGGTCATCTAGTCTTGAAGGGAATGTTCTTGATGGGACATTTAACAAAAGTTTACCATCAATCATTCCCCACAGATCTTAAAGAGGAGAAAAAGAGATTGTTATCCAAGAGGATGAAAATTTTGATGTCTCAGATCCTGGTAATTGAGAAAGACATTTATTCTTCGGCCAGACAGATTTCTTTGCAGGAAGGCAATATTGCTGCACAAAATAGTAAATTGACGAAAGGTATTGATTTCATTTTGACCAAAAGTGGCAACCTCCATAAGCCTGGTTGTATTGTCTGTGGAATGTTTGCACTAGATTTTAAAAGCTGGCAGTGGAACTAGTAGAGAGAGAGAGAGAGAGAGAGAGAGAGAGAGAGAGAGAGAGAGTGGTGCATTGCAAAAATAGAAATTACTTTTCTATGTACATATTGTACATGTATTAATTATGCCTATTTCTTGATTTTGAAGATAATGAAGATGCAAAGGTGTGATAAATGTTTATAATTTTGAAGAAAGCTGCACTTGGCAAATTAGTTTTTTAATATTGTAGAAATTGATGTTGCCATTTTATGGTCATAAAGGGACAGTTTGGTTCATTACAGAGCTGAAGTTTCAATCCAGTTTTTTGGTTTGATCTATTCAACAAGTTTTTATCTATCCTCTGTAGTTATTGAAGTTGGTCCCATTCTGCAAGACTTTTGTGTTCATAGAAGAATATAATAGCATAGCCTTTATGATTAATGTGTAAATTTCATGTAGACTTGGGAAGAGGGGAAGAAAAAACCAACAAGAAGCCTATTTGCATTTTGTAAAATGATACCATCAACACCCAATTTCTCGATAATAACACGTTTATGACAGAGTTCAGGCCTAGAAATATTTACACCTGCATGCAAAACAGACATTTCTACGATAGTTTTCAAGATATCCAGACAATCTTTGGTGAGACGTTGATGTAATTTATATACGCTCCTGGATTACAAAGGAGGAGACGGGATCAACATCGGGGATGAGTTTTTTTCACAGTTTTTATTCCCAAAATATTTACTACTGATCTTTGGAAATAATTGATTTGGCCAGGATGCGTAGAAATTGCAAGCATTGGGTGTACAAATTGCATTTTTTACAAATTGGAAATCTTTTTTTTTTTTATTGGTATCATAGAAAATTCTGATAAATTTGAAGCTACCATATTGTCTTTGATCAATATTACCTTAATCTGTTTTCATCATAAAGAGATTAAGTGAATTTTGAATTTTAATATCAATTTCTAACACTGCTGATAATGCGACTACCAGTATTAGTCAGAGGGGAGGATTGTATCAGATAAACATTTAGAAAAAGTTAATTGTCTTGCATCTGAACTTTCTGGTTAATAAAATTCTGTCCCAATTGAATGAGAATTAAAGAAAACAGGTTATAGATGATGTCACTTTACTGTCTTTTGAACCCAAACCTGATGATGACCTTTGGAAATGTGATATTCCACTATACATTTAGTCGACCTTTGATATTTAATTTTGGTGCATGTGGCACAATTTTTTTTTTCTAAATTCAGATGGATCATCGAAAACTTAATTTGTTAAAGTTTCAAAGTTCTACTCAGCAAGTACCTTACATACTGGGTGCATTTATGAAAATTGCATCTGTGTGTTCCCTAAACTAATTGTGTGCAGTGGCTGTGGAATATTTACTTCATTTGTCTGTCATTGTCAAGCGAGTCAGCCTAGAGACAATCTATTGTTTACTTTTGATTAGATGTGATTGAAAAATAAATTGCTGTGTTTGGTTCCAGTGTTTTCCTATTTAATTTAGAAAATATCTAGAGAGAAGCAAGATTTGCGCTGACACTATGGGACTCACAATAGACAACAGATTGCAGTCTCCTGCAAAGAATGCCATTCAAAAATGGATACTGATCCTAAATGCACTTACATTTATCAAATGAAATCTATATTCATAAGATACAGATCGAATCTCAGGTTATGCAAGAAAAGTTTTCTCACTAAAATTGCTACAGAGCCTGCATGATCATGACAAATCATAGTATTGCCCTGCATACTATTTTTAGCTCACCTGAGCTGAAAGCTCAAGTGAGCTTTTCTGATCACATTTTGTCTGTCGTCCGTCTGTCTGTCCGTCTGTCCGTAAACTTTTCACATTTTCGACATTTTCTCAAGAACTACTGGGTCAATTTCAACCAAACTTGGCACAAAGCACCCTTAGGCAAAGGAGATTCAAAGTTGTGAAAATTAAGGACCACGCCCTTTCTTAAGGAGAGTTAATTAGGAATTATTGAGAATTTTGAGAAATTTTCAAAAATCTTCTTCTCAAGAACCACTTGGCCAGGAAAGCTGAAACTTGTGTGGAAGGATCCTCAGGTAGTGTAGATTCAAAGTTGTGAAAATCATGACCCCCGGGGGTAGGGTGGGGCCACAATGGGGTTGAATTTTACATAGGAATATATAGAGTAAATATTTAAAAATCTTCTTCTCAGAAACAAATCAGCCAGGAAAGCTGAAACTTTTGTGGAAGGATCCTCAGGTAATGCAGATTCAAAGTTGTGAAAATCATGACCCCGTTGGATAGGATGAGGCTACAATGGGTGGTCAAACTTTTACATAGGAATATATATAAAAAATCTTTAAAAATCTTCTTCTCAGAAACTAATCAGCCAGGAAAGCTGAAACTTGTGTGGAAGCATCCTCAGGTAGTGTAGATTCGAAGTTGTGAAAATCATGACCCCGGTGGGTAGGGTAGGGCCCACGATGGGGGGTCGAATTTTTACATAGGAATATATAGAGTAAATCTTTAAAAATCTTCTTCTCAGAAACTAACTAGAATGGAAAGCTGAAACTTGTGTGGAATCATCCTCAGGTAATGCAGATTCAAAGTTGTGAAAATCATGACCCCGGTGGATAGGATGAGGCCACAATGGGTGGTCAAACTTTTACATAGGAATATATAGAGGAAATCTTTAAAAATCTTCTTCTCAGAAACTAATTAGTATGGAAAGCTGAAACTTGTGTGGAAGCATCCTTAGGTAGTGTAGATTCAAAGTTGTAAAAATCATGACCCCCGGGGGTAGGGTGGGGCCACAATGGGGGTTGAATTTTACATAGGAATATATAGAATAAATCTTTAAAAATCTTCTTCTCAGAAACTAATTAGTATGGATAGCTGAAACTTGTGTGGAATCATCCTCAGGTAATGCAGATTCAAAGTTGTGAAAATCATGACCCCGGTGGGTAGGATGAGGCCACAATGGGTGGTCAAACTTTTACATAGGAATATATAGAGTAAATCTTTAAAAATCTGCTTCTCAGAAACTAATCAGCCAGGTGTTTCTTTAAAATTGTTTAGACTTTGGCCCCTTGATGATTCTTGGGCCTCACAAGGGGTTCAAAGGTTGATGTAGGTTTATATCCCATACATAACTTTTTGAAAACTGCAATGCTCAACATATGTTATGACTATTAAATCACCCTGTTAGAAAAGGGACTAATGATAATAAAAATAAGAATATGCAGGGGGAAAAATGGATTTTCATTTATACAGGATCTAGATGTATTATACTACATTGTCCAGATAGTTTGTATTATGACTCCATTAAGCTGATTTCATCATACCTATTGTTCCTCAGGTGAGCGATGTGGCCCATGGGCCTCTAATACAAAATAGTGCAAAACACGAAATTGCAAAAAAATATAAAATAGTAATATCACAGTGCTTATATGAAACTGAATATACAGTGACCACCAATTTCAATGCATACACAGTTTTATAACATAACAGGACAGTTATGTAACTCATTTCCATATTGCACATACAGCCGTGCAATACCTGGCAGGGGAGATCATGCAGAATTAAGCAGATGGCTCCGTATTAGCATCCATCCCCGAACTGATAGGGCTTTAATCACTGTAAATTAGTAGCAGCAAGGAGACTGGGAGATTAGGTGTGCACAATAACAGCACACCAACTACCACACCATGGAATGCATCAATAACACTGTTTGGCTTCCCTGTTGTGGAACCAATTGCATTTTTGCAGCTCTTAATTGCACTCCATGATGAAGTCAGCTTGGGGCATTATGATTCTGCTGATTCACACTGATGGATCTGCCATTAATGGTACTGGATATGCCCTTTTACGAGTTTACCTTGATCACTGGAAATTGACATATTCTGCTGATATAATGTCTGCTGGTTCCTTTTGCCAACCACTACCTGTTGCAATAGATCAGGAATAATGTTTTGTACTGCTGTTTGTTGAAATTAAGAATTTACTCCCCAAAGTGTCATGATTTGGTTGGAGTTTTTTCTTTTGTGTTTTTTAATGTCTTGTCTTCTGCAATACTAATGTATATTGCAAGTCTGTAAATAGCTAGGTTACAAAACATTATGGGTCTGCATGGCTGCAACCTGGTTTCTTAAACTTTAAGATTACCCTGTAGTTCGATAATTATATACAGTGCAGTTTGTCTTAATTTTACTGAGTAACTGATTAAAATATTGTAGTTTCTTCTATGAATATTTATTTCAAGCTAAATTATCTACATTTATAAAAAGATCAAGCCTAAGTTTTAATTCATTTTTTTTTTATAGCTAAACTTTAGCCTTGAAGCGGGTTAGACAGTTCTCAGAGAGCCACTTCAGCTGTGTTGTACTGTACCCATATCTGATATACCTACACAAGGCTCATCCATCATCAAGCCTCTAAGTGGGAAGTAGCCAGAACTTGGAGTGTTCAGCCATGGCTTCTGAACATATACCCAAGTGTGCAATAATTTCATTCTTTGTTCAGAGCCTTTTGATGTGCAAGTTTATCTCCCATATAGAAGCATTTATCTTCCTCTCTGTCAGTTTGGAAAAAGCCAAAAATGTAATGGGAAATGTCAAATGACAATCTGAAGAGACTCAGGCATAGAGAACTGGTGATTTGTATTACAAGGATAAATGTTTCTTCTCCAACTTTTTGGGTCAAGAGTTATTGTGTAGCCAAGAAAGTAACACTTTTTTGTGTCTTACACTTAAGCTGACTTCTTCAATCCATGTTTTTTCTCTCTTTTTGGGTCAAGAGTTATTATTTAGCCAAGAAAGTGATACTTTTTGGGATCTTATGCATAAGCTGACTATTCGTCAATCCATAATGTAACATGCTATACATGGGTTTGATATTTCAAGATAAATACTTGCAGGTTAATACACAAATATTTGGAGTTGGCATTATGAACTTGTATTGGTCATTCAGCTCAAGTAAGAATTGTGCGCCCTTGTCTTTTGGTGGGGTCACATGTCTTTTGAACGGGTTTACCTTCTCATCCTATTTAATTTTCAAATCAATATTTTTTCTTCAGGAATTAAATCTTTTTCAAAAGTATGGAGATAAAGCTAAGAGTGGACTTAAAATGACTACTTATGGAAAGATCTGTTTGCATAATAAATTTTTAATGAATTCAAAGTGCTTTTCACATTTCTGAAATATGTCTTAGAATTTTTACCTATCATTTGCAATACACCAGTAGATGTAACATCCAAAACTGTTTGTATCGTGACAGAGCAACATAAAGTCGGCAACAGCATCATTGTGATTTCTTTCATTCTCCATAAAGTTTCTTCTCCAATTTCAGGGTTGGCATTGGCATATTTATGATGTTCTCACAAGTAAAAAGGATGCACATCAAAAATTTCGAATTTCGGTTAGAAAAAGTATATACGCATTCTTACCGAAAAAAAATTAATTATCACATATCTTATTTTGCAAAGCAAATAAATTAGAAGTGCTGACCTCAATAATCAAACAGTTCTTTTATACAAATTTATATATATTTAAAAAAAAAACAGGTCTGCGAATTCGATGGAATGTTAAACTCTTGGTAATTAAATCATTTTATTAAATCCGTTTGCTGAGATAAAGACCTCCTAATTTTTTGGCCGTGTGTTTGATGTGTAATAAGCCTAATTGAGTGGGATGAGAGAGAATCAACATCATGGCATATCCAAGCAATCTTTATGGTTTTTTGGTAAATCCTTGAGATTCTGACACTGTCTTCCCATGGGTGAAACTGTGAAGTTAACCAAGTTTGAATTCTTCTGAAAGCAACTTATTTATTGTGTCAAAAACATGCAGCGTCAATCTTAATTGTCTCGAAAACGGTGAAACTGACAAGGTTTTGAAAAAGTAATTTCTTTTTTACTCATCATGTGAGATTTTGCCATTCCTACCCTGCAGATAGGAAAATCAAGGCTTAAGTTGCAAAAATTTATTAACTAATTATTCTGGCACTGTAAGAAATTCTGGTTTTGTGACAGAAACAGTCACATTGAAATCCCACAAAGATGAAGGGTTTATTTGTTCCTTTAATTACAGCATCTTTTCTATTTTAGGAAGAACAAATATCAAATTCCTGTTCATTTTCAAAAATAGATAGTGAGAAAATCTCTAGAACCTTAGCAAATAGGTACCATAATGCACTTTGAATTAAGCACAATGTTACCGTGAACTTATATATACTCATAATTATGGCTCCATTCGAAAAGGCAACACAATTAAGGAGGCTGAATGCAGCTCAACAAATTGCCCATCAGATCTACCTTAATATTAAGTAAAGAAAAAATCCTAATATTTTACAGTTTAAAATCTTAATATAGTATCCAATATCTCAATACAGAGGTCTTTGTCTCCAGAGAATTGATATAGTCTAAAAATGGCTACGCCCTCTGAATGTCATATCATTTTGTTTTATGCGTATTGAAATGATCACGTTTTATGTCAGGAATGTGTTGTACGCACTTAGTTGAGAATGGTCTCTTATAAAGGATGAGCTTGCATCAATTTTGGTTCCTGCGAACAAAGTTTCCATTTACAGAACGTTAGTTTTCATTGCGCAAAAAATCTTTACAATATGACATGCAATATCATATATAATAAATCTTTTATGACTTAACTTGATTCTTTGACAAAAACTAGCTTGTATGGTAATTCAACTTCTGGATCATTGAATTATAAATGCTTAAAATTGAAAGTAATCAATATGAAGAATATATGTACAAATGTTCTTAAGATCTAAAAGTTCATAGCCACAAACATATTAAACTAATGCTGTATTCATTTCATTCTCAAAATAAATATTATGGCAGCTAGTAACAGTATTTAGTTTTGTTTAAGATTGTCCCTTTGACATAAAAATAATATACTTTGAGAAAATTTCCCCATATTTTTGTTTTCTTTTATCAAAGATATACCGATGATCACCAACATTTTTCTATTTAAAAAGTTTTACTGCAGTAAGATGGTTAATTTACGGTTGCAGTGAATTTGAATGTTTCCTTCAAATGCCAGACTTAGAAACCAAAACAAACACACTTTCTCAAAACTTACAACAGTTTTAAAATAAAATCAGATAGGTTCTCTTCTTTTTATGAAATTAGGCGGCTGCTTTTTCTCAATAGCTGTAGTATTTTTATAGGATTGCTTCAACACCTTGCATTTTCTTATGATTCATGGTTATTTTTTTTTTATCCTTTCAAATGCAGCCATATGTACGATATGGCATGATTTTCCAATCTCAAGATCAACTCCATAGATTTACTAGCTCATTTGTTTATCAAACAACAAACAATTGTGTCACAAAGTCTTGAGAAAAATTCCAGGAATCCTTTATTCCTAACAAACTTATCGTTGTCAAGACGATAACATGCATTTTGAGATTGATAGAGGCTGTTTGGAGGGTATTTATTTATGAATTGACCTCCCTCCATTTCAACCTCTCCCATTCCCCACCCCCACCTCCCCAAAATCAAGGCAAATTTTCTTGCAGGGAAAATTAAATCCATAATTGTAAAGATACATGTAGAATGCATTCAGATCAACAGTTAAAGAAATGCAAAGTTTGAAAATTGATAAATGCTGAAGCTCTCTTTCTGCTCTCTTAAATATATTGGAAGACCATTCTTTGAATACAATGAGATGGAACTAGAGGCGTGACATTATTTTTCCAATAATGAGTCGTCAGCCACTAATTCTGCATTTTCCTCTTCTGAAACAGAGGTATACGTAAATACGTAGTACACTCAGACGGAGACAGCCTACTGACTTTGATCACCTTGGGGTATCTCGTGCAATTCAATAATTAATGAGCCGACTGTCATTTGTTACTGGTCTTAATGACTGTGTACAAGAATCTGGAAAATTAATTAGAATGAAGGATGCTCGTTGCCTTGTTCATTGCTTTCAACAGGTAAGAAAAGAATTCGTTTCTTTTTCAAGTTCACTCCTTATAGATTCATTTTCTTCGGAGATTCTCGTCCCTGACATGCATGGTGGTGGAAATGTTTGACATATATCCTGTAGCTTGCTCAAAGGGCCTATAATTCCTCCTGTTAGCTATTATCTTCCTGGGATAAGGCATTATGCGATAATGATGCAACATCTGCATGCTAATTTTCACAGGATTCCTGTCATCTTACCCCTGAAATCTAAATGATGGGATCATGAAATGTGTGAATGATACTGTCATTTTTATGCAAACAGATGTTTCTGATGAGCATATTAATAAAGATATTGGCACATATTGGGAAATTTTATAACGGCAGTCCATTGAAGTGGTACGGATCTGTAATTAAGATACAGTAAAAAATTGTGTTAGATTTTTTTTTTATGTACAAAAGGAAAGTGGGAACAGATGTATCATTTGTAATGGCTCCCACATTTTTCTCAAGTTTGTTCTTTAGTAGTCCTTTGCTTGACTTAGATCTTATCTAATGTGTTTGTAATAAGTTCCCAAACTTTCTAAAATCTTTGAAAACAAGTAATTTTAGCAACTTGTTGGCAATGTGTTTTTGCTCCAAAGTGCGAAGCAATAATTGTTTAAAGGAGAAAGTAGTCAGAAATGCATAGAGCTGGGAAACAGTTTTATTTGTCAAGTTGATTTGAGAAAAAAAAAGTAGTTTGTGGGTATGGTTCTTTCAATTCAGAAACTAAAATTGCTCTTTTATTTCATAGAAAAATTCCTCTCCTTAATATAGACTTTATAGGTTGTCTTTGACAATTTTGATGTTAAATGATTATATGGAATGTAGCTAGACCCAGGGCTGCAGTATATGACTGTAGCTAGATCTAGCTGCCATACAGGGGAAAGAAAAGGAGGATTTAAGATAAAACTAATTACTCTGTAAAGATATCGATGAGGAGCTGTGAATTAAATAAGTATGGTACTTATAAGTACTTTTTTTTTTTTCATTTCAAATGAGGAACAAATTTATTGTCCTTGCTCTCAAGATGCTCAATTTTATTTGCTATAAATATGGTTTAAATAGCATAAGAGATTAGTACTAATAGTAAAGAATAAGTTTGAGACTTAAGAAGCAATTTTACAAAGAGTTTTGCGACTCCCATTCAATTTGCATGGTGCCATAGTGTTCACCCCATTTACCAGTACGTGAGTCTAAGCATGCTATAAATCCTCTGCTGCAGTTCTATATCACCCATTGCAGTTATAATCAATTAGATGGTGTCTAAGATCCGATTATTAGGACTAATTACCAACACTAATTAGACTTCAGAATCGCTCTCCTTCTTATCTTGTGTTTGGTTACAGGTTTTAGTCACAGCCTTCTTCAGAAAAGATTATACGAACATTTTCAAAAGACCATTGATTTATTTCATTTTGCTCCTCCTCAGTTTGCTATTCGTCTGGCTAATCCTTGGGGATTTTCTGAAGAACCTTGCATGTCATCATTAATTTCATAATTTAAGACTATTTTGATGAATGTAACACTGCTTTTCCTCTGCCTCATTTTGATAACTATTTATTTTCACGAGGCCATATTGTCTAAGGCCAGAAGCTTCCAATTTCATTAAGTACATATTAAAAGGATTTCTTCCCCAAAGCAACAAAAATATCAAGCAGCGATCAGATGATCTTATTGTAGCAGATCTAAAGGGCCGGCCTGTTTATCTCAGTAAGTCCAGGAAAGAATTGCTGTCTCCATGCATAGACATTTACTCAAGAATTAATTGGAGTCGAACTGAAAGATGTTTGTAGCAAAACTGTTAATTCGTTTACCATGGAGAAAAGAAAAATTACGTGTCTCTGTATTTTTAGGATTTCCAATCAGAACCGGCAACATTAACCAAATTGATCATCTCTGAATATCCCTTCTCCTTCTAACACGAGGCTTTGGAGTTTTTGTTGAGTTACGAAGTGTTGATGTATGTAATCAGAGATAGAAATAATGTACCGATAGATCTATATTTTCTTTGTTTCACCAGCCCTACGCTGTCTCTCTTTCTCTCAGATGAAGGCGGAAAAAAAGGAAAACTAGTTTATTTTTCTGAGCAAAGATGGATGGATAGAGGAGAAAAATTCTGATCAGTTGGTAGATGACATGGCAGCAAAACAAACCAAAACATAATTTTACGCTGGTTTACAATAAGTATGTATTTCTCCTGATGCATGGGTGTTAGAATTAATTATGGGGTGGTCCATAAGTTAGAAAAACAGATGTACTGGCAGGATTCTCAAAGAAAGAAAAACAGCTTCTGTCGAGGAAAAAGAAGAAAGAGACTTATGAAAAAATGCCGATCGGCATATATATCAAAGAAACTTCATTTCAGGAATCATGGTCTTGTTTTTCTTGAAGCTTATAGAAAATGTAGGCAATGAAGCAGACGTTAAATTAGAATACAGGATAAAGATTTATCTGTAAAGATTTAGATTGCAATGCCAAGTATCTGGAACAAGAATATGTGGCATCAAATAAGTTGAATAGATTCTGCACAAATTACCTTGTTTTTTTGAGCAATAAAATGTCACTTTCTGTGAACTTCAGGCCCTGCCAAAAAGAGCTTAACGAACAAAGAAAGGTCTGTTAGGATTTATGGGATCTGTGTCTGTTTAAGAACTGTTTTGCGATTGGAACATGGATTTCTGTGTCATTTTGACACTTAACCATAGCAGAGCTGGGTTGCCTGTGGAACAGTAATGGCTGCAGATGTGTTTATTTCGGCCATTTACTCATTAAATCATAAAAAGCCCCGTTTACACTTTGGAAGACGATAACCTCATGCCTAGCGTATTGTTTGATGTACTTTTGGTGGCGAAGGTTTATTTTCTTTTTCAGACAATATAATAACAGCTGTAGCTGGGTGAGTCCAGGGTTCAGGGTCGCCCCAGGTGATATATGGTCAGTTATTAAGACCCTCAGAATGCTGATGCTGGGAGAGATACTCACCGGGTAAGGATCTATAGGTCAATGGTATCTGAGCAGACAATGAGAATTCTTGCACACGGTTTTATAGTCCTGTCACTTTTGTTTGACCCCGCATGGTGACCACACATTGAAATAAAAAGTCTTTAATATTTAATATTCCTGTATTCAAGTATCAGTCGAGAGATGTTGTAACCTTCCAACATGAACAAATGGTGGCATAAAAGTTTCAATTGTTCTAAACAAGAGTCTCAAAATGATCAAAACTAGATCAAATTTAACAGCTTGGGCCACACCATTTTTCATTTCTTGTTCATTGGACATCTGCAGATGAAAAAGGAAATTAAATTGATGAGGTCTTGTACATGATAATCTGAACAGGCTAACCAATAATTATGAAGGTTGTTATGATATATTTTTGGCTTTTAATTAGATTGAATTAACAAGACTAAATCAAAGATAACTGACTTGAACTTTGTGAAAATTTCATTGGCAAGTCGTACAACGAAGATTTTAAATTTTCAGATATTCAATCAGTAATGCTACCTGAAAATGAAAAAACTTACCAGTAATTATGGTGAAATCATAGTTCTTTTTTAATGTTGCATAAAAGAGAAAATGAAGGGGAAAAAATGTAACTAACTTTAATGAGAGCAGAGAACTTTTGTGTGTATATACCGGTAATATTTGACAATAGTATGTCATAAAAGTTTCATGATATACCCTCATGGGAACAACAATGTCAGATAGTTTTTGAGTGCATTAGGAAATGTGGGGACTTTAATATTTCCAGTGTTGGGTATTACGCAGACTAAAATTGCATTGGGACATGTAACCAGGGGCAGCACCGTAACTCCATTTATTGAGCACAATTCGCTTTGATCTGCTGGGACAATACCGATAGGCTTTGTCAGGTGATCTTGAGCAGTGTTGTTGTCTCTTTCATTGTTTTTTTTTTGGTGTGTTGCATTTATTGCTGTTTAATGAAGCTAATCTATTTCTACTTGTGTCTGCTTAAAACTTGCTCAGGTCAATATCTGAAGACGGAGTATGACTTCCATTAACGGGAAATCAATTTTTGAGTTTGATCAATTATTGATGCATCTCTTATAATTTGGTAAATAGTTTTTGGAAAGATTTGCTTTTAAAAAAAACATGACCAAAAAAAACCTTATTATCTTGCAATTTTGAGAAATACTCTTAGGTATAATAATCAAATTATATCCATTTGCAAGGTGCTATGATTTTTTTTTCTTTCTACAAAGGCGTTTCTGTAAACATGAATATAGTAAGAGAAACTGTTTATATTCAGCAGAGTTTTATGTAACATCTTGAAATCTTTAATATGAGTAGATGATACATGTTGTAATATTGTTGAAACAGATGGTTTCTTTGCTTCAAGGAGGTATGTACAGCCTTCATTTCTTCAGTTTTTTGGAGATAACTGTGTGAGAACAATGCAGTATCAATTTCTGGATTATGTCATATGAAATCAGCAGATGTTGTTATTATGAGACTTTAATTTTATTTCCTTTCAGATTGGCAGTTACCCACTTTTTCTACATTTTTTGTGAACTTTTCTGCTGGAGTTTTTTTTATTGCCAAAATTAGGCCTCAAATTTATTATGCTGCCAATACAAGTTGTTGTATTTTTACACAGAACAATATGATAATGTTAAGTAAATTAGCTCATGGCGAGAATTGTTGCATCACTATGATAGTATCAGAGCTAAAACACATGTAAAGCCTCATTTCCAGACTGGTAAATCCGAGAGGGCCAATCAGAAGCCTGACATGGCAACAAGCTTATCTCTCCTTCCAATCCTAGAGAGCCAGAGATATAAATATTAAGGTTAGGGGTTTTTTTAAAAGAAAAATATCCCACTAGAAAGATTTTTAAGACAGAGGGAGTGAAAATGTATTTTCCAACATAGAACAGATGTGCATTTGTAGGGAGAAAATACAAGTTTGAGATCTCTGATTGTTTTCCTCTGCCTAAAGAAGTAGGTCTGGCTGTAACTCAATCCTGGTCAAATAAATAACTGCCGAACAAAGTGGTATATATGTTGAGAGTGAGAAATATTTGATTTGATTGGCCAGTGGCTCTTCACCAAGGTTGAACCGGGACACTGTAGCTGAGATTGCGGAATTAGACATGGCAGTAATGTGCAGAAGCTGATCAGCATCAAACTGAACATCATCCTCATCTTGTGATTATAAAACAATTTAAAAAGAATGTCCTATTTGGAATACTTGGATGATTTTCCCTTGATTAACTTTTAAAAGATTCTCTATAGTTGCTTTTTTTCCTACCCTTTATTTTTGTTATCTCCATTAAGAGAGTGACAAATGTGTGAAGAGAATGATAAGAATTTTCAAGGATTTTTGTTGAGAAGGATTGCTACAGACACCATGAGATTATCAGGTTGGTTTACTAATACCGGTATATATATTGTTATCAGCCTATTGGAAGAAAAAAATAATTTCTTTTTTGCAGCTGAAGCACATCATCAATATTCTAGCTTTTATTGGATTTTGTTCTTTGCAAAAAAAAAAAAAAAAATGAAAATTGGAAAATTGTACAGCAAGTAAATTTGAGTTTTGAGTTTGATATCTCTGCTTAAAGCATTTAAGGTCAATAAGTATATCTGAGTGAGTCTTTGTTAGTTTACCACTTAAAATGTGTAAATTGTCAAATAAAAAAGTAATATTAGAATAATGGATACTCGTATCTAAATTGAAACGGTGTCAAATATATTGGCAGTTTCCCGATTTTCAACCAGTAAATGTTGATCTGGAAAGCTGTGCTGTAATTCCGTGCCGATCTAGTGGTACTTTATTCTCGAGTTGGGTCACCAGCCTTTAAATTAAAACTCACTTGAGATGATGTTTTTAAGTAATTGATCCACTGTTCTCCTGTAGGGTTGAATTAGATTTACAATTACCAACCCATGTAAACTTCATTCTGTTGATTGTAACAAGTAGATCGACTCGTGTTAGAAATAAAAATTCATGCTCCTCAAACAAACTGCTGAGGATTTCTTTTTCTCAATTTTCAGAATGATTTTGTAGCAGAATTTTTTCAACATGAACATTTCAGCTAATAAACTTGAAATTTAATCAGATCAAGAGATTAAATCAATAAAGACATCTTTTTCTCCCTTGATGTTTGCTTAATCAAGTCCAGTCGGAATAAACATTCTATTTATTTTGGTTAAAAGGTTAAACTGTCTAATTCTGAGCAGTATCTATCAAATTATGTTTGGGGTGTTCAGGCTAATCTGTTGGAGATCCATGGAAAAATACTCTTATCAGTCATTCTGTCTTTTTTCCAAGATGTGCTATTGAATCATTTTCAAATGGTTGGCTTTGTTCTGACAAAAGTAAATAAAGGAATCCGTGAGTGTGAGAATTTATCATTACAGAAAAAGTTGGATCATTATAAGTCTAAGACTATTGAAAAACTTGATTTATTACATTTTATTTTTGATGCTGAATTTCATTTATAGCAATTAAGATAAAAAGATTGAAAGTCAGTTTAAATTTATACTTTTTTTTTTTAAATCATGAAGAGAAAAACTACTTAAGCTGCAAAGAGCCATCATCACAGAGCTATGTGGATACGGGAGCGTGGCTTGGACAATGCAAAAAAGCCCACACATTTAACTTGAAATATATACTATTTCAATATTTTAAAGAAACATCTTTTGAGGAACAATTTTTTAAGATAGAAAATTTTCATAGATCCACACTTGTCAGTTTTTGACCCTTGATTGTTGCCAGAAAAACCCATGTTCATCTTTGGGATTTATCTGCCCCCCTATCTAGCAAGAGTTATCTCCTATTTATATAACTTTTTATCAGGGCCGGTGTTTATCTCACTACCCCCAGGGGGCACTGTGTCTAATGGAAGGGCCCATCCTTCCCCCCTCTTAATCTCGACACAACAAGACTAGTGTTCATTGCTTTGCATAATATCTCTCAGTATCTTCTTCTCACACACATGTCTGGTATAATTTCATATTTAAAAATCTCATTCACCTTCTATCTATCTATATATACATATGTATTTTTTTTGTAAGGTTTCAAAATCTTGATTTATATTTGGAAAACCATCGTTCCTGTCTCCTGCTGTGCAAACAACTGAGCATTGAATCTGAACATGCTCATTATGTAATAAGCTTGAAGGCCTTACAGTTACTTCTTTCATTCATCTATATCCATGATCTAATCATTTTGTAATAATTCAGGAAGAGGAAAAAATATCATGCATGCACGTGGATGCATGAATTCACAAAAGCCATTTAATAAATTTCTCCCGAGTAAGCAGGGGGTGTCGGATTTTGATCCACAGGAAATGATGTAAAGATTTTCATCCCTGATTTATTAAATCTTTATATTCGTAATAAAGTGCATTTTCTTGAATCACAAATTTTGTAATTTTCCTCCCATTCATTTTTGGAAAGTTGTCCTAAGAAGTATGCAATTTCGGTAAGTTTTCCCACAGACTGGCTTGCAATATGACTGGGTCTGTATTTCAGAGCAGAAAACTTGCATGCATGCATGGGGAGGCATTTTTGTCATTGCTTGCTCGTGGCAAATGTTAATTAATTTGATGAAAAGATGCCTGGTCTAAGCAGAGAATGGGTAGTATATCTGAAACTAGGTGCAATATTAATGATGCAGCACTGGGATGGAGATAGCACTCACATGTCAAGCCTGCGATCTAATTAGCTCTGGTATGCTGAATAAAAAATGTACACCATCTTTTCTTATGCTCAATATGGGAAGAGATTAGGGATGATTTAATGATTTTATGATTTTATTGCTCATCCTATACTTAGTACTGTTCAAAGGAGTTGCTCCATTAGTATGCTTGTGTAGTGTAAATGTGATAACCATTCTCCTTCTTTATTTTTCCATTTTTTTCCTAGACCTCTGTATAACTTTTGACCTTTTGACAGTGCAGGTGGGTCAACCCAATCACAGCTGGGCCTCCTGGATTGCTTTGATTTTCGTCTGACTGCACACAGCACTTATTGCCTTTTGGTGTACCGTACTTTTTGATTTTTTTTTTTTTTTGGTGGCAATCTAAAGATGTTCATTACTCTAGATAAAATGGGTTGGTGTATTGAGACCAAAAAAAAATAGATTAAAAAAGTTAATTGTATATCTGGAAACAATGTGAACTTAATTTGCTCTCTTGTGATGTCAGGTAAAAGAACTCGAAGTAATTGAAGTTTTTTTAACAAGCATATAAGATAGCAACTCCTGTCTTCAATGAATTAGCTTTGACAGAGACCCATGGCCAGTCTCCCATACACTTACTATGAATGTATGCAAAGCTGGCTTTGGTTTCTTTAATAGTGTATGTTGCCAGCTGTGGAGGCTGGCCTTTTAAAGATGCATAAAATAAAGCACAAAATTTATTCGGAAATGTGCAAAAAGTACGTCACCAAAGTGTAATATGATACATTGTACAACATCTACTTATTTTATGTGTCTATGCTGATTAAACTAAGTTATAGTTTATATGGATTATTTACCACTAATGTTAAGTACATGTACCTGGATTTGTAAATGCATAGCTTATTTATAAATTTCTTGAAACATATCTTATTGGAACGAGAGAGAGTAAGTGGATAGTCAAGTAGTGGTGATTTAGTAATCAGCAAGAAGTTTACAGCTCCATTTCCTATGACCCATGTTCATTAATTGTTGGTGGAGGTGGAAGGGGGAGGATTTTTTCTTTCTTCTTGAATGTCATTCATTGGTGCAGCATCACATTGCTTAGATGTATTTAGTACTCCCTCAGAACCTGGTTTTTTAACATATCAAAGCTCATGATATTTCCAACTCAATGTTTCCAAATGCTACCAAATTATCTAATGTTTTATTCTTGGGGTTTTTTTTTTGTGTTCAAAATGAACACATAAATGCCACTCAATGGCCTTTGTATTTGCCTTGATAATAGAAAACAAAATAATTGAGAGCAGGAAAATTTTGCGAGCTGATCTTTGATTATCAGATGATATGTGCTGATTTTCTTCTTCCTCGGCATGTTTTGCAAGATATTAATAAAAGTGCATCTCTTTCATTTTGATAATCTGCCCACCATTTTCGTGTTTAAGGTATGTTCTTAAAGATGATAATTTCATAAACATCTAAAGAATGACTTAATTAATGTTATTAGACTAATTTTCAAAAAGAGGGACCACCTGAAACAGGAATTGCCTTGATAACCCGCGAAATAATCACACACGGCAGATCAGGACTTGTTTATCAGATTATATATATTTAAAGAATCAGCCTTTGAGAGTTCAACATTGGTATCAGAAAATTTTCATACCCAGTTTTTTTTTTTTTTTCTTTGGCTTTAAGATAAAAATAACACACATGCTCAGCCATACAGGCAAGAGTTGATTCTTTCTTGCAGAGAGAGGCGACCTCCTTTATCTTTATACGATGTGCATCATTTCAAACTGAAACGATGTGAATCAAGGCTTAAGCATTTTATTAAGTTCATTTTAAGTCTCGTTTCTGGTGAATTTCACTTCCTACTTTGCTCTGACAGAGGATGTAAGGATATCGCAATTACCTCGAGAGAATCCGACAGGGGATGAAAACAGGGGGCATACGATCCTTTTACTTTTTTGCCTCTGTTTCATTCATAATTTCCTGATAAAATAGATAGTCACTATAGGCAGTTACTGATTAAGTCAGTTTCTGTGTTTGATGGGTTTTAAATTGGTGATAGGTTAAAAAAAAAAATACCAAATTGACTTTTGAAACATGGCAGTGCATCATACAGATGTTCCTCATTACTGGTTGAAATGAGGAGCATCTCTGAAATTTCTTGAGTTATTTAAATGAAGATTAGATTATATTTTTAATGAGGTACCCTTGCAAATGGAAAACTGTGTCACAAATTAAAGTCATCCAGAATGCAAAATACATTGGAAAAAGAAGCCTCATTACTGCACATTTACACTTTTGCTAGCATGTCTCTATTTTAATCAAAACCTAAAATTAAATGCATTTCTATTGTCCCAGGTCATCAAGGAGTTAGTACTTTAAGGTACCTCACTACACCTTGAAATAGTTTCTCAAATCAGCAGAAAATTACTTTTATTATGATAGAAAACACAATGAATAAGAAGTATATATGTCAAATAGGTGAAAAAATGTGTAATTTTGGATAAAAAATGATATTTTCAAAAATTTCATTCAGTAAACATGAACAAAAGCCCAAGGCGGATTCCAACTCATATGATCTGCGGTTCACAAGCCTGATACTTTAACCACTGAGCTAAGATGATATACATCTGAATCGATTGATACAAACAGTTTAACAAAACATTCAAATCGCCATCTTGTGACGTAGTGTCTTAAAAAGTATAAGTCTAGGTGTAGTGAAGTACCTTAAACACAAGAATATAGTGCTATAGATTGGTATGTAAATTTTGGAACTGTTTATGATAAAACCAATTTGACATACGGTAGCTACTGGGCCTCAATATGTCTCCAAAATATTTGTGATACTAATTTTCTTTGTGATAAGCTTGAATTAAAGAAAGAATTGAAGCCCTTCATTACCATTGGCAATGTCTTAGATAGCTAGGAGAAGTAGTCTAAAAGTGACACAAAACAACAGTTAAGTATCTCTATGAAAAAGAGAATCTTCTTGGAAAAATGCCTTCAGTATAAACTATACACTCAACAGTTGATGAAATCCACTGATAAAAATATAATAAGCAGTGTGATGGGGGAGGGGAGGGGTTTTTTTTTTTGGGGGGGGGGGGGTCTTTTAAGAAACATTGCATTCTATAATAAAAATGCAAATTTATATTAAATTGGGGTAGGCCTATATATCAACAATACTACATGATTCTATACTGTTCAAACCTATTTTATGAAAAATGATTATAATTAGTAGATAGCCACTGTGATTTGAATGGTAAAACACTTTATAGAAATATTGAGTGAAAACAATGCAGAATTTTAGTTTCATCCACTGTCAATATAAAGTTATATAAAGTTATATAAAGGAAAATAAATATAACTGCAAATATGATGTAAATCAGTTATTGCATCTCCAATAATATACATATACATGTATAGTCATCAGCACTCTTTACCGAGAATTGGATAGTTAAAAAGACATAATACAGTATGTATATGGCATTAAACTTTTGAAACTTTTCTTAATTCTTACTCTCATAACTCAAAATCTCTTTCATAACTTTAGGATCACTTGCATAGTCAAAGTCATTTACCTTAATTAAGGAATAAGGAATCATTCTTTGAGTATTATGAGGTGATAATTTTGGTCGGGGCGTGATCAAATCCAATAAAGCCCGAAGGGCCTTATGATCGATTTGATCACGCCCCGACCGAAATTATCACCTCATAATATTCAAAGAATGATTCTTTATTACTTATATTTATATAATTTTAAGCCACCATACGATTAAATATTTAAATATAAATAAGCAAACCCCGCTGGCGCCTCAATTTGGCGACATTTGAAGTTATGGGTTATATAGTACAAAATCGATACGTAGTGTTATCACAGGCAAAGACACTGGAAAATGTAAATATATAAACATAAATCAAAGTCCAATTTTGTCCGCATAAGTTGTAAATGTTGCAAACTAATGATGAACATTGACTCTTCACATCACATTCTTATATTTTTATTAAAATTTCAACAATTGCCTGCAGGGAGTCAACTTACCATCTTTGTTTGTAAAATGTATCTATTGTACAACCGAAAATCAATCTCTTGTTTTCTATACATAATTGGTGGTTATATATGCATGTGATCGTTCAGCTGGCATGAAATACTGTTGTGTTATGCCAAATTGTGCAATTTTTCTAAGCCGAAGAAGCTTTTTAAGCAACATTAATTTAATTCTCAAAGCATTATCCTATTTTTAGCTTTAATAATGTGTTTCAGTCTCTGAAACCTACTACATCATCATTCAGTGCAGAATTTTTAAGTTTGAGCTTGTCAGACCATACTTAATGTGAAAATTTAGTACATTGATTCATTCTGCAAAATTGCAATATCTCCACCATGAATAATCAGTATTTCACATATATATGACCCATATTACATTGGAACTTGCCCTCCATTGCCAAGAATATTTTGATAATGAACACCTACCTTGTGCTAAAACTTTTTTATGTAAAGTTGAAAAAAAAAATCAGGGAGATTTTTAAAAAAAAAATTGCAAAAAAGATGTGTGAATGACTACACTGATTGCAGAGGGAGAGAGGGGCCCCCAGGTATCTGAAGTTTTTAATGGTTTTGTTCATCTCCCATAATACCAGCAGGCTCAGATGTAAAGATGCTCTCCTCCGATAACTCCTCAGAAAGACACGAGTTGTTGTATAATGGCCGGGTCTGGTGATTTATAGGGAGCTTACTGGGATTTGAACAACCGGATGCAACACCGGTATCTCTTTATGTCAATTAAATGAAGTTTTACACAAGGTGAGCCCTTCAGAGATGCTCTGAGTGGTGAGCTCATCGCAGCCATTAATCTGTTCAAATGAACCAATGATGACCTTGGATTGTGAACACCTCGGAGGCTTGTATAGATAAATAATAAAGTACTTGTATGTATGTACGATATGATTTTATGAAGGAAGATATACTAAGATTGTGAATGAAACCTGAGGCTTTCATATTGCAAAATAAAAATTTCAATCACTGAGCTATTCTGACATATTTTCAATGGAGCATTGTTAATTCAGACAGCTGCAATTCCTTCCAAATTGTCCAGATTAGTATAGCATCAGAATGAATTTAAATCATCAATGTATATCATTTTAAAATTTGGTTTCCATAATTTTTTTTTTCCAGGAACTGGATAACTGAACCCCCATTGTATTTGAAAAAGAAAAAGAAATTAAACATTCATGTTCACTGAAAATATGTATACAATAGATCCCAATGTCTGTTCACTCGACTGTAGCCATTTAGCAAAGAAAGAAATACAACACACAATGGAATTTTATATGAAATTGGTTCTTTAATTTTTATATGCTTCCTGAAAGTTATACTACCTGAATTTAAATAGTAAATACTTCTTTTGTCCTACAGAGACATCAAGCTAATATAGACATAATTATGAGTGACAAACAACTGACATATCATTTTTTTATTATTTTAATTTTTAGTTATTTCTAACAATGAACTATTGCAAGATAACAAAACTAATGAGTTAACAAAACTTCTATCAATTCATGTTACTGAAATCCCCTGGAGTTTATCCCAATTGTTTTGCATGTCTGTAAATTGTTCAAAGACTTCAAAATTATATTGTATAACCAATTCTCTTAGCATATAAATTATTTTGTTCGCCTCGATGACTGCAGGTCTCTGGTTTCATGTTGAGGAAAGAAAGAAAAGAGTGCTATTATATTATCTTTAGCTGCCAACACTCATATGAAACTTGTCTGGCAAAAATTTAGTGCCGCATCAAAAAAAAAAAATAACTTAATGACGTCCCAGTCTTCTACAGTTTTTAGTTTTTTGTGTTTTTTGGGTCACGTTGTACTTATCTAATAATTGATTATCCAAATTTGCAAAGTTACTATTTTTTCTGTAACAGGCCTAGTGATTGGTCCCTTGTTATTTGCCGAAATGACACGATTCCTAAGGAGCTAGGTGTCAATCCGAATTGAATTGTCATATCCGGGACGGAACCAGCAAGATTAAGTAAATTAGGAGATAGACTTCTTGTCATTGCCTGCAGCCATCTATAAGCTATGAATTTTATGAGCGCAACTCTTACAAGAATATGATGAAGATAAAAAGAATAAGAAAATGGCTTTCTCGCATGTGTTAATAGTTGGAGGGACATAAATACAATACCCGGTACAATGTAATTACTATATTGACATGTTTTATCTACTATCGCTTGCATGTGCCACATCAATAATAACGATTTTGTAATTGGTTATTCATAAGGATATAAAAAAAGTTCTCCTTAATATTCTTTGAAGAAACTATTAAAGGTACATCAATTAAAAAAGCTATGGAAACTATGAAAAATTACTCCAATTTTGCCTTCCTTTTTTGACTGAGGGAATTGAGTTACAAGTAGGAACCCTGTTTGATAATCATTGGCATCGGTCTAATGCTTGGCTGGCTGGTGTTGCCTAGAAAAGCAGTCATTTCTTCTCTCTCAGAGAATGACAGCTGTATCTAGGAACAGTGTTATCAGCAGGGTGCAGTTTGAAAATAATTGATGTAAGAATACAATTACAAATGAAGATAATCATTTCATCTCATTCGGCTATTTCAAAACTGAGTTGTGTGATTCATGATCACCTTCAAGTATTAACTGACCTTTCTGTATATCTACTACATGTACATGTACATCTGATAATTTTTGTTTGATTTTCTATGCTGTAGTTTTATCCTATGGAAATTGATGTGGGTCAGTAAATAGCCAATTCTGGTATCATTTCCGAAGAATGATAGTGATCTTATAGAACTAGAACGAGTTGGGAACACTTTTCGAAGCCATATGGCTCGTGTATAAAGGCACCACCTAAACGTTACTCATTTTGGAGCTAGGTGCTTTCTGGGAATTTCCATGTCGTCTTTATTTTTTTCATCAAATTTTTATGTTATTCGTTTTGAATTGAAATTCGATTAATCTGAACAGAAAGCGTGACTTGACAATTACCATTATACAATAGATATATCAGCTCTCAATCTTATGAAATATTGAATCGCTTATCTGCGACTTGAATCGAGGCTGTGTGATACGTATCAAAGCGATATTTTTATCCTCCTCAGTAATCGCCAGGTTCCATGAAATATTCAAGGTTTGTGTTCCATCACAGATTAGGAAGAAGTAGAGTTTTGTTCGATTCTGGTTCTCGTGTCTTTGTTGCACCGAGTATTTTATCTTGTAAAGCATTACGCGACCGTTTTCTCTCGGGGGAAAGGATATTTAAGCCTCCATTTTTACGGCAGTCTTTACATCTCCTTGTCACCACTCAGCATATGCTTTTTCTCTGGTTGATTAAGAATAGAAGAAAATTTCAAAAAAAAAATATTGAAAACTTCTTTTTTTTTCCCCCAAGGTTATCTTTTCAAATTGTTAATTTATTTATAGTTTTTCACATCAAAGACGACTAAATGAACTGGTAGTTTTTATAAAATCACCATGTGGTTTTTTATAACCTTGAATAGTCATGCATTTAGATTAATTGCCATAAAAAATGTAATTTTAAATGTGGTGGGTTATTTTATCCACAAGCTGAAAACATTAATTTGTATTAAGTGTTATTACATACTTAACAGCTTCAACCTAAATTTAATTCATTGTTTCTTCCATTGCAGAACAAGAATTGTCTGACGTTAGTGCCGCAAATGTCCCATGGTTCCATTGGAAAGAAAATGACGACAGGATGAAATTTCACCAGAGACTAATTGCTATTAGCGGTTTTCTGTTCCTTATAGCACTGTGTCTGCTATTCTTGGAGGATCTACCAAGGAACCTTCAGACAAAGCATGGCAACCATCACATATCCTACAGAGATTCTCCCTTAAGAAATCTTAAATATGTCGAAAACGACCCTTTGAATCTCAGCAACCAAGTATGTTTCCAGTATGAACACTTACGAGCGGAAACCAACATTTCCCTGGTCGATTTGCGACTGAAGAATAACTATGACTTGGGAGCAGGAGGCGACTATGTTTTGCCGACCTTGACCCCAGGAAGAGAATATGGGTCATCTATTCGACCCCTGAAGGTCATTGTGATGCCACACTCTCACAATGATGCTGGGTGGCTGAGGACCCTTGAGGAGTATTACGTGTACACGACCAAGAACATTCTGAACAACATGGTGGACAAATTGAGGTTGTACCCCAATATGACCTTTGTCTGGGCTGAGGCAGTGTTTCTGAACATCTGGTGGAATGAGTTGGAAGATGACATGAAAGTTCAGGTGAACTGTTCACTGCATTATATTTAAAACATTGTTGCACTACATATTACATGCAATTCATTTTTAGTGAATTTAGAAATATTTAAAAAATTAACTCAATGTCTACCCAAGTTATATGAGTATAACTTGGGTTGGGGCAGTTTACGCTTTATAATCAGCGAAGTTGGTGCATTGTGACGTGTCTTGTGAATTGCAAACCAGGTTATACAAATTTAACTAAATTTTTGTATCCAATCAAATGCAGCATTACAATCAGAATTAAATTATTTGTCAATGATTAATTTACTGGTATCTACCAGGCCCCACCACCAACAAGTCATTACTCAGCCTCAAGTCTGAGTTTTGACCTCAAATTTATGAACTTTTCCTTTAAGAATTTGAGTTGAGGACTGAGTTGAGTGATTTGAAAATATTGGTGTCGGTGAGGCGAGGTCCCTCAGAATATTACTTACGTATAATAATTTTATCAACAATGTGTGAAGTAGAAATAGATATCACAAAACTTCAAACTTTATAACCAAATCATAGGAAGTTGATTTGTCAAAATATAGACAGTTTATAAAGGCAACTTCATCCTAAAATATTGATAGGTGATAGTAGAATGTTACCAGTAATTTCTAGTATTATGATCAGATTGAAATTTTTGTGTTGAATTGAAAAAAGTACCAGAGTACATTACAGAGGGTTCCACTTAATCTGATAGCGGTTAATCTGATAATTCGGTTAATCTGATATAATATCAAAACACCAAACCATTTCTTGTATATCCCTTTAAATTTTTTCCTGATATTCTGATAGAAAAAAATTTCATTTTCGGTTAATCTGATAGGATTGTGACCGTGTAATATTGATTTCCCACCCTTTTAAACCTGTATACACCTATGTTTTATTGGTTGACACCCCTCTTGTGTACACAGCAACTCTTTACAGGGCATTAGTTACACTTCAACGCACACAAGGGGCTCCTTTCTTTGTAAAATAAAAGCTACCGACATCGATAATTGTTTCGGATGACCGCACACAGGACTGACCTTACCTGTGTACAATTTTAATTGTTTGTTTACTTACCAATCGCATGTGTTAATTTCATGCTGGGCTTGCACCATTAAGAATTATTTAAACGTAATTTCTGAATCAAAAATGACAGGCTTTGGAGCATGTGACATCGAGGAAATTCTGACTACTTTCAATTTCACATCGTGGTAGAAAACTTATAAATAAAAATCAAATATTTTTTTATCATGCATAATTAATTATTTAAGAGCATTTTATAACAGAAAAAAAATTAAAATAGATAGTTCAATTGAAAGAGGTACTGTTCAGACAGCCATTTCCTCTTATTACTTCCTGTCAAAATGGCGGCCATTTTAAAACCATCGTAATGAAGAGAAACATTTTCATTTGGGCATTTACAAACAAAATAAAGACTTTCATGCCATTTCATTGCTATTGCAAGGTAAATTATTTCATTTCAAACTGTTGACATACAAATTATATCCTTTCATTGATAAATTATGTCTTGAAACAATTTATATTTAATTCTATACCAAAATCAAAGACCACAAAAACGCTAAATCGGTTATTCTGATTTTCGGTTAATCTGATAATTTTTTCCTGACAAATTGCCTATCAGATTAAGCGGAACCCTCTGTATATAAATGTAAAATTTCACAAGTTTGTGTTTACTTAACAGGTAAGAAGACTAATAAAGAACGGTCAGTTGGAGATAGTGAGTGGAGGGTGGGTGATGCCGGATGAGGCCTCCACTTCCTACTATTCCATCATTGACCAGCTGATGGAGGGCCACCAGTGGATCCTGGAAAACCTCCACGTCAAACCCAAAAACAGCTGGGCCATCGACCCGTTTGGTCACTCCGGAACTGTTCCCTACCTGTGGAAAAAAGCTGGGCTGGAGAATATGGTCATTCAGAGGATTCACCAAGCGACCAAGGGCTCCCTGGCCCAGCGGAAAAGTCTGGAGTTTCTATGGCGACAGCCCTGGGATGTCAAAGGATCGTGGGATATGTTGTGTCATGTGATGCCGTACATGTTGTATACTGTGAAACACACCTGTGGGCCTAATCCGTATGTTTGTATGATGTTTGACTATCAGGTTCATAAAAGGAAATACAGGAAGACTTTTGCAGCACCGATTTCTTTAGATAATATACAGGAGCAATCCAGACAACTGTATGAACAATATCGTAGAAAAGCTAGTCTTTATAATTACGACACTATTCTAGTTCCATTAGGCGACGATTTTAGATACGATTCTGCCCAGGAGTGGGATCAACAGTACCAGAACTATAACATGCTTATGGAGTACATGAACGCTAGAGAAGACTGGAAAATTGATGTACAGTTTGGAACACTCAAAGACTACTTTGAAATTCTCCGAAAATCTGAGAAGGAAAAAACTCTACAACACAATGATAAAAATTTTCCAACTGTGTCAGGAGATTTTTTCCCATATTCAGACAAGAGCAATGCCTATTGGAGTGGTTATTTCACCACAAGGCCGCATGCAAAGAAATTCAGCAGAGAAGTGGAAAGAAATCTTCATGCAGCTGACATCTTGAATACATTGGTCACCGGATATAGTAAAAAGTGGAATGTAGAATACCCTGCGTATCATGATATTTCAAACTTCCTACAACAATCTAGAAGAAATCTTGCTTTATTTCTGCATCATGATGCTATCACTGGAACTTCAAAAGAATATGTAATGCAGGACTATGAAAATAAACTCTTTCACTCTTTCAATGCAACACAAAAAGTGATTTCAAAATCGGCCCAGTTCCTCATGAGTGGAGGAAATTCGGAAGTTCCCCTGATATTGGAGCCAGAGGAGATTAAGACCTCTTATGATTCAGTGACTAAAAAACAGGTGTTACATGTCACAAAAACAGGGGTTCCTGTCATTTTATTCAACTCGCTGGCAAAAGCCAGAGTCGAACTGACTTCAGTGCTGGTAGATACTGATAAAGTCGTTGTAAAAACAAGAGATCATGAAGAGATTCCCTATCAACTCAATCCAGTTTGGCAAAACAGTGCATCAGTCCATCAGAGTCAATTTGAGATCATCTTTCTTAAAAAATTAGCTGCCTTATCACTGGATGTTGTGTACTTGCTTAGAGTGGAGGAGGGGGAGGACATTAAATCTCTTTACCCGGCAAAAATTTCCATCTTCAATTCTCTGCAGTTGAATATTGCTCCAGAATTGATATTTGAGAAAGAAGAGCCGAAGTATTCTGGAAACCATCAAAGCAATATCTCTCTTGAAAACGAATACCTGAGAGCGGAATTTGATCCTAAGACAGGTTTACTGAAATGCCTGAAAGATAAAAGAACAGGAAACACCACAAGAATTGATCTGACTTTCATGCAATACAGATCTCAAGGAAGTGGAGCGTACTTGTTCTATCCGAACGGAGAGGCTAAACCTCTTCATTTAGGGATTCCCATCATTCATGTAATGGAGGGCCCCTTCATGTCTCAGATAGAAGTCGTTCATCCGAATCTGAGACACAGTGTAAAACTCTTCAGTTTAGCCGCGGAACAAGCTCACGGACTTCATGTGCAGAACTTTTTCGACATGCATGCAAACAAAGTGAAAAATCTACAGGACACTGAGATAATTATGAGATTAAATTCTGACATTCAAAATACTGTTTTCTTTACTGACCAAAATGGATTCCAGATGATTGCTAGGAAAACTAATCCTAATCGCTATGTGGAGTCCAATTATTTCCCCATGACCAGTATGGGCATTGTGGAGGATGCCCACAGGAGACTGACTGTTCATAGTGCCCAGGCCCATGGGGTGGCTGGGCTCTCCCCGGGGCAGTTTGAGGTCATGCTGGACAGAGAGCTGCTGTATGATGATGACAGGGGGCTGGGGGAGGGGGTTCAGGACAACCGACTCACACAGAATGATTTCGTTATACAGCTGGAATATAAAGAGAACATCTCAACAAATACTGATGTCCCCAATCAACAACCGATCTCACATCATCAGCCTAGTAGCTTAGAAACTCACACATTCCCAACCATTTTAAGTATGCAAATCAATGACTTATTGCAGAAGCCCATCATTAAGCTCTTCACCTCTGTATCCACAGACCTTTTCAAAAATCGCTTCCAACCGGTGGCTTCCGCTCTACCATGTGATATCAGTCTAGTGCACATGAGAAACCTGATCAATTCGGAGCTAGACTATACAAATTCCAGTCTGGTGTTGCACCGACGGGGCTACAAATGTGGCTTCCCTACACGGGACGTCCAGTGTGCATTAGACTCCCCCATATCGGTGGCTTCCATTTTCAAAGACTTGTCTGTGTACAGTGTAAAAGAGGTCTCTCTCACACACATGTACGACAAGAGAAAACTTTCTCCCAGCACAAAGCTACACATTCCAGCCATGGAGCTCCTCACTGTGCAATTTTCACTGGACAATGGCAGGTAGCAGACGCCCGGAGCAATAGACTATGATTATTATTACTATTGTTCAAATTCATTTATGTATCATGGGAATTTTTGGACTAAAAGAAATTTTAGGCACTGTCTGTATTGTTTTAATGAAACAACTTTTGACTAAATTGGAATTGTTATAAAAATTCAAGCGTGATAAAGTATGATTTATACTAAAAATCATATACTGTAAACATGGAAATTTTGACGATGTGTTAATTTTGACTATGTTGGCAATTTTTATTTTCTTATCAAAATTTCCACTCGTAATATTGGAGCAACAACAGATCTTAGCTTTTTTATATTCTGAAATCAATTCAGAATATGTTGAAACAAATGAAAAGTTCACTTTGGAAAACTGTAGAATCATTCATATTTGGGGATGGTTCAATTTTTAGTATGTGGATACCCATTACCCACAAATTTCAACTCTCATTGAATTATCTGCAGACTTTATTTGTATTGATGATGAAGTGAATTCATAAAATCAGTTTCCTCAAACCTGTTAAAATAACTTGCAGTCCACGAAAATTGCTCCGGGGAATTTAAATGACTCCAAAGAATTGTTAGATTTATTAAAAAGTTCCTCATTGTAAAGATTTTAAAATAATTATTTGTGTACATGTGGTTTTGTTTTTCAATACATGTTTTGCTATTTGTTTAACTCATGCACTTTTTCCTCCATGCTTGGGAGAATAATATGTTTCCTCCATGCTTGGGAGAATAATATGAAAAATATGATAAATATCGCAATATTGTTTTGAAGTATAAGAAAAAAATATAATGTTCATCATTATTTTCTACTGCGATTATAGATTTTTCTCTGTTTCGCTAATATTCTCGTATTATGATGCTTTAGTCTTGTCTCTAGAGGTAGCCTTAAAGGCAGGAGATAGGTCTAGTGGAGCTCTAGGTACTGATATATTTATATACTGAACTAATGTGGCCAGTTTATTGTCTGTAGCAGCCATTTCCCCCGGGAAGAAATTGGCTTGCTACTGAATCCACAGTCAACAAAATTTTGTTTGATGCAGCAATATTCTTAAGTTATTAACAGAAGTAAAAATAATTTTTGTTTAATGTTTAGGCAAATATTTACAGCTTTAAATTTGTTTTCGCATTTCCTAGAATGTATTGTACTATATGTAAAAATCGCCTTTGCATAAATGACCTGAAGAACTAACTGAGGTATAGAAAGTGCTTTTATGATGTATTTATGGTATGTGCAAATGTCGCAATATTGCTGTAGATAGATGTATATTTATTGCTAAAACTACAGCAAGAAAAAAATGTTTTAAAAGTATGGATTTCATCTGTAAACGCATTTCCCATCACTTCAATGCTCGTAATTTAAAACATTCCGTGTCATTAATGCCGCATTTTTATAAGAAAGATCAAGTTGTACTGTAATTAACCTTGATTCATGTATAAAGCATTGTTTTCATGTCAGAGAAACATCACTACATCTTTTTCATGTTCATGTAGTATATCTGTACATCCTATATGGTTGTCACTGGACTGTATATTGGTGGATTTTATGCAGAAAATAAATATATTCAAAAACCGAGCTGCCGAGTCTGAATCTCTTGAGCAAAGGGCAGTAACTCTTTTTAAATTCAATAAAATGTTAGAAGATTGTGTTCATATAGACAGCCCAGAAAAAAAAAACGACTCTAGCAAATCTTTCTATTGAATGATCACCAATCCCCAAATAAAATGTTGAATACAATTTTGCATACTTAAAAAAAGGGATGAATGCTATATTGCTGGATTTGCAATATTTTATCGAAGATGCCAATTATTTATCATTTTCACTATATGCAGCCCACGTGATTCAATTGTCACGGGCGGAAGAGGACTCGAAAAATTAAAATGTACACTACATGGGTGTTCCATGAATTTATAATCAGGCCAATTCTCATGTTCTTACTAGTATTGTTTGCAATTGATTATTCCATAGTAACCTATCCTATAATAAGGGGAAACGTGGCTTTAGAAAATGAAATAAAAAGTTGTTAAGAGAGCTAAAGGTACGTGGTTGATATTTTCAACGTTTATCAGAAGTATGGCCTAGGTTCCTATGCAACAGTCTGAAGATTATTTCAAGGTGGTATGGGACACTTCCATATTGTGACGTACTTGCTTTTGAAACAATATTATAAAATCATGTATATTGTATGTTTACCCTAAAAATTGTTACCTAAAAGCGTAGAGCAATGGGTTTGAGAATTAGCTACGAATCTATGTCATAAGTTCAAATCCTGCTGGGTATTTTATTATAATTCCCTTTTCAACATTTTTTTAAAAATATTTTTTGGTAAAATGTTGTAAAATTTGAAAATTCTAAAACGGGTTATTTTATTTGAACATATTTTATTATGCAAATATTTATTTATATAAATGGATGAGGCAGCAGGCGGTGAAACGGTGAGAGAATTTCTTTTATAATGTACATTTATCTACATCAATATCGACAGAGGTTCCACATCACCTTAAACAATGATCGAAATTTCTTGCAATGTTCAGTCAGTTTGAATAATAAACAACCGAAACAATCTTCCATTGATAAACCTATGAATCTAGGCGTTTTTACAACCTTTTTTAAAGTGTTATTAACGTCTTTGAAATATACTGTAATTTACTTACAAATCCTAAATATTACAATTTGATATTATAAATTGGATTCCGTACGGTAAAGAAAAGTCTGCAGTGGATAAAAAAATACAATCTCACTACATTGTCAGAAAAGTTCGTATAAAATTGAAAAACTAGAGGCCCATGGGTCACATCGCTCACCTGAGCGTAATAAAATAAGTTTTATGGAGTCATAAACAAAATATCTGGACAATATAGTAAAAAAGATCATGTATAAAAAGATTTTCAACAATTTTCTCTGGATATTCTTATGTTTAACTTTGAACCCCTTTTATAACTGGATGATAGTCATATCACATATTGAGCATTTCAGTTTGAACAACTGTTCATATAATTATATACCTACATCAAACTTTGAACCCGTTGTGGGGGTTTATTTCTAATGTACAAATTCGACACCCCCCTCCCCCCGAATTGTGACTGAACCCTACCCCCAGGAATCACGATTTGAATAAATTTGAATATAGACTACTTGAGGATACTTCCACACAAGTTACAGCTTTTCTGGCTAATTGGTTTATGAGAAGATGATTTGTGTCTATATATTCATATGTAAAGCTTTGACACCACCACCACCACCCCCACCCCCATTGTGGCTTCACACTACCCCGGGGATCATGATTTGAATAAACTTGAATCTACACTACATGAGTATGCTTCCACACAAGTAACAGCTTCTCTGGCCAATTGGTTTTTGAGAAGAAGATTTTTAAGGATTTTTCTCTTTATATTCCTATGTAAAAGTTCGACCCCCATTGTGGCCCCACCCTACAGCAGGGGATCATGATTTGAACAAATTTGAATCTACACTACTCTCCTTTTAAAAGACGGCGTGGCCCTTCATTTGAACAAACTTGAATCCCCTTTACCCAATAATGCTTTGTGCCAAGTTTTGTTGAAATTGGCCCAGTGGTTCTTCTGGAGAAGAAGTGTGAAAAGTTTACTGACGGACAGACAAGATGGACAGACGAACAAGAGCTAAAACAACTTATTAAAATAAATTCACTGGTTTTTGAACCATGACGAATTATCATTCTACATATATTTAAAGTACGCGTGTTTTATTGTGATGTTGTACAAAAAAGAAGCTCTTTCTTCATTCAATCAAATAATAAACAATCGTTTAATCATTACTCTATTTACTTAAACAAGATATATAAGAATAATGTGTACATATATTTCTGTTAACATATAAAGAGGAATATCAGTTTATCATGCATTTTTCGGCGTTTCATAATATAAAATTATTATTTCTCAGAAATGATATTCTAAATCATCGTGATATTAATAAATGGACTATCTTCTTCTTGCGTTTCTATTAGAGGGTGGTCCTCTGAAACTGTTGTTAGGGGTTTGTCTCCTTATTATGGCGGGAAGTTTCGGCAGTTTCACGTGGTGGGTATACCGCGGCGACGGCTGGTGCAGCTGTTCTGATCGTCTGCGATAAATCTCTACCGCCTTCTCCCTAACCTGTCGATTTCTAAACATGCCGATCCTACCTTGTGAAAATGCGTTTCTGGGAAATCTCTGTGAGACAAAATTGTTCATCTGTATGGACGGGAAACGTACGAATTCCTTCCCAGAGGAATCATCCGAGTCTGTGCCTGAAGAGTTGGATGGGGTGGTATCTGAAGTGATGTGGAACATTGCACTGGTGGTAACCGCGTATCCACCATTGCAGACGTTAGATTGTCTAGTGAAAACGTTTCTTGAACTCAGAGAGCCTTTCAAGCGACGTGATATCTCGAGGTACGAATTCTCGTTGTGCACTTGTCTCTCTGCTCTTTGCTTGGGTGTCATTTGATCCACCATACTGGTGCTCTGAAATTGACTGCGCTCGTCTTCTTGG
Organism: Magallana ariakensis; assembly: GCA_020458035.1. Taxonomy (NCBI): domain Eukaryota; kingdom Metazoa; phylum Mollusca; class Bivalvia; order Ostreida; family Ostreidae; genus Magallana; species Magallana ariakensis. The sequence goes on from CM035816.1 coordinate 29,659,535, forward strand.
GAAGAAAGGGCGGATAAATCATATTTCTCATTGCATTCAAAATCATATTCATTGTTGACACTTTCCTCCTGATTTGGCTGAGTTCTGAGTTGGCCGTCTTTTTCCTGACTATCAAGATGGATCATTCTATCTATGAATGCCTGGTTACATGTTTCAGATTCCAATTTTACCACAAGTATTCTCCCTGGGCCGTTATAGATTGCAAGATTTTCCTTCAAAGGCATATTTGCAACTTTATTTGCTTTGTATTTGAAAATTTTGTCAGTTGAAACGATTTTTGGCAGTTCTATGTTTTCATGTAATCTTCGTCGGTGCGACCTATTCCTGCTTATTTTTTCGCAAACACATTCTTTATATTCCTCCTTCTTTGGCGTTCGGTGGATGTGTTTCCTCGTTTCAGCTCTTTGCTTTTCATCATAGGCTTTACGAAGAGCTAAGGTATTCATGGGAACATCTCTATTCTCTTTTGTTTGTTTCTTTGATTTCTTCCTGCCATGTTTGTCCCATGAAATGTCTATCGCCGTTTTATCGGAAGGTTGATGTTCTCCACTTTTTATTTCTTTAACCACGGCGACTTGCCTTTCCTCGCCACCATAACCGCGACTACCACCTTCAACGGCGTCCAGCTGGTGAACCACCACAGGTTGAGAATTACAGAATTTTGTCACTTTGGTGCAATTATTTCGAATTCGTAATAATTTGTGGTGATTTTCATTATTGTTTTCAACAGCAAAGTTTGTCTCCACTAATTGAGCATCAACATCTTTTTCAGTAATATCATCATCATGGTCAACGAGGCCCTCCATAACTCGTTCACTCGACAAGATGGCACCACCAGAGAGCATCGTCTGCTCGCTTTGCTCGACTCTTGCGTGTTGGATTGGAGGTACAGGATTTCGTTGTGCAGTGCAACTTGATGTTGTTCCGGCACGTAAAAGTTTACTGTTTCCGAGTTTATCATGACCTTGTATTTCAAAGTTTTGTTCTGAGGTGCGACGATAGGAAACCTGGTCTACCGAACTTGAACATTTTAAATCGTAATTCCCAGTGTTGGATAAGCATTCTGGCACCAGAACTTCATCATCCATTGTCTTTGATGAGATGTTTGCGTTATAAATCCTTTCTTCCTCGCACAGGTTACAGCTTTCCTCGTTCTCTTCTCTTCCATTTGGACTTTCTATTGCTATATGGGTACTAGAAAAAGTGCTTTTTGAGGAAAACAGAGAGACATCATCTTCTAAGGAATCGGAAATTTCGGGGGAACCCGTAAAGTTGCCGTCATTTACCGGGTCAGTGTTTCCTGAATTCAAATGTTGAAAATCCAAACATTTTGTTCCATTCTTCTTCTGCCACACATTTGGGTGAAATCTCCACTGGATATCGTACAGATCGTTTTGCGAATAAAAGTTGGATATCTCGTGCGATGTCTCGTGCATATCTGCCGATTCACTATCAAAAGTTTCAGACGTTAGAGATGGATTTAGACTGTGAGCAGTATAAACGGGTATCTCGCCATTTTTTCGGATTTCTGGCAGAATGGTATGGCTGTTGTTTTCTTCGTTTCTGATTTGCGGCTCTGAAATATGTTCCTGACGACCATTTAGCGGAGTCGAACACGAGAGTTGAAATTCACTAAAATTCGGGATACTTTCCTCTTCCTTCAGTAACGCCATCTAAAAATGTCGCAAAGAATATGGCCGAATCAGACGGATAAAATGCCAATTGAAGAACGGGAAGGAGTCAAGAAAATTAAATACCAATTAATCATTTTTTTGTGTGTGTGCAAAAAATCGATTTCAGCGAAGTATAGTTAGCTTAATGTTTTAATAAGTTCAGTATTTTGAAAAACACTGATACAAACGAGTTTTTACATACCAAAATCTTCCAATTGTTTCATTTTTATCACTTTAATGCTCTATACTTTATAAAGTGGGTCCCTGCACCATATTTTTTCATGGTGTGATTTAAATATGATTTGAATAAATGTATATCAAATTTCAATAAACAAAAGCCTGTAGAGATAACCAACAACACTGTTCTTTACAAAATTTTAGATAATTAGAAATTAAAATCTGTACATGAAAATTAATTTTCATGTACAAATTTTGATTCCTAATAATCAAATTTTTTGTAAAGGACAATACATGTACACCAGAATCATCATTTTGTAGCGCAACATTTGAATGTTTGAAGAAAATAACAATATAGAAGTCTGTACACGCGTGGGCAGAATATTAACTAGCAGTTTAAAATATACCTCGAATATCCGTGACTTGATTGGCTCGGTGATTAGAGCATCAAACTTGATCAATGTCATAAAGAATCGAACGTTTCGATATCAACAAATCACTTAAAATTCGAATCTTTTGTCTTCTCTGTGTTTTGAATATTGAAAATTTTTTAAAATAATTTCATGATAATATAAAGCACTTTAAGCACTAAATGTTATAGAAAATATTTAAAATTTGTTTTATTATTTAACGAGTAAAACAATAAGCATCCGTGTCATCTTATTCGCCTATGCTTTTTATATCGATATACTAGTATGTCATAACACCCCATCACCCCACCCACCGCCACCCTAAAAGGTGTAGTCAAGATGATATTTTACATTGATCCATAGTCGATTTTGATCTCCAATACACTTAATTATTTTTTACTTCATTGCCCTTTCTAAACGCGGGAATGTAACCATAACGTTACATTTTTCTTACATATAGCCTATATGAGAACGCCATCCGATTTTTAGGAACTTTCCGATTTTGTTTTTCCGAAGTGGATAGTCTTTTTAAAAATAATCGCATCGTGTAACCAAACCTCTATAGATACAAAGTATATACATGTAGTTAGGATACTCCCCAATGACCACAATAACATGCACTTTTACTTACTGTACAGTGTTTCACAGGCTGGCACCCTCTTGTTTACGCAACGTTACCAATGATGATGACGTCTCAACAATGGCTCATTGTGACGTTAGAGTTGAAGGTTACTCACGTCACAATGCATTTCTTTTTTTCGAAAACAAATTGCATGAAGTTTACAAAACAAGGCAAGAAACAGGTATAAGACGAATTTAAAATCCTTTACGATAGCAACCTAATATGAAACTTTTTGAAGCATAGATGTATTTTTTAAATCAACGTTCAAAATTATGGATTTTTTCAGGTTTTTTAAATAATGAGTTCATGCAATATGTTTTTGTAGGGCTTCATAGACCTTAGTTAATTTCCACAAAACAATAAATATGTTGATTTAAAAAACAAAACAAATGAATGTATCGAAGCTGGTAATGAAGATATACATACAATGCGTGCACGATTTCTCGGTATAGTTTTCATATATTTTTTACCTGACCCCGACACCTGAATTGAAACAAGCTGTAAATCAAATAGATTTTTTGATATCCGTTTTTTAATCATGACTATAAAAACAACCAATTACCTATATTTAAAAAGGGGAAAATATGTTTATTTATGTTAGACAAAGGAGTTTTGAAGGACGTGACAGAGTTAAGTGGTAAACCACTATCGCTGTAAAAATATAGAGATGTGGTCATTTCTAGTTTTTGAGATTCGGGTCCCTACATTTAGTACACTATTCATTATAGAGTGGTTTTAAACATTGGGCTCGAAAACATCGAGGGTCCTACCCTGGGGGATTAAATTTTTTAGGGTCATCTACTAGTGGTTAACCGCTACCACTGTACAAATATAGTGATATGGTCATTTTTAGTTTTTGAGATTCGGGCCCCTACTTATAGTACACTTTGGGCTCGGAAACATCGAGGGCCACTACCCTAGGACTGCAATTTCGAGGGGCATCTACAAGTGGTAAACCACTAACATTGTTAAAAAATGGTGAAGTGCATGGTCATCTCTAGTTTTTGAGATTCGAGGCCCTAAAGATAATACACTATTTATTATAATTGGATTTTGAACATCGGACTCGGAAACACCAAGGGCCTAATGCTAATAGTTTAACTTTTCTATTTGAATATTGTTCTGTATAATATATCTTCATATTAAGCTCTTCGACTCAAGGAGATAAATATAGTCTTAAAATAGTCACGGCTATCCAACCCTCTTAAATGTGCTATACATAAGTACTTGGAAATACAGAACAAGAACTAAATGATAGCTAGTGAAGTCATTCGGTTAAATTTTGGGGTTTTTCCGTATTTAAACGTTATGCGACATACGAGTAAGTGTAAAATCAGCATAGCTTTATGTAAAATTTATGACATAGCTATTTCATGCGACATACGAGTAAGTGTAAAATCAGCATGGCTTTATGTAAATTTTATGACATAGCTATTTCATGAGACATACGAGTAGGTGTAAAAATCAGCATGGCTTTATGCATATTTTATGACATAGCTATTTCACGGAAAATTTACCATAACTGAAAAGTGCAGTTTTAGTTTGTGTAACAAATTTGGAACAAAACCTTTTGGTGGGCAGTCAAATTGAACGGGAATGTACTTTAAGTTAAACTTCACTGTAAGTTTCAGTTTAACTTTACTTTGTTTAAATGGAAAATTGCTTACATATTTTAGTGCATTAGTTCCACACATTGGTATCAAATGCGCACAAAGAAAAAATCGTTTATAAAGAGACTTATAATGGAGAGATGTATATGTGCAAGATTTCTCAGTATCAATTATTGTATACAACTGGTAATATTGGGTAAGTTTATTTGTTATGTAGATTTGTAGATATGTTTTATCGTCGATCAAGCATTACAAGTAAGCATGTATACCTGTATGTAGGAAACATGTGCTTCAAATAATATTTCATTCAAAATTGTTAGCTCACCTAAGTAAAAGGCTCAAGTGAGATTTTCTCATCATAATTACGTGTAGTCTGCTTTCTGTCCTCATTTTCTTTGTCGTAAATTTTAAACATTTATATATTCTTCGCCGTTGGCGCCAATTTCAACCAAACTTATGTAAGTGTTTTACGGCTTGTTCAAATGAAGGGGGGGGGGTCTTGAAAGAGGGAACTATTCGGATTTAAGTAATATGAGTTGAAATATTAGTGTAAAAAATATTTTAATGTTAAATTGTAATTTACTACTAAATTGTTGTTTTTTATGATTTATAAACTTATGTTAATCAAACTCTTGTGGGAAAATCAATTTAGAGTCCCTGATTGAAGCAAAATTACATTTTTGTCATCCTTTACACAAATTGGTTTGCAATTTATTTCTTAGAAGAGAGATCTTTCTTTTGATGATATTCAATGGTTTAATCTAGTCTTATTCATCGTAAAGGTTTTTAAATTACATGCATAATTGTCATAAAAAGAAGTTTTCGTACATATTGTTTAATGACAGCAGGATGGTATGTTTAAAAAATCTTCGTGTTTAAAAAAACCTTCTTTTCAAGAATCAAATACTAGTATCCATTAATACCAAAGTCTTTACGATAGTTTCTTATTAAAAAAACACTATGTCTCGAGTTTTTGCTTCCACCACTTTTTGCTTGATATTTCGACAATCATAAATACCTTTGTGCTCAAACTACGTTCATCCACTAATATGAAACGCCCCCTCAACTGTATTTCTTTCACAGGTATGTGTATTTTTACTAAAAATCATCAAAAAGTGATGGAAGCAATAACTTTGGACAGACAGTACAGTGTATGTTGTAATTTTAATTTTGTTTAGGAAGTGACCATAGGAGTCTGAAAGTGATTCAACAAAGAAAAATTAATGTTCATTTTGTTATGTTGATTAAAGACACAAAAATGATTATACCAGGAAAGTAGTTAGAGTATTGTATACTTCCCTGATATAACCAATAATATCACAAATTAAGCCACTGATTTGGGGATACCGGTATTGCCTATTTTAATAGGTAATATCACTCACTAGTATTCAAGTAGGTGATATCACTTACTAGTATTCAAGTAGGTGATATCACTTACTAGTATTCAAGTAGGTGATATCACTTGTTCAGATAGATGATATCACTTATTTGAATTCAAGATAAGTAATATCGCCTACATATATAAACTAAATTTGAAAATAACAACTGTTTCCACAATTGATCAGTTATCGGTCATTATTCTTGATTATCATGATCTTTTATTTGTACATAATAACATGATTTGAGTTGTTGACAACGTTTGTAAGTTTCTGTGTTATTCTCACAAACATCTTTCACCTTTGTGCGAAAAGTAAGAAATTCTCAGCATCATTTTGAGTATTTAGGTCTTTCCACCTTTCAGGTGAAAGACCTTTTGTTATTCTTATGTTTTTAGGTCTTTCCACCTTTCAGGTGAAAGACCTTTTGTATTTCTTATGTTTTTTATTATTATTATTATTATTATTTTTTTTTTTCTTCTCTTTTTTTCCAGGGACAGCTTTTTTATTTCAAGAGATATTGAAACATTTTTTTCTTTATAATATTAACCATAAAAAGTTATGGTACCAAACGACCCTTTGCTCAATAACTCCCAGAACTTACAAAGTTATTTCCCTTGTGTACGAAATGCTTGTTATCGCTACTCCTCTGAAACCATAAGAGATAGAGACTTGGAACTTTTACCAATGTCTTCAGTACACTTAGTGGGTTCTTCAATATATTCATACCGAAAGGATCCTAGGCCCCCTTCTATTAGTTATTGCCCCTGAAAGTATTTAAATTTATATAAAATCACTTTTAACTTTTTTATTATTTATCGTAAAGACTTCGGACCACTTGGGATGGAATCGTCTACCTTGGCCGAACAAAATGACATAAAGGTCAAAGGTCAAGGTCATCTGGAAAGCTGTTAATTAATGAGTTTTTAGATCTCTTTTGTTAAGGGTGGTAGAGAAAAACTTTTTCATGGATGTAGTAGGATATCTTAAGACAATTTAAAATATAGTTCCTTGGCTCATACCTTTGAATAATTACAGAGTTATTGCCCCTATTGTACGAAATGCTTGTTATCGCTACTCCTCTAAAACCATAAGAGATAGTGACTTGGAATTTTTACCAATGTCTTCATTACACTTAGAGGGTTCTTCAATCTATTTATACCGAAAGGATCCGAGGCCCCCTTCTAGCAGTTATTGCCCCTGAAAGTAGTCAATATTCTATAAAATCACTTCCAACTTTTTTATTATTTATCGTAAAGACTTCGGACTACTTGGGATGGAAGCGTCTACCTTGGCCGAACAAAATAACATAAAGGTCAAAGGTCAAGGTCAAACCAAAAAAAAAAACATATTTAAGTTTCTAACCTTTTTTTATTAAGTAACGCAGACAAAATGTTTTATTAATTATATTGAAACAAAACATTAAATATAATATAGGTGGAAAGACCTCTAATTGTTCGAGAACAATTAGTCTACTAGTTTATTATTATTTTTTTTCTTCTCTTTTTTTCCAGGGACAGCTTTTATATTTCAAGAGATATTGAAACAATTTTTTCTTTATGTTATTGATCATAAAAAGTTATGGTACCAAATGACCCTTTGCCTAATAACTCCTTGAGCTAACACAGTTATTGCCCTTGTGTACGAAATGCTTGTTATCGCTACTCCTCTGAAACCATAAGAGATAGAGACTTGGAACTTTTACCAATGTCTTCAGTAAACTTAGAGGGTTCTTCAGTCTATTCATACCGAAAGGATCTGAGCCCCCCTTCTAGTAGTTATTGCCCCTGAAAGTATTTCAATTTCTATAAAATCACTTCCAACTTTTGTATTATTTATCGTAGAGACTTCGGACCACTTGGGATGGAAACGTCTACCTTGGCCGAACAAAATAACATAAAGGTCAAAGGTCAAGGTCATTTGAAAAACGGTTAATTAATGAAATTTTAGATCTTTTTTGTTAAGGGTGGTAGAGAAAAACTTTTTCATGGATGTAGTATGACATCTTACGACATTTTAAAGTTTAGCCCCTTGGCTCATACCTTTGAATAATTACAGAGTTATTGCCCCTATTGTACGAAATGCTTGTTATCGCTACTCCTCTGAAACCATACGAGATAGTGACTTGGAACTTTTACCAATGTCTTTAATACACTTAGAGGGTTCTTCTATCTATTTATACCGAAAGGATCCGATGCCTCCTTCTAGTAGTTATTGCCCCTTAAGTATTCAATATTCTATAAAATCACTTCCAACTTTTTTATTATTTATCGTAAAGACTTCGGACTACTTGGGATGGAAGCGTCTACCTTGTCTGAACAAAATGACATTAAGGTCAAAGGTCAAGGTCAAACCATAAAAAAAATAGCATATTTAAGTTTTTAACCTTTTTTTATTCAGTAATGCAGATAAAATGTTTAATTAATTATATTGAAACAAAACATAAAAAATAATATAGGTGGAAAGACCTCTAATTGTTCGAGAACAATTAGTCTACTAGTTCTTATCTGTATTTGTTTATATCTGAATACATTATGTGACATCACCTTTTCTCTTTAAATCGGTGATACCACCAACATATATTTACATCTACCGAGAATGATTACCTCTATTTCTGACAGAAACTTTAGTTAATTCATAGCTCTATAGAAACTAACAGGACTGATATCGACACGCCCCGTTTATCGATTGGTTAAAACCTACAGCGACTGAAACTGACAGGAAATTGACAGGACTGACATCTACACGCCCTGTTTATCGATTGGTCGAAACTAACAGCGACCTTAGAAAAATCACGAACTGCACGAAATTATCATGATGATGTTTGACTCAAATTCCCATAGGAGACGATTTGGCTGTTTCTTTTATCTAGCGTACTGATGTACATAAACAGTAATTAATTAAGTTAATTTAACTTACTTTTTACTATTAATTTTATATAAATAGTGCCTGTTTGGGAGGGTACCAGTTGAAATTGACACCCCGAGAAAACCATTGTCAACCTCCGCTTCGCGTCGGTTGACAATGGTTTTCTCGGGGTGTCAATTTCAACTGGTACCCTCCCAAACAGGCACTATTTATTTTATTATACTGAATGTCTTAATTTTATGGCAAATTTTACTGCTTTTATATAGAAAAGACGTGAGTTCTACGACGAACCGTACGCGCATAATTTACGCGCATGTGACAATTTGTTCGATCGGCCCGTTGCCAAGTGTGTTGCTAACGCTGAGGGTATTAGAACGGATTGTCAACTTTGTCTAAACCAATCAGATTTCAGTATTTAACATGAAAGTATAATAAATTAATTTGTTAAATGACAGATGTAAATATAAACAAATAAAATGCTTTCTTTGATGAATCATGCGGGTTATGAAGGAAGCGATAATTGCAGAAAAACGCGGGTTATGTATTTTTTCTGCAATGTCGCCACCTTGATAATAAATATATCAATCAGAAATTAAGACACCCCATACTTCTGTTGTTATGTTCATTTCTTATGCATTTAACCGACTGCGATCAATGTAAAAAAAAAAAACCCAACAAAATCTTTTGACGACATACCGGTATTTTTTCCGCAAAACCCGCAGTCGCCATACCCGTATGAACCACAAGGACAGCATTTGATTAAAAATCCAATTTTCTATCAATTTTGTTTTCTATCATCCAGGATGCAACCATCGATATGTAGTATATGGATTAGCTTTGAAACAAGAAACACATGTATCCATTCTCTCAACAACTGTATCCACGATTGTATCAACATCAGAGCCTGAATTCACCATCAGTGATTCCAATAAAACGTCACATCCTGACGAGCAGACGACTATTTCTAAGGACATTGACTCTGCAGTTCTTGTGGCCGGCGTCTTTTTGATCTACTTAGTGTTTTTCATATTTGCTGTAATGTTGTACAAAATGTTAAAAATCAACAGCGTCTGATCATTTCACTTAGAATAAATTTTTGTTTATTCAGTATGAAAAGTTTCTAGAGGCTTTTATGTTAACGATGTTTTAGATAATATTTCATTTTTTTTTCTCCAAAATCAGTGTAGTGCAGTGGTACGCATATATAATTAACCCATTTCCCGATCCCGTGACTGGGGCGTTAGAGAGGCTTGGTGGTCAACACATGACCCACCAGATCTACCTTCAATGTTTAGATCTGATCTGTTAAGCTTTAAAGTATTATTCAGTAAAGAAAAAATCCACAATTTTTAGCTTTTAATTTCGAGTAATTTCCTAATCTTTTTTACACATCTCTTCTTCTATGAAGGAGATCAGTATATAAAAATGGTGACGACCATCCGCCTCTCTTAAAGTGCAGTGTTTTATTATTTGATGTCTTTTAAAAAAAATAGTCACAGAAATTTTTTTTATAGTCTGATTAAGGCTTTCATGACATAATATTACAACCAATTACCCAGGAATCAGTGAAACGTGCACGTCTTATTACGTTAAGGTGTAGCCCAATGACCCGTGTATAATACGCATTCCGACATCGTTTCGCTGATGTGTAATCATTTGCTATTTTTTCCATGCACCTTGCAACAACAAGTTTGTCCCAGAACGCACACATAGAATTCACAGTAAAATACACTGAAGTTTTGTGATATATATACAAAATAGATCATGAATATATTTTTCATTTGGTGTTTTTTCTTGCCAAATGTGACAGTTGTCTAATTTTAAAATCGATTGACAGCTTTAATAAATGAAATAAGTATCAATGATACATATTCAAACAATAAAATGTTTTCTTTAGTGATTCATGCGGGATGTGAAGGTGGCGACATTGTAGCAAAAATACATAACCCGCATTAGCGTGTTATGTCATTTATTTCTGCAATGATCGCTACCTCCTTAATCCGCATACATGTTTATACATTTAAGGTTATTTAAGCAACAGGTTTTTTTTCTTATTTGGAGGATATGTCTCACAGAAAAAAGAAAAACTAAAAAAAAAAAGTACATATACCTGCATATACATGTATATTAAATGACAGGATGCACTTCAATTGTATATTAACAGCAGTGCATGACGGGATACATGCGCGGATCCAGGGGGGGGGGTCCGAAGAGTAATTGTGTTTTCCAGGGGGGGGGGGGGGGGTCCGAGGCTTATTTGCGTTAATTTTACCATGTAAATTTAATAAATTTTCATTTTCCAGGGGGGGGGGTCGGGACCCCCCCCCCCCCCCCCCTCTAGATCCGCGCATGGGATACAAATGTACTAGTTCAGGCTGATGAAGCAGTTCTGAATAATATGTTATTCCTTGGTTTATTCAAAGCAACATGAACAGAAATACATGAGTACACAAGAACAAGTTACTTACAGTAATACATTTTCTTAACAAACTGAATAAAACTCAAGTATAAAATACTATTACATGCAATGACTGTATATTTTATAAAAGGTCACAGAACTCCATCACGTCTACGAATTCTTCTGAGGAATCTTTATCATGACCTAGAAAAATAATTCAGAATGGATTAATCCGAATATATCTCATAAATCTCCATTCTTTTTCTCAATATTGTCGTTTAGTCCCTAACCACTTATCTATTTAAGTCATGCCAATAGAGAATGTTTTAATGACATTTTTAAATACTTTTTCTAAAGAACATCATGCTTGGGGCGATTTACTAGTAAATACTAGTATATAAGTACAAATATTTTCTCAATATTGATTAGAATTTGTTCTAATGCAATTAAGTGTATTTGCATAAAAACTCGCCGTTTCGAAAAAAAACCCAAAGTAATACAATTTTTAAAATCGACATCACTGGGCTTTAAATTGTACAATATTATTAATAGTTCGGTAAAAAGAAAAAGATGTGAATATTCTTTAACAGATTAATTGATAAAAAACCCCAAAACAATTATTTTATCTTAAAGTTCTATATGAACATGAAGCTTACCGTTTTAATCTCTTGATACTGTGACAAGTTATATTCCCCCCTGTAGAAAGAAACAATAAACAACAGGTGGTTAGCAGGTAATATTTGTAGATATAGTTTAGATACTTGAGAAAAGCGTCAGCAATCTCTCTCTCTCTCTCTCTCTCTCTCTCTCTCTCTCTCGTTTACTTACATTTCTCTTCCTAGTCCTGACATCTTGAATCCTCCAAACGGGGCCTGATAACATGGCGGATTGTAACAGTTGACCCTGGTTAAAAAAAATAATAACTTTTGTGATTTTTAAATACCGTCAAACATGTAAACTTGCAAGTTCATTGGCTGTTGCGTATCACAACGAGCAACACTTTCTAAGACGTTAATTACATTAACAACTCTAGCTATCAAATGGTAAAACAAGACATTAAAACCCTAAAACAAACGACCAGAAAGCATGGCGGACTTTACCAAACAGTGCCAGCTCGGACTCCCTGGACAAACAGCATGGCGGTATCGATATTGCTGGTAAAAATGGCGGCGCCCAAACCGTAGTGTGTTGCATTGGCTCGCTCAATGACTTCATCTAGGGAACTGAATTTAAAAATCTGCTGGACTGGTCCAAAAATCTGAACAAAAAAAACCCCAAAGATCATTTGGTAACATTTATATCACTGATTAAAGACATTTTCATCTGTTATCTGAAACTCCAGCAATACAATCGTCGGACAAATCTCTTTTTTCATTGCCAATTTTGCCTAACCACCCACCTCTTCTTTAGCAATCCTCATGTTGTCTTGGACCCCGGAGAACACTGTGGGTTTGATAAAGAATCCGTCACCTCCCACGGCCTCCCCTCCACACTCCACCCTAGCGCCCTCCTTCTTACCCGCCTCAATCAGCTCCAGAATCTTACTGTACTGCTCCTTGTCCACCTGTTCAAGGTAAGTAATTACTGGTACATATATAGTCATCCATCAATTGAAAAGATTTCTACATTATATAAATAGTGCCTGTTTGGGAGGGTACCAGTTGAAATTGACACCCCGAGAAAACCATTGTCAACCGACGCGAAGCGGAGGTTGACAATGGTTTTCGAGGGGTGTCAATTTCAACTGGTACCCTCCCAAACAGGCACTATTTATTTTATTATACTGAATGTCTTAATTTTATGGCAAATTTCACTGCTTTTATATAGAAAAGACGTGAGTTCTACGGCGAACCGTACGCGCATAATTTACGCGCATGTAACAATTTGTTCTATCGGCCCGTTGCCAAGTGTGTTGCTAACGCTGAGGGTATTAGAACGAATTGTCAACTCCGTCTAAACCAATCAGATTTCAGTATTTAACATGAAAGTATAATAATATATATTATTATACTTTCATGTTAAATACTGCAATCTGATTGGTTTAGACGCAGTTGACAATCCGTTCTCTCTCCCTCGCATGCTTAGCAACGGGCCGATAGAACGAATTGTTACATGCGCGTTAATTATGCGCGTACGGTTCGCCGTAGAATTCACGTCTTTTCTATATAAAAGCAGTAAAATTTGCTATAAAAATTATGACATTCAGTATAATAAAATAAATAGTGCCTGTTTGGGAGGGTACCAGTTGAAATTGACACCCCTCGAAAACCATTGTCAACCTCCGCTTCGCGTCGGTTGACAATGGTTTTCTCGGGGTGTCAATTTCAACTGGTACCCTCCCAAACAGGCACTATTTATATATTATTATATTTTCATGTTTAATTTACTGAAATCTGATTGGTTTAAAAGCAGTTGATAATCCGTTCTACTACATGCGCGTAAATTATGCGCGTACGGTTCGCCGTAGAATCCACGTCATTTCTATATAAAAGCAGTAAAATTTTCTCTAAAATTAAGACATTCAGTATAATAAAATAAACAGTGCCTCTTTGAAGCGGAGGTTGACAATGGTTTTCTCGGGGTGGCAATTTCAACTGTTACCCTCCCAAACAGGCACTATTCATATAGTGTTACCTAAACGTCGAGACAATTTCTCACTGCTCTTGTTTAGCAGACCTTTCGTTTCTTTCTTCTACGTCCTAAGGACACATTTTAATATAGTTAATTTGCTATGCTTTAGAGGATACACACAGATTCCACTTCAATTAAAGAACAGAAGTATTCCCGCCGCATGGATGACCAAGAGCTTACACCTGTGAAAAAAAACCCGCCAAATCACACGGAGTAACGTACCTGTGGACCGTTCTTTGTGGTCATTTCATACGGGTCTCCGTATGTTCTCTGTTGCGCTAGTTCCCGGGACTTGGCCACGAATTTGTCGTAGATCTTCTCGTGCACGAAAGTCCTGCTTCCCGCCACACAGCACTGGCCCATGTTGGTCATCACCGCCTCGTGGGACCAGGTGGCTGCTGACTCAACTGTTGGTAAAACCCATGGTAACAAATCGGTCATTTCCGCTCGCTAATATAAGTTATATTTTCGCGAGCGAAAATGGCCGAGTAATTACGATTGTTATAAGGTCTGTAGTAGAAAAAAAGTTTAATCCTGGAAAATTTGCGATTGTTAATTATCTTAAAATTTGATACGAACTATCAGCATCGTCCATGACGACATTTGGACTTTTCCCACCAAGTTCCAGAGTTGTACGTTTGATGTTGGTGGCTCCAGAAGCCTGTAGAATGATCTGTCCCACCTATATGTACAAGGTCATAGTTTTAAAAAAATCGTAATACAAACAAGAATGGCCGAATTTCAAAATTATTATTACGTGTATTTATTTGCCAAATTTGCCAAAATGTACCTGCTCACGTGTGTTTGAAGAAAAACCTATTCGCACTAAGATCTATTTGATATTTCAAACGTTATATAGTCTGAAAAGATTATAGTTGCTAAATAGGTTGTATTTTTATATTTTTAAATTGGAGATATATACGAAATGCTACAATTTATAGTTTGATCAGAGATAACAAAACTCATGATAAACTTAAAATGACATCTCACCTCTGTGGATCCTGTAAACGCTATTTTGTCCACCTCTGGGTGTGCTGTAATGGCGGCACCAGCGGTCGGCCCGTAACCATTGACAACGTTCACCACTCCAGCGGGAATTCCAGCCTAAAATAATTTTATAAAAACCCGCTACATTGGAATGAAAATCAAAGAATATACTTCATTTCACTATATTTTTCATCTAAAACTACCTCTTTGCAGAGAGCGGCCATGTACAGGGCCGTGAGGGGGGTCTGTTCTGCGGGCTTGAAGACGATCACGTTCCCACAGGCCAGGGCCGGGGCCAGCTTCAGGGCAAACATACACACGGGGTAGTTCCACTTTAAGACACATACAAATAAATATTAGTGGAATTGTTACCCCCAAAAAGGCGTCATTATGATATTAAAACCAAAACACTTTGTATGTTATATGCTTTATGTTCAAATAATGAATATAGGGATAAGTAAATAAGTTTTGTACTCAATAATATGTTATATTTTTTAAATTATAGCCACAAACAATGATCATGCCGATTTCAATGTTAGTAGAATTTCATGCTATTTTTCAAGAACGGTTCACGCGAGGATTTACAGTCCTTACCGGAATGACTGCTCCACAGATACCGACGGGCTCGTGCCGAGTGTAACACATGTAATCCCCATCTGTTCAATAATGATGTTAGATGAGCATGAAAGAAAGAGTCGTTAATATTCATGACCTTTAAAGTATGTACTACAATATGTAGACATCTCCACTTACCAACAGGAATGGTTTTCCCGCCAATTTTATCAGCGGATCCGGCGTAGTATTTTAACATGTTAGCTGAGAACATCATCTCTCCAAAGGCATTCATGTACGGCTTTCCATTGTCCAGAGTTTCAAGACTCTGCGCAAAGTTGAGAAAGATAACAAATTTTAAAAGAAGTGCGAGTTATCTTTCTTTGCGTGGAAGATTCAAATATAGACGCGGGAAAACTTACACCTAGGTATTGTGCGTCCCTTTCCATCAATTGTGCAACTTTGTAAAGCAAGGCACCTCGTTTGCTGGCGTCCATGCGTCGCCATGGAGATCCCAGTTTAAATGCTGCCTTGGCAGACTCAACGGCTTTGTCTATGTCCGCCTTGATGAAAATGAAAAACAACGTCGTATATAATCCGGGACATGATTTGTTTATTGATTGCATTGAGGAGAAAATAATTGTGTACGTGGATGGAAACTTATGTTACATTTCTTGTGACAGCCTAAATGCTGTGTCATATGTAATGGGGAAAACTGGGGATTAAGATACGACTACATATCAATAGTTCTGACCTTGTCCCCCTCTGAAACGTCACAAATTTTCTGGCCAGTGGTCGGATTGATGGTAGGGAAAGTTTTCCCGCTGACGGAATCCACAAACTCGTTGTTAATGAAGAGCTGAAAGATGACGGTTGAAACATGAAAGTAGAGACCACTAAAGCAGATTTAAGTATTGCTTGATCTCTCTCTCTCTCTCTCTCTCTCTCTCTCTCTCTCTCTCTCTCTCTCTCTCTCTCTCTCTCTGTCATACATTATACACAAGTGCGTTCAGTGTGTTCACATATAAACGGCAAATCTATGCCTTTCAATAATCTGATTCATATTCTGCTTTAATATATTTGTGTGTGCACAAAGTTAGGAAATACATTGTTAGCTTTCGTTAACAGAACAGCTACAAAATACGGAAGCCCACTGGTGCCAGGTGAAAAAAATATTTTATCTGGCGGCCGCTAGATAGTTTTCTGGCGGCCGCCACATAATTATTTGGCGGCCACCAGATAATTATTTGGTGACCGCTAGATAATTATTTAACGACCGCCACATAATTATCTGGCGGCCGCCACTTATCATCTGGCGGCCGCCAAATAATTATCTGGCGGCGGCCAGATAATTATTTGGCGACCGCCAGATAAAACCTGGCTTCCTGATGCGTGCGCATATTTTAATGGGAGCTTTTAGGGAGTAGTGGATATACTCTAATCTATTAGTTATATTAACAATGCAAAGCTTAAGTTTTGAAACACTGGTAGAGTGGAATGTACATTAAACTTTATTCAAATCTAGAATGATTTAGATGTCAGGGTTTTTTTTTTACCACGACAGCTTGCACAGACAATTTTACAAATGCGGATCCAGCTATGACTTCATAAAGATAAACTAAGATACTAGTAAATGTATACTAGCTTTTGTGGCCATATAAATAAAACTATTTAACTGACTGTATTAAATCTGTGTTGTTAAACTGTTAAACAGCGGCTCTGTCAACATCCATCTTCTCAACTAAATATAAATACAACAACACACACATTTCCACAAAATAAATTTTATGGCGGCCGCCAGATAAATTATATGGCGGCCGCCAAATAAATTATGTGGCGGCCGCCAGATATTATATGGCGGCCGCCAGATAAATATGTGACGGCCGCCAGATAATTATTTTTTCACCTGGCACCAATGGGCTTCCGTAACAAAAGATGTGTGAATGGACTACTTATTCTTAATCATCCACGTAAATTGTTAGTTAACTATAGTACTTTCCTGAGACATAGAACCATTTTAACAAGAGCTTGGACTTTCAGTGGGACATAACTATCTATTAATTGCGTCAAAACAAGTTAAAATGACACTGGTTTCAAGCGAAATATACACCGATCGCGTAGTCTTAGCTCAAAAGCCAGACAAATCTTGTTGATTTCAAAGTGCCATATCTGAGTGGTCAGCAATGAAATAGACAGACCTACGTCACATTGCTGTTTGACACAACTACCCAAAGTCCAAGCTCTTGTTAAAATGGTTCTATATACTTGACATACTTTTGTAATTATGAAGAAAATGCCATTAATTAAGAAATATGGAATCATTCTTTGATTATTATGAGGTGATAATTTCGATGGGGACGTGATCAAATCCAATAAAGCCCGAAGGGCTTTATGATAGATTTGATCACGTCCCGACCGAAATTATCACCTCATAATATTCAAAGAATGATTCCTTATTACTTATATTTATATAATTCAAGCCATTGTACGATTAAATATTTAAATATAAATAAGCAAACCCCGTTGGCGCCTCAATTTGGCGTCATTTGAAAGAAAGTGGGCGCTTAAGATGTAGATTCGGCAGGAATCTGGGCGCACAAGTAGAGTGGAAATTTCATCAATCAATTTTGCACATTTTCCGAATTATAACCGTTATTTGGTTTCTGCTGGACGTGGAATAGGTAGAAAAATGTTTGTAATGCAAAAGGTTTCATCAAAATATGGGTCTAAATATAGCAACACGATGCAATTCATGCAAAATCATACTTATTTACAGCTGTTTTTAAATGATTTTATTGTTTCTGGGTCTTCTGTCCACAAATTTGAAACGTGCAAAGATGACATATTTCAACATTAAAGATGTCGCTTTTTAAAAAAAGATGGAGAGATGACCCAGAGAAGACTAATTATGTACTTTTTCAAAATATTTTTGGGAGGATAAAAAACAAAGTCCATGGATATGACAATGTTGTTTCAAACACTACTTTATACCTCATTTTGTGAAGTCACGCATGGCTCAATGGTTTCGTCCTGGATTAGTGAATACATACATGCGGTGTTTGGGGTTCAAATCCTACCGGTGACTCCTTTTTCATTTTTTTAACTTTTTTGTTTTTGACTGTATGTTGATATAACATTATGTTGAATTATAGAATACCGGTATATTTTAATTTGCCGTTATTGATTTCTGCTGTATGAACACTATTTTCTGTTCTTATTACTAGTTTATTAAGATATACGATATAAATGAATTAAAATATGTATGGATTAACATTTCCAATATAACTAGTTATCGGTTTACCCTCTCATTGCCATTTTTAGAACGCTTGTGAGTTTTTTTTAATAGCCGAAATAGACATGTACTTCAACTCTCAGCATGATATAGTTTTGAGTAATTAATTTTTGTTCAAATCTGTACATAGCATTTCGAGGTTATAGACATTTAAATCACTATTGATTCGTGTCGATGATTCCTGTAAACTTATAATCTTGTGCGCCCAATTTCTTATGGGTTATATAGTACAAAATCGATACGTAATGTTATCACAGGCAAAGACACTGGACAAATTACATAACCCGCGTCTGCAACGTCGCCACCTTCATATCCCGCATAAATCACCAAAGAAAGCATTTTATCTTGTTTAAACTATTCTCTTTATAAATTTTGCCTGTCCTTTATACATATACATGCATCATAAAAAAAAAACTAGTGATGTTTAGCTTGTGGTCAAGGCCACATTACATGCTGATTGCAGCCACGAGTTATGTCCAGCAATTAATATATAGTAGGAAAGCACTAGAATTGACCTACTTTTCAAATGCATTCTTACCTTTGTGAATTTGACTTCAGGATTCCGAATAGGTGGAGGAAATTGGGCCATGTCGTCACTAATTAGTTGCACTGAAACGCACTGACAGTAGTGAAATGGGGTAAGTTGTTGATATGTCCGTGCGTTATCTATCTAAGGCTGAACAATAAATGTATGGCGGTCAAAACGGGTCTTCAAAGGATAGCATCAGTATTTCAGAATGTGGACATTATATGATATTCGATAGATTTTTCGAGATATTTGATAATTTTTAAAAATAATTAATGTATATAAATGGGGTTCCCGTACGACCGGGTATTCGTTGGGCGGCATATTAAATATCCTGTCTTTTTCACCCGATCATCTTCTCCCCGCTGTTTACGATCAACTTTTTATATATCGCAAAAATTAAGAAACGCAAAATTTAAGACATGCGGAAATTATGTCAGCTTTGGGGTACTATGATTAAAAAGTACTTCTTAAATCGCAAAAATATTTATTTACGCCAAAATAATTAAAAAAAAGTTGACAGAGGTGCTTTATATTTTATAACACTTAATTTAAATTTAAAGCACGCGGGAACCCACCCCCCTTCCGGGATATTTCTTTTTGTTTTAGCATCAAAGTGATTTTTTTTTCGATGTTTTAAAACATTCACATATTAGTATAATAATAATACATGTGCATTACTATCTTCGCAATTATGTTAAACGTCAATTTAGAATGGTGGCGGTTCCTCTCACGGACCATCGTCGGAAACCCACGGCCAGTAAGCGTATGCGAGACTGGCCTTGAGTTTTCGACGATGCTCACGGACGGGATTTCATATCACATACTTATATATTCATGTACTTTTATCAGAAAATTTATCGCCGTTATCTATCAGTTGAGTCTATACTAACACATCACCCGACTGACACAAATGGGTACGTGTGTACATATATATGTAAGGGTTTTATAGAAGGTTAAAAAAATGACCCGAGTTTGAGTCCCGATACTCAATATTGAATTCTGTGCGAGAATTTCTTCTTACAATTAGTTTCTTTTATTTTCAAACCTAAAATCTGCCCCTCTCTAGGAACCACTTGATGGTGCCTTTTAATCCCTAATGTGAATGAGAGACTCTAAAATTTTCCTCTTCCACAGGGACGTCAGTCAAAGTTATTCAGTCTCGACGAATCTCACTGAAATTATCTTGCTCCATCAAACTTCTTATGACCCATTAGTAGCCTGTAATTTTATAAATTCCAAATACTTTATAAATGGTATCTATAAATTTATTTGTACTATTTGTATCTCAACTTGGTAGGTAAAGGAACTTCTAGGAAAATATATTATCGGTACTAGTATATAATATAAAGGTAAAATTTCTGTCTTTGGTATCTGCTATTTTTCAGGAAATAGAAAACAAGAATCTTCCTGCTTTCTTCCGTCTGCAGGGGAAGCGATGTTCCAGTTGTCAATCGCAACTTCTCGGGCCTTACCGGCAGAGCTCGGGAGAAAAAAAGCCGGATTTTTTCCCCGAGCTCTGTCCAAAGGCCCAAGAAGTTGCGATCGACGGTCTTGTGTGTCGTTGTGATTCGGCAATGTTTAATCAGAATGCCGAATTGCCCATTCGCGAAAATCACAGTCTATATAGTCACAACAAAATGACGACTGTCCAGATATAAGCCGACAAAGCCTATTTGTTAGGTTCAGGCGGAAGTTTTGGAAACTTAGTGTCGCAATCGTAATAAATCTTCACCGCTTATTGGAACGCCTTCCTCGAATCAGTATCAGCTTTACTGTCACCTTTCTACCGTCCTAGCGGCATCTCCAAAAACACGAATGGCATCATTCATTGTGCAACGTTTTTGGAGACCGTGGTTTTTACCTTGTCGCATCTTCAGCGCTATTCCTGTCACACCGTTTCGACCCTTCATCCCCGACACGTCACGACCTGTAAGCTTTTACATTCGATTCTCTTTGACATCTTTTACGCACACCTGCTAAAGTACCGGTATTTTTATACGTGTTGTCGAATCAATTACAACAAGCAAACATTTTGACTAGAAGAGTCGAGCTATGATTCTCAAAGACTTTACCTAGTGTCAATACGAAGTTTGTACGATGCAATCCCATGAGCAACTGTCAAGAAAGAGTCGGGACCTTGAAAAGACTGGTTTTAATTACTAGTAGGTTACTATTGTTTTAAATCGTATCAAAAGCATAAAAACATAAGTGCTATTCTTTGTGGGACTCGTCATCACATTTTATTATTTCAAGCTTGAATGGTTATAAGTTATTGTTTTAAAAAGTCCTATCCTTTTACAAATGCAACGATTACACAGCAATTCACGACTTTGTCGAGTCTCTTTAAAAAGAGGTTGCAGCATCGTAATCACCCACCAATGTCAAGGCATTAAGCTAAACCATAGTTACGACTACTCTAAAGAATCGTCACGACCCATCACCAAGATCTTTGTTCATGTCAGGATAAGTCGGAACTGCAGCTCGGGGACGTGAGGTTTATAATATGCATGGACTCTACATCTGATGCATGTTTAGCAGAGCGGGGTCTTCCAAGCGCAAAACAGTCGTGGACGACCGTTAACAGGTCTCAGAGGGGGGGGGGGGGGGGGATCTGATACCTGTATAGTTAGGTTTCTAGAGCGATGGTTAACCTTTGTTAATCGTTCTTACTTTTCTAACTTCAAGGGCCAAAATCAATCATTAAATAAATAGAAAGTTTAAGACGTTTCGGAATGGTGCCACAGTATGTGTTTAAAATTAAAAAAAAAACAGTTTTGGAGAAGTTCAATTTGATTCCTCACTATACAGATAATAATATTGTTTCAGTGTAGAAAATTTTAATGTGAACATCAAATACCAAACAATTCAAGAAGAAATAAACAGAAGACACACACGTTATTGCAATGTCCGAGTAGTTCTTGGAACCATTTACTAAAAACAGAGATCATTCTGGAATTCTACAAATGGACACAAGCTTTTCTATGTGCTATCTTAATTAATCTACATACATATAAGTATAATGTATATACTAGTTATTAAACCATGCGTTTTAAATTGCAATTTTAACTAGGATTTTTGTTTGTCTTTTTTTCCTTCGTCAAGTAATTTGTTATAACCAATTATATGATATACTATTCCATGTTTTTATCATCATTAAAACAAATCAATGAAACTTTACTATAGATCAAAATATACCGAAAAATATTGGTCGATACGCTAACTCCTAGTTATAAAAGATGATTGTTCATCAATGCTATACATTGCTTGTGGTGGTCAAACTGGTGCTATAGCAAGTTATTTCATTGCATTTTGGTGTCGAAATTAGCAATAACTTTAATATTTTTTCTAAACATGTCATTCTTTAATAAAAAACAAAAAACTATGTAAACAAGTTTCACACGCACATACATGTAATAACACACACGTTTCAGGAAATCTACTCTGTTCTAACTATTAACAAGAGGTAGCTAATGGATGAAATAAGAATCATGTGCCAAAAACAATAAGGTTGTTTTATGCTTTCAATAACACACATATTGTAAAACATTTATTTTTGAAAGTGAGAATTAATCAAATAGAGTGGATCATGTCACTCTCGGCTTAATCCATTAAACCGAAGGGATTAACTCAACTGTTTCCATGCCATTAATCATTATAATAACAACAATATGGTGGATTTCTTGACCATATATATCATATATATATATACTTAAATTGTATAGCATGTTACTTCATGGGTACAAAATTGAACTAAAAGATCAAAACGTATTTGCTGCTCTTCCATTTGTGTACCTTTTCATATAAATGAACATAACAATGAACAGATTTAAACGTTCTAAAAAGCAGTAACTACAAATTGTAAAAAAAAAAAAAAAAAAAAAATACCTCCTTGTCACAAAGAGGTACATTAAGTAACTACTAGTAAGTAAAGTCAAAAGTATCAAACACTAAGTATTATGCCGCTTAAGGATTTCTTAGATTCATTTTTGGTCACACAAGATATAAGATACAGTAAAAAAATTAAAAGAAAAAATTGAGTACATGTTCTATGATGTAAAAATGAAAGAGTACATTTCAGAGTGAATACGTACGTTGGTGGGTTGAAACTGACTAGACAAAATGATTTCTCGATGTTTGGGTATTATATTAATACATGTACATAGTATAAACGAAAGGCTGCTGGTCTTCAATACTTAAAGAACCAGGCACATGTAATACCATGATGGCATACGCTGATTTTCTTCGAATAGAATTTTTAAAAAACCCACCCAAATTTCAAAAAATTGTCTTACGCAGATTGAAACTACAAGATTTTCTTCATTTTCAGTTTCTATCGAATAGTTGTCAGATAAAAAAAAAAGGAATTAGTTTAATTCATAATCATCACGAAACAAAAACCTGTAAATCATTATGGAATGCATAGAATCATATTGTACTGTATGGTTTCAGTTGAATATTTGTTTTTTCGGACTTATCTAAAACCTGAATATAAAAAAACTGGCAAGTAATGTCGCAAGAAGAAGAACACCGGAAGTTGCTCTAACTGCTTCCTGTGAGTTGCAGGCTTCCTTGTTGCAGTAACAGGTGTCCGCGGTGTGATATTCGTGACATCCTTTGGGGTACCAAGACTTCGTTAGACTGGTTGTGTTGTAACAGTACCTGGTCACTATTTCCTCTGTTAAATGAATAGAATATTAAGTTCTTTAATAACTATGTAGTAGTGTACTTGACTGTTTAACAACGTAATATCTGCTACACTGAGATGGGTTTGATAAAAGACGGGCCTTAGACAGAAAACCCAGCTTTCCTCAGGAAAAAACAATGAAAACTTTACAGAATTATTTGGTTCAATTCAACACTTATCAAGAGTAAAACAATGGTTGGATAATTTCATATGCAAGAAAACTACATTGTTAGATCCATACTTTCTTCAAAATCAACACATGCAATGCAGCAAATTTCATAGAATACTAGTTACTGTGGTCAGTTGCCTTGATAAGTCATTTTTTTAAAAAAGCACCATAATTACCTCCAGCATAGGCATTGGTAATCATTTTACCACATGCGCGCGCATTTTTGACACCGATGTCGTCACAGGAGACGAGGACGCCAGCCTTGACTGCCTCATCCCGAGAGTATCCGAAAGTACGACCGCACTTGTCTCCATATTTCTTGTTGGCAGAACTACAGACGTAGCACATCAAAGGATCTGTTCAAAGATGTCAAAAAACATTAATGTAGTTTGGCTGACCGTCTTAATACTGTTACATGATGGTTTATGTTATAGACAGTTCGGCAATGTTGTTGATGCTCAGTTTTACCATTGTCGCTTATCTTTATTGGTTGAAGTGTTTGTAAGCTTACATGTATTTTGTATAACTCATCTGAAGACTGATTTATTATAAATGAAAAAAAATTACCAAATGACAACCCACACCATAATTTCAACATTTACGATATGAAACAATGAAGAAGTTTTTGAACAGTTTTTTAGACAGTAGCACATATTCATCTCACAGAGTTGAAACAACAGCGCAATAATTGCTTTTGTTTCGAGATAAAATGTCGTCTTACCACAGTTGAGGATCTGTTCGCCTTTTATTGGGTCCCTCACTTTCTTGATATACTGGCCCCGAGCAGACGACCACTCACAACAGATGTAGCCATTGGAATTCTTCCAGGGGAAGCAAGTCTCAAGAAACGGCTTGCAGGCGTTGTGTTTACATATATTCACTGTCAAAAAGTAAAAGTGTAAATTGTTGGTCTTGTTGAACTCCGACATGGCTCTTAAAATCAATAATCAAGAGTGCAGTGGCTGAAGAACACAAGAATCGTATGTATACAAATTGGTTTTTATTTATTTTTATTGAAATATCAAAATCAGAGAGGCAGACACTAAACGGATGGACAGACAGATAGGAGAACAGACAAACGAATAGACAAAAAAGGAAGGAAAGAAACGGATACATCAAGTTAAATATGCATGACTATTGCCATCATATACAGATGTTTACAGCGGGCATTTTGAACAACGTTGAAACAATGTTGTTTCAACGTCAGGCAGTAACGTGCAACGTTGTATCAATGTTGAAATATGATTGTATATGAAAGTTGAAGCAACGTTGAAAAAGTAACGATGTTTCAACGTCAAAATTCAGCAACGTTTATTCCACGTATTGATGGGTCCGCATCCCCTTACCACTGACCTAGTTAAAGCATTTAGCTAATGTCTTAACAAAATAAAGAATGCTTTTTAATGTAATCGGAAATGTTTTTTTTTTAACTCATTAAAGTGGAAGAAAAACAAAACTTATTTTATTTGGAATGAAAGTTGAACAATGTAAAAATATATAATAATGTTAGAATTGTCATCATTATATATATCATCAAGTTTCTTAGATGCACCCTCTACATAAGGCTTTTTAAAAAATAATTTTGAAAAAAATATAAGTAAAACCTCAATAAAATAATCTACCGAGTTAAGAAGAATCAAGTTGGTTTCTATACTTAACTTGTACAGTTTCATCTAAAACATTGTTTTTAAAACATTAAAAAATGGTTGACGCCTTCAACGTTAAAAAAATGTTGGGTCTTTAAAGTGGAATCAAATCATTTATAAAATGATAATATACCATAAAATTACGCTTAATATTTGTAACTCTCAACTAATATAAAGAAACATAATTTAATGCATGGTTTGAACGTTGAAACCTTAACGTTGATTCAAAGTTGAATAATGTTTGATCAACTAGGTAATGAGGATAGTGCATGTTAATCTTTAAAATCAAACAGGATGCAAGACTTACATTGTGTGTATCTTTTCCTATGTTTCACTCAAAAGATAGACACGATCGAGTTTTACTGACATCACCCATTGTTCTCCTAATTAAGCGTGGCCTATCGTACAAATTTGCAAATTACAAAACATACCGGTAATGGTTCAACATAGAACAGCTGATAATCATACACCTTGAATAATTGGAATATTCGTTACGCTCTAGGGGTGTAAGAACATCTACATTGTAATCTGGGACGGGGAGCGGGACGGGGCGTCCAAATTAATTAAATGGTCTCTGGACAAAGGACGAGAGAGAGAGAGAGAGAGAGAGAGAGAGAGAGAGTATACGCTTTAAACGAATAAAGTGTTCAAGCACCCGTGACACCAAACACAAGCGAACTTACAATTCACCTTAAAATCTACGAATAACTTATACAGTAAGCGTTCCATATAAATCAAAAGTGGTCAGCAATATAACCCGTACAGTAAAACAGTTGACATCCCTCCCCCCCCCCCCCCCGTCTTCAATGTTTGTATTCGATGTTTTGCCCTTGTGCAGTCTCCTTCCAATGACAATGAATTGCAAAATCAAGTCTTCGAATATTCAATCAATAAAATTTCGACACGTAAATTGGTGTGAAGAGATAATCTAATGCTTACCCTGAGCTAAAATGGCCGGCACACAAAATATAAGGAAAGCCAGTCCTGAGTTAACAAGCGTCTTCATCTTGATAAAGGTGAAAATGCCGGCATCCAAAAAGGTCAACTACGATATGTGCGCATGCCTGCGCGTGTAGTATTGATCGATTTACAGTGCCTCGGGGGCCCTAGAACTCAAGAAAGCATAATCAAATCCTATTGTGCTCGGGCGGTTGATCTCAATAGAATTTAATCCGCTTTTAAGAAATGGGTGCCTTAAGATACTGGTCATTTAAATTTTTTGTAGTGGTTTATGAAATTCATAAACACACAGAGAGAGAGAGAGAGAGAGAGAGAGAGAGAGAGAGAGAGAGCGTTTTCACAAACACTATGCTCGGATCTAAGTACAGCAGTGCTGGGGAGAGGGGTGGGGTCCGGACTCACATTTAATTCTTTGACAAATTTTCAGGATCCGCGCATGAACACGATTTTTATAATCCGTCTGTGTTGATGCACATGAAGTTTCAATTTCATTTTTAAAAATATTGACATCAACGAAGTAATTTTGTGACCTGGTATATATATGATCCAGAGATTCGTCAGTTTTATAAACAAACAAACGGCTAAGTCAACGATTGATAAATTGATATGTTCAGGCTATTGTAATTATTGAAAATCGTTCATGCACAACAATTCTATTTCGAAATTATTGATAGCTTTCTAATTTGCAAAATTATTGGGGCGGCGACCGCCGCCCCTGCCGCCCCTGTTCCGACGCATTTGCCGACATCAAATTGTGACTATAGTTTATGATTTATAGTCCAGTCATTCTAGCCAAAATATGACCAAACCTCAAACTAATTGCAACAGAATGTTCTTCTAGTTTTCCAAGCTGGTTTAGATGAACTGTTGAACATAAAAAAAATCGAGAATGTTTGGATGAAGGGAAATTGTTAATTTTGGGTGAAAACCTTGGATTTTGATGAAAAATCGCAGAAAACTGGAAATTTGCCGTGTCTAAAAAACAAAAATAGCAACGGACTAAATTTTTAAGAAAGTCAATAGATCTTATTACAGTTATGATTTATTTCAACGTTGATGAACTGCAAAGTTCAGGAAATTGAAAATTTTGGGTGAAAACTTTGGATTTTGATGAAAAATCGCCGAAAACTGGAAATTTGTTGTAACTAAAAAAAGAAAATAGCAACGTACATAATTTTTAATCAAGTCAATAGATCTTATAACAATGATAAAAAAAATTAAACTATGATGATTTTTGAAGTATAGAAAGTGATAATTTTGGGTGAAAATGTTAGTATTTTTGATAAAAACTGGGAATTTATGTTTTCTTAATGAAAATTAAATTATATCATGAGTCTTCAAATTAATTTTATATATATGTTAAGTGTTTAGATGGATCAAATAATGACCAATTCGTAAATTCAATAGATCTTATAACAACAATAAAAAACGATTGATCGGTATGATACTTTTTTTTAAACCAAAATATTTACTTTATATGATGACAAAACCATGGAATTGTTTTACCGAAACCCCTTAATTATGCTTATTATGTTTTTGCGTATTCTACATAAATCTTTAGAAGTTGATTGTCACTTAATCGTCCATGTCAACTGTTTTGCTCGAATTTGTACAACCAGTTCCTTTACATTCGCCACAAGCTACTGAACATTCAAGTCCGTTTTTTCTACAAGTACATCTTTTAGTGTCACAGTTTGTCTTACAATTGCATCGAATAATGTTCAGCAATTTAGAGGAAGCTGCGTCCATTGTACACGTAACTGGAACAAGGTTTCCATTAGCGACTTTCCAACCCCATTCACACGGATTTAGATTGTCCTTGTTCATCCACATTTTCATTTGAAGATAAGCCCTCTGGCTATGAAATGAAGCCGCATTTGATGTTGGCGGCAAAGTATGAATTTGAACGCATGTTTTGTTTGTCAATACTCTTGCAGCAAACTTCCTGTAGCGAAGAACATTCAGTCCTTCATATGGAGCACCATTATATAAAGAGGAAATAATGTTTTCACCAGCAGAAATAACATCATCCTTTGCGTTAGCATTGCATAGTAACTGTGCCTGAGTCTTGAGAAAGTCATGTTCTCCAAATTTCTTTAGGGTCGCTGCCTTACTGACACCGAACATTCTTGAAGTTGTGTCACAACCACTGATAGCATGAATTAAAGGTAACAATGTACATAGCTCCTCACCAAGCAGCAATTTGGTCTTCAAAATATCCCATATTTTAATATGTGTGTTTACTTTTGACACATTGCCGGATTTGAATATCAGCGAATTTGATGTAACATCCGCATGATGAAGGAGTAGTACCAAAAGATCAGTGTCCTCTCCAAGCAAAACAGTTGGTTTTGTTTTCGCCGATTCGATGGTAGTAAGGGCTATCAATACATCAGCATCGGCATCTGCGTGTTTTGTTTTGATTCCCTTTTCTACCATCTTTGCACTCAAGAGATTAATAAAGTTTTGCTTATTCTCAATGTTTGCTAGAAACATTTCTGTTTTAGATTTGAAAGGAGTTCTATCTGTGAATGAAACTTTTGTGCCTATATGATTCCTTTGGTGCGCCGCTGGTGAGTGGCATCTTTAGTATCTGGACCCGAAGCATATCCATCAAATACAACTATAGCTTTACTGTATTTCCGTTCTACGCTGTCAATGTACCTTTGACAAATTTCACCGAAAGAAAGTCCGCTTTGCCAGTGTATACGATGGAGAAGAGAGCCGCCATCAATAACATACTGAGTTTCGTCGTTTTCGCTCATTTCAAATGCGCAACAATCGCCCTTTCCCCAAATAGCATCTCCAAGACTAGACTTTTGTGCTGTTCGCATGAGACCATTTGGATCAAACATTGAGCTGGGATGACTACAGAGTTCATAGGTGAATATTTCGGACTGATCTTCATATATGCCATTTGATGCAGCAAGAAAGCGCTGGAAGAGAAGCTGTGAATCAACAATAATGACATCATCATCAACTTTGATAGCCGATTTTGCACTTTCCTTTTAAATGAAAATTCATCTATTTTGTTTCCGTCCATGGACTTCAGTATTTTAATACCTAATTCCTTCGAATTATCAACATTGACAAATTTGTCCGCCGAGACCCCTGTTTCTATGTTTCGCAAACTCGTTTCCTCTACAAAAGGACTTCTGCTAATAAGAAACGATAAAAATGTTTTCAAATCTTGACAGTCTCTAGATCTCCTTGGCTCCCCACCTTCTTTATGTTGGTCACTTGTCCTGGAGTTGTGACGATTGTATCATTTCTGGTTTGGCTGGTCCTATTAACTGTGTTACATCCTTTTTCTCTTAGTTGTGTTATTTCTTCACCATTTTTTAGAGACACCCGACAAAAAACACAAGCATCCATCATTACCTAAAAAAAAAGAAGATCAAACTGTTAAGATGAGATTTAATTATTTTGATTTTGCTTTCATATTATTTTTATCATATAAGATTTGTTTTGTCAATGAATACAATATTAAAAAAGATATATATGTTGACTTATAACCAATAAATTATTCCGGTGTATTATCTGTTCTCAATTGAATTGTATAATGGTATTTTTGTTAAATATTAATTTCCCTCTGTTAGTTGATTAATAAATATTCATTTTTTATCATTTTATTTTTTTTTAAATTGTCTCATCCTGTCCTCCCTATTTTTTTTAATTTCATCCTAGCCCCCATACTAACATTAAAAAATAAATGGTAGCTCCATAACACAATTTGTCTGCATCGATTTTGTATTTGATTATCGGTAGAACTTCATTTTTCCATGAATTAAATTTGGTTATATTGTAACCTTTTTGCCACTATCGGCGTTCCATAGTTTTTTTTTTCGTCAGCAACTCCTTGCAAATTTCCCTTTTTACCGGACTATTTAATGTATGTAATGTATATACTGTAGTCCAAATATAAAAAAAACAGAGCTGTTTTGTATGTGATTTCTGGTTTAGAAACCTCGGCAAACCGAAATGAGCTCATTTCTGCCGCGTACTACATTTTGACGTTTCCCGTGTATCTACGCCTTTTAAAAACATCCAAAATACCTTGCATGGTAGCGTTAACTCTTAAGAATGTTAAATACGTATAAAACTTTTATAAATAAGTTTTATATTAACTTACCAGAATGAAAAGGATGGAACCTAGATGCGTCGTCTGCAGTTGACCATTACGAGTTGTCTCCCATATCGTCATTCTTAATCTACGGGCGCCATATCGTTCCATAATATTTGAAGTAAAATCTAGATTTTTTTGGGGCCAAAATTGACGACTTTCCCCTATTTCGATTTTTCTCGATTTTTGATATGTTTTTTATACGTTATATTTCTCACGAATTCCACAAAAAACATTTCTGTTGCAATTAGTTTGAGGTATAACCATAGAATGACTGGACTATTATCCAGCTTTAATTCGGTCGTAAGTCCTAGTAGTTTGAGTTCATTTGTTAAACACACCGATACTGGTACTCCAGGACAGTCCAGGTACGTCCATGATTGCAATATAAGGAAAGAAAAAATGATTTTTTAGGGTTATTCTTTTTACAAAATGAAAAAAAAACAACCGCCGAGGCAAGAATGTGTGAAATTTGTTCATTGAAATGGTAGAACCATTTTAACAAGGCCTTGGACTTTCAGTAGGACGTGACTATCTATTTACTGCGTCAAAACAAGTTTAAATGATGCTGGTTTCAAGTGAAATATACACCGATTGCGTAGTCTTTACTCAAAAGCCAGACAAATCTTGTTGATTTCAATGAGCAATGGCTGAGTGGCCTACGATGAAATAGACAGGATTACGTCACAATGCTGTTTGACACCAACTACCCAAAGTCCAAGCTCTTGTTAAAATGGTTCTACCTATATTTACTCACAAGGCTTAGAATAACAAAAAACATATTGTCTTTTTGAGGTATACACATTACAAACTGCCGACAACTAGAATATACAATTTAAACTGCGAACTTAATTTATAGTTTAAACCGTTGATTTGATTGTGATACGACTAGTGCCATATCAATGTAACACCTATTGTTACGTGTTTGGGTATAAGATAACCGTGAACTGAAGTCTCATAAGATACACGGTCTGACAAATAGAGCACTAAACGCGCAACTTGATTTTGTCTCGTGTTTTGAAACGATCAAAAATGATGTTACACGTACTTAAAGCACAGAACAAAAACAAAATGGAATGAATCACGAATTTAAGAAACAGTTTTTAAAGGGACATGGACACGATTTCAGATGAAAATTTTATTTTTGATTTTTATGTATTAAATAGTTTACTCGTGTATTTTGAATGATTTACCAAAATGTAAATGTTAGAAGTCGTGTTACAAGCGAGATACAGAGGAAAGAAGTTGTTGTTATGTAAACAAAGCTCGAGTCTTATATTTGTTTACAAATAATGTAAAGTAAAGAAATTACCATTTCTTTGACAAAATAACTTCTGGAAAGAAGATAAACTTATTGAATGTGTTCATAAATAAGTTGATCAACAACAAAATACAACTTTAGATTGAAACTTTTACCAATACAAGACATATGTAAACAATAACAGGACTCAAGCTTTGTTTACAAAACAAAGAATTTTAACCTGTGTAACTCGCTTGTAACTCGATATTTGACTTTCAAATTTTGACAGAGCATTAAAAACATCCTTAACAAATAAAATGTAATCAAGTTAGGCTAAATGTCAAAAGAATAAAAGAATTACTTTCATGCACGATATTTAAGATATTTTATTTTATTCATACTTTGTTGGATTATAGCGAGCGCAGCTCGCCGGGGCAGCGAAGCGAGCTCTAAGAACCAGTGCGCGCGGGAAAAAGAACGAGCTAAACCTACAGATTCATCAAGAAAAATTTTGTGTCTTCGTCCCATAGTGCTCTCTGATGTTTTTTCCTGTGGTGCTATGCCAAAAATGGCTAACATTTAACTTGTAATTAATTGAGATTTGAAGACACGTTCTGAGTAGCGCACAAGCTTTGGTGAGACCCAAGAGATTTTTTACATGCTTCCATATTCCTTCGTAATGAGTCGAGATACGTAAACAAATGAATATAGATTTGAACGTGTGACGTCACAGTGATCTCGCGCTAGTTTTCCCGCGATAAAGTTAGAGGTGGATCAAACATCTGTAATGCGTGTACTATACTGGTATAGCTATTTCAGTATAAACTTCGATACCTGCCTTAGATGATTTGTGGGGTTTTTTAGTGGGTTTTTTTTTAAATTTTGATAGAGAGATTATATAATTATATATGCAAGCACGAGTTAAGCTAATTCTGCGTGCATAAACCATAAGTTTAAGTACGGAGGAAATAAAAAAAAATAAAAAAGTAATTTTGAACTAAATAATAAAGATTACAGAGAAAAAATAAACAGTTAAAAATATCTACGCAGATATTGCTTATTGTATAACCATTAATTTGGAAAATGGAAAATCACACACCCACAAACAGGGAACGGGACACAGATATACAACATATGACAAAATAATCAAATTACAGTAAAAAAAAAAAATTATGAATCAGGAAAAAAAAAATAAAAGTCAGATAACAACAAGGTACAAAAGAAAAAAATATACTGTATTTACACTTTACGTGACCCTTTTGACCACATTAAAATAAATTTACATTTTACAGACTGATCAATTTTCTCTAAAAGTAAACAACGGTTTAAGGGTAAGCAAGTCTATGTATTAGGAATTTTTTTAAATTTAGAAATATTATATAATTCTCTCTATCTCTCTCAAAAAAAATCTTTGATGTTAAATGATAACTGTCAAAATATCACTAAGCTGACAATGATGCAAGGTATGTGTAATTCTTGCTAGCTCGCCACAACGGTAGTACCGTAAAACATATTATTACCGATATGGCAAAAATTGAAGACACTTTATCAACTGAAATAAGGTCCCAGTATTACGGAACTTTGCATTCCACCTCCAAATACCAAATACCCACATACTTCCTTTTCCGGTAAATTGTCGTAAACATGGTGAGTTTCGTGGATCTTCTCCTATAAATCGACATTCATCATCTGTTTAGACGCGAATATAATTGTTCCAATGCATGTTTCGAAACCATTGTAGACCGTCGTTCAACAAATTTTATTTGAAAAACTAAGATAATACTTTTTTTGGAAAATATTTGCTCCCAATGTGAATGGGTTGAGATTAAATTCAATAATCAGACGAACATGTAATTTAATTTCCACTGAAAATATGGTATGAGAATAACATTTGCAATCATTGTTTGAAAAATAAAACAGCACTCATTTTATTTTCATCTTTACATTGATACATTCATTGGACTTGCACAATCTACAGCAATATCAACCCTGCTTACTTAGCAGAATACAGAGTATCACTTAAAAAGATTGTTAAAATTCAAACTAATATTTTCTTCAATGGTATGTTGTAAGCAATTGAAGTATTTGTTTACAGGCAGAAATCGACGAGAAAGAATTGGCTGAGAAGAAGAAGAAGCGTACCTTCAGAAAGTATGCCTACAGAGGAGTTGATCTTGACCAGCTATTGGATATGTCCAAGTAAGTAACAAGTTTGATAAAATTTATAGGAGCTTTGAACTTATTGAATTCAAATATGAAGTGATAGCAAGAAAAAGCATACAAATCTTTGACTTTGAATTGCAGTGAGCAGTTGATGGAACTCTTCCCCTGCAGAGCTAGACGCAGGATTTCTCATGGTTTGAAACGCAAACCTCTCGGCCTCATTAAGCGTCTTCGTAAGGCCAAGAAAGAAGCAGGTCCACTTGAGAAACCAGAGGTAAGTGTAGATTTAGAGACTATAATCCAAAGTTACATTAACAAACAGGTTGGAACCAATAACACAAACAGGATATCATCAAATACATATGCAACAACCTTTGGTGAGAAAGTTTTTCTGTAAACCTACAGTTTATGAGATTGATATCTAGGAAGTTTTGAATATCAATCTTGGATCGATCTCTAAAACAATAGTGATAAGAAAAACTTGTTTACTGACAGTTGTTACATTTTAAATGTATTTTATTGTAGATTTACAGAAGTTTTGTAAAATTAATCTTTTAAAACTTTTGTTGCACTGTATTTTTATATTTCATCTGGGATATTATTACCCATATAGGCTATTATAGCCCGTTTGGAAAATTGGTACCAACCTGTTGAATTTGGTACATGTAGAAGAAAAACGTGACTACAAACAAAAGTACATTTCAAAGATTGAAGAATAAAGTAACATGGACTGGTAGGAAAGAGACGTGCAAACAAAAGAACAATTCAAAGACCACATATTATTGAGATGTATATATTTTTATGTGGTATTAGTGTTGTCAAATCGGTTGAAAATCATAATCGATTAATCGGTATAATCGGTTAACTATAACCAACAGATGATCGGCCAATAATCGAATCGGTAATAATTTGTATTAAATCACTAAATTTTAAAGTATTGTTTATTTTTAAGATATTCAAGTGGACCCCGCTTAATATAATAGTTATTTTGTAAGGAAAAATTGTGACATTAACCAGACTATAATAATAACCGAACCCAGCTAAATTCAATGTGTACCAGTAAGCTAAGTGCCTATTCACGTCATGTATTATTACTATATATTTCTAGACTATGTACTTTCCACAATAATTGATGATTTCTTCTAATACTTTACTTTTAATGCTTCAAAAAAGTTAATTTCATGGATAAAGTTAACTAAAGTGAACTGTTACAAGCTGGGAAAATTGCATGATCCACCAATATGCTTCCGATGGGTTGACATGCTTTCATTTTGTTTTCTTCTTCTACTTCCGGTGTTTACTAAATCTAATAAGGCATTCATGAGACAATTCGGTTTTAATAACTTCTTTCAATAAAAATCAAATAAAGTATTTAAATTTACTTATTATAAAAATTATTAGAGGTTGGTTGCCCAAATGCTTGTGTTTTCTTAAAGAATCCAAAGTGTTTTATTTTTGTGCCTCGGTGATCGTAGAGTTTTGGCACATTCGGCCATTTCGTTTTTAAAACGTGAAACTGTGTCAGCATAATTCCGTAATAAATAAAACGAGTTTCTATCAAAATAATCATTGACAATTGATATTATTTATATCGAAAATTAAAGATCTTGACGTTATTAAATTTCATTGTACATTTTGTTTAAAATTCTAGCATTGGTCTGATCCGAAACAATATCCTTCTACCGTAACTAAAAAGATATTAGTATTTCAAAATGGCTGATGAAAACATTATGCGAACGCAGATACACATGGATTTGCAACAGTTTTCAACTTTTAATTGTATAAAATACAGAATAATAAACAAAATGATAAGTATAGTATAAATGTAATAATCCGATTATAATCGATTATAAAATCTCAAATCGATTGTCGTAAATCGACAACCTTTCCAACTGATCATCGACTAAAAATCGATCATCGTGACAACACTATGTGGTATTGTTCATTTCTTATTTTATCATTTTTAAATCACAGGTAGTGAAAACGCACCTGCGAAACATGATCATTGTCCCAGAAATGATCGGAAGCATGATTGGAGTTTACAATGGCAAGACCTTCAACCAGGTGGAAATCAAGGTAAATTATTCATGTAGTTCATTTATGAAATACCCATAAAACTTTAAGCTACACAGAAACAAACCATAACATCCATGGTTTGCTGTTTTTGAAGTTAAGTTGTGTTCATAATTTTTGTCTATTGAGTGTTAAGTAGGAAAGGTTGTCTTACAAAACGGCTCTTCATGATGTCAGAACTGTTCTGATGAAACTGACTTTGATAAGCCAAGTACTTTACGAAATTATCTTATTAAAAACCATATACACTATTGGAAAGAACAGTTTTTTATTGACGATCACTTATGATAAGCTTCTTAAAACAGTACAATATGCAGAGATACATTCAATCTGATTAAAATCAACCGTTCTGATACGCTACCGCTCTCGGACATCTGAAACAAGCCGCTTAGAGGTCACGTCCCAACGACCTTTCGATAAGCCAATCAAATTGTGGCTAGCAAAGCTCTGCCAGCAGATAATTTCCCATAAATGTTTGCGGTTATATTTACCATGCTGTTACTTCACCCGATAGTCTTTAAGAGACGGGGATTCTCATTGGTCAAAAAGGTCACGACCTTATATCTAAATATTTAGATTGTCGGGTCGTTCGGACGTGACCTCTAAGCGGGTTGTTTCAGATGTTCGAGAGCGGTAGCGTATCAGAACGGCTAATTTTAATCAGATTGAGATACATTAAAATTGCTTAGCTTACACACATGCTATGTATTTTGTTAATCATCTGTGTAAGCAAGTTGCCAAGGTTTGACATTGCATACTGTGGATTGTTGAATCATCATTGTTCTTCGTGGCTTTTGTGGATAACTCTTGCCCACAAATTTATATCCTCACGAACCTATGTACAGTCATTTGTTGAATATTTATTAAAACTTTCCCGATTACACTACAACAGAATTATGTCCCCATGAACCAGGAAAATTTTGGCTACCCACAAACAAAAATGATTCCACAGTATCCATTTTCAGCATACACTTTTCCCTTCTCCAGTGTAGTGCTGTGTTCAAGATCGTAGCAACTAACCTAGCTGCTAGGTTAGATATCTACATCCTATTGAAGGCTCTAAATGAATAAATGTAGTTAGATTAAGCGGATTAGGGCTAGGTCGCTGCTAGGATCTTGAATGCATCCCTAAACTCGTCTACACTAAACTCTGTTTGAAAAATTAGTTGGATTTCTGCAATAAACTTTTACAGTCTTGCACTTAAAGAAATTAACCCAGATTGACAAGCATTATTCTTTGTAATTAGTTGGTCTTTATGGCCCCTGGAAGCTTGCAGTTCCCCTACAGCTTGGTTATAACATGCACCATTATTTAAGGTTCGATTATATCAAGTAATATTGACTTTTCAGTGATATCTTTATTTTCAAATTTTTAGCCCGAGATGATCGGCCATTACCTTGGGGAGTTTAGCATTACATACAAACCTGTTAAACACGGTCGTCCAGGTATTGGTGCCACCCACAGCTCCAGATTTATACCACTGAAGTAAACTTCATCAAATAAAGAAAAAAACGTACTTTTGTTTGTTGAGTCTTTGTTTTGCTTAGTCAGGCCATCTTTTAAAAATTGGTTGTTACAAGCTCCTGACTAACTGTTGAAAAAAGAACATGATTCAGATTTAATTCAGATTTCATAACATGTTAATCTGTTTAATGTAAAAATGTTAACACAAATGCATTCAACTTTGTAAAAAATAAAAATAAATATAATTTCCAAATTAACCATCCTAAAGTTGACTTGGTCATAAGAGGCAAACAATTTGTAAAACGTGGCTTATGTAAAGTTAAGATGAAAGAAAATGTATGTTGCTAAACTTTCAACAATTTTTAGACATAACTAAGAAGTTTGTTAAGAGGTCACCTACAGCAGTATAAAATTGTGCTCTAGTTCAGTGTGACTACTGGTTAGGGAAAAAAATGTTACATTACTCCTGATTTTAACATGCATGTATGTTGAACCTTTTGGGACAAGTTGAAGTAGGAGGAGCAGGTCTCGTTCTCAATGGTCTATTGGCTCGGAACGGATGCATGCCAGTTATACTAGTCGTGCTTCTGATGCTGTGTGTGACTTGTTATCTTTTAGATGACTGAAGTGGCGCGTATGTGTGGCTGCTCAATCAGATTTCCTTATTTTAATCAAGACCACAGACTTTCAGTATGCAGAAACAAAACAAGCTGAAGTAATTATTGATGCTGGATGTTGAGTAAAATATTCGCTGATTTATGTTGGCCCAGCGTAGAGAATGACTTCATCAAATTAAACTAAAAAATCAAAGGTCTTTTTAAAATGGTCTTGTACTGATAAAATTTAAGCTGCAATTTGATTAAAGGTAAATCTCCGACTGTATACAGAAATAGAAATTACAGAATACGAATAAAAAATTATAGAAAATAAATGGAAAAGATAATATTGCAATATAATTTGTAAAATCTTATGTTGTCAGATGATAAATTGTAAAAGACTGATTAATAATTTGTCATCTTATTAGAAAAATTATGGTAACTTCAAGATGTTATTTTGACCATTTACAAGTTTTGCATATTAATGTGTGATGCATGTTAGATCTAGGTTGATTTTGTCAGATTTTCTGCAGGTCTGTAGCTCATGGTCTGAAAAAAATTTGAATGGACGACCTGGGAGCTTCCCCAAATCGTACATCTGAATTTTTTCAGACCATGACCTATAGACCTTCCCAGGTCGTCCATCTGAATTTTTTCAGACCGTGAGATACAGACCTTCCCAGGTCGTCCATCTGAATTTTTTTTAGACCAGGAGCTAAAGACCGGCAGCTGTCAGATATGATAGCAATGATGACTTGACATAAAAGGATGCAGAGTTGTATGGGAAGTTGAATTGTCAGCTTGTCAGGAAATACTTCGTCAACTGGTTAGCATTAATTGGTTAAAACATGTTTTATATGATGCACTTTAAAACATATATATATTCAGCAAGATCGGACAAGTTGACATTATAACTAACTACTGGAACAGCACCATCATTTACTGATGAGATGGTGTGAAAAGGAACTTGAATCCAAGGTACCATCACTGCACCCAAATTATGACCATTTCCTAGGAGCAATTTTCTGTCCATTTTTAGCTCACCTGAGCTGTAAGCTCAAGTGAGCTATTCTGATCACATTTTGTCTGTCGTCCGTCTGTCTGTAAACTTTTCACATTTTCAACATCTTCTCAAGAACCACTGGGCCAATTTCAACCAAACTTGGCACATAGCATCCTTAGCCCAAGGGGATTCAAAGTTGTGAAAATTAAGGACCAAGCCCTCTTACAAGGGGAGATAATTAGGAATTAATGAAAATTTTCAAGAAATTTTCAAAAATCTTCTTCTCAAGAACCATTTAGCCAGGAAAGCTGAAACTTATGTGGAAGCATCCTCAGGTAGTGTAGATTCAAAGTTGTGAAAATCATGACCCCCAGGGGTAGGATGGGGCCACAATGGGGGGTCGACTTTTTACATAGGAATATATAGGGTTAATCTTTAAAAATCTTCTTCTCAAAAAGCGTTAGGCCAGGAAAGCTGAAACTTATGTGGAAGCATACTCAGGTAGTGTAGATTCAAAGTTGTGAAAATCATGACCCCCTGGGGTAGGGTGGGGCCAAAATGGGGGGGTCAACTTTTTACATAGGAATATATAGAGTAAATCTTTAAAAATCTTCTTCTCAAGAATCATTTGGCCAGGAAAGCTGAAACTTATGTGAAAGCATCCTCAGGTAGTGTAAATTCAAAGTTGTGAAAATCATGACCCCTGGGGGTAGGATGGGGCCACAATGGGGGGTCGACTTTTTAGATAGGAATATATAGAGTAAATCTTTAAAAATTTTCTTCTCAAAAAGCGTTAGGCCAGGAAAGCTGAAACTTATGTGGAAGCATACTCAGGTAGTGTAGATTCAAAGTTGTGAAAATCATGACCCCCTGGGGTAGGGTGGGGCCAAAATGGGGGGGTCAACTTTTTACATAGGAATATATAGAGTAAATCTTTAAAAATCTTCTCAAGAATTAAATTGCCAGAAAAGCTGAAACTTATGTGGAAGCATCCTCAGGTAGTGTAGATTCAAAGTTGTGAAAATCATGACCCCCTGGGGTAGGGTGGGGCCACAATGGGGGGTCGACTTTTTACATAGGATTATATAGAGTAAATCTTTAAAAATCTTCTTCTAAAAAACCATTTGGCCAGGAAAGCTGAAACTTATGTTGAAGCATCCTCAGGTAGTGTAGATTCAAAGTTGTGAAAATCATGACCCCCGGGGGTAGGGTGGGGCCACAATGGGGGGGGGTCGTCTTTTTACATAGGAAATATAGAGTAAATCTTTAAAAATCTTCTTCTAAAAAACCATGTAGCCAGAAAAGCTGAAACTTGTGTGGAAGCATCCTCAGGTAGTGTAGATTCAAAGTTGTGAAAATCATGACCGCCGGGGGTAGGGTGGTGCCACAATGGGGGGTCGACTTTTTACATAGGAATATATAGAGTTAATCTTTAAAAATCTTCTTCTTAAAAACCATTTGGCCAGGAAAGCTGAAACTTATGTGGAAGCATCCTCAGGTAGTGTAGATTCAAAGTTGTGAAAATCATGACCCCCTGGGGTAGGGTGGGGCCAAAATGGGGGGGTCGACATTTTACATAGAAATACAGAGTAAATCTTTAAAAATCTTCTTCTAAAAAACCATTTGGCCAGAAAAGTTGAAACTTATGTGGAAGCATCCTCAGGTAGTGTAGATTCAATGTTGTGAAAATCATGACCCCCTGGGGTAGGGTGGGGCCAAATGGGGGGGTCGACCTTTTACTTAGGAATATATTGAGTAAATCTTTAAAAATCTTCTTCTCAAAAACCAGTGGAAAAAATTGATTTTTATTTATACAGAATCTACATGTATTATACTACATTGTCCAGATAGTTTTTATTATGACTCCATTAAGCTGATTTTATCATACCTATTGTTCCTCAGGTGAGCGATGTGGCCCATGGGCCTCTTGTTATTTGTCAAATTACAACTCTGCACAACAAAAATGTAGCTTATTTAAGGAATCATTCTTCGAGTATTATGAGGTGATAATTTTGGTTGGTGCATGGTCAAATCCAATAAAGCCCAAAGGGCTTTATGATAGATTTGACCACGCTCTGACTGAAATTATCACCTCATAATATTCAAAGAATGATTCCTTATTACATATATTTATATTATTTCTAATTTCTACATTTTAAAACAACATTATTTTAAAACCACTATTTTTTTCATGTAGCACCTGCTTTGTATTGCTGCGCGGCGCAGCAAATACCGTTTCTCCGTTATGATACAATTGAAAACGCCCATTTTGTGTCACTCGTGTTTTATGAAGTTATTGGGTTTTAGGGTTCAAAATTGATTTTATCAAGGCAAAACAAAAACTCAAAAAAAAAATTTAATAACACGTTTCAGTGCAATAACAGTAGATTTAAATCGCATAAATATATTCTGTATGTCACTTTCTCTGTCCAATTGTCAAATACAGATCCAAGATGTATGATCAACCAATATCTGAAAGATAGTTGTTTGTTGTACATGTATATCTAATCCAAAGGTTTGGGCTGTGCCTTCATCTTCACTAGATTAAATAACTTCTGGTAAGGGACGTCCTTTGGCTCCATTAACATGCCTCTCTTCTTGGGGTTGTAGTAAATACGGCGGTACCAATTCTGGAACGCTTTCATCCTCTTGATCTTTTTCTGTAACTGTAGAAAGGCGTAGAGGAGAGCCTCCGCTGTAGGAGGGCAGCCTATAAAAGTCAAAAATATGATGTTATACATTCTTTGATCTTGATCTGTTTTAGATAAAAAAAATTTTTCCAGATATTCTATCTTTTCATTTTCTATTCAAAAAAATTAATAAAAAAATACCCGGGTAATAATGATGCATAGCACAAAAGTTATAACTTTTATCAAATGCAATGCAACAAGTATATACATGTACCAGAATCATAACTGTGGTAATCAAGGGAAACTTAGGCCAAAAAAAATTATTGACTTGTTTCTCAGGCACCGCCGCATCAGCAAAATTATCGCCGCATCAAAATTTTTTATCGTTATTTTTCCGGAATTTTCATATCTTATCATTATTGGTTTTTTCTATTATAGAATCAATGTAAACAAACTCTCAACATAAATGCTTTTCTCTGCAAGGGAAACTTAATTAATCAATAGACCTTAAAATAAATTCTAAAATCAACCATAAATGACTTCATTATGAAAGAAATAATGATGAATAAGAAGTTTATACTAATACATGTTAGTCATATAGGCCAAAAAAAATAAGTAATTTTGGATTAAAAAAAAGACTAACGTAAATATGAATGAGCTTGACACAAGTAAACTATAGTAGGTATTGAGCTATGATGATATTCAAAGTAAGGCATGAAATCAATTGTTAAAAACAATTTTACAAAACATTTAAATCACCATCCTGTGATGCTGTGTGATAAAAAGAATTAGCCTTGATGAAGTTATCTTTAAAAGCTTTGAAGATCTACTTTAACCCAAAATAGCAACATTCTATTGTAAAAGTTCATCCCATTGAGCTTTCACAACATTTTTTTTCCAGGTACATATAGTACTGCGAAAACCTGGGGAGATAAATTCAACTTAGAATGACGGGGGGGGGGGGGGGGGGGGGAACTTATACCGGGGTAATATAATGTAGAGATTCAACTTCTGTTGTCTTTTTTCAGTTCATACCTGGTACATAGATATCAACTGGAACGATTCTGTCACAGCCTCTAACAACTGAGTATGAATAATGATAATATCCCCCTCCATTGGCACAGCTCCCCATGGAGATTACCCATCGGGGGTGAGGCATTTGGTCATATACCTGTAGAAAAAAAAAATGCTGATCTCTAAAAAAGTTGAACTATGGCCAAAAGATTAATTTGTGTTTAATTGTGATTTCTTTGACTTGAAGATACAATTATAATTAAATTTACAATCATAATACAATTATAATTGATTTCATTGTTTATTTCGATCGGAAATATGTAAAAGATAACAGATAAATAAAAGATAGTATGTGCATGACAGATTTTCTCTACGAGTTATTTCCCTTTGCTATTACTTGTGAATTTCCAAATACTAAATATGAAGAGATTAAAATGGTTGAAGAATGAAGAAATTTAGGCATGTTGCTAAAAATGTGTTCACAACACTTTTTATTATCAACTTTTTTTACTGGGGATAAATACATAGACAGAGACATGGATTGTCCCATCTAATACAAGCATAACACCAACTACAGTACTGTTAACACTAGTTGCACAAAACAAAGAATGAACAAATCTTTGCATCTTACTCTCTTCTTACCCTTCTCAAAGCAGGTGCCATTTTGTTTGTTAAAGTGCCTGCAACAATCATGACGTCACAGTGACGAGGACTAGCTCGA
The DNA here is from genome assembly GCA_020458035.1 of Magallana ariakensis. NCBI lineage: Eukaryota > Metazoa > Mollusca > Bivalvia > Ostreida > Ostreidae > Magallana > Magallana ariakensis. The sequence goes on from CM035816.1 coordinate 29,703,147, forward strand.
AATACAATTCCAAATCGATCCATGTCGTAACGAGGGGCAGCAAAATGCATCATTTCCACAGCACAGCATGCAAGACCGAATGTCATGGGCCATATTGAAGTCTGAATCAGGAAAAAAATAAAACATTATCAAGAAAACAAGTCACTGATTTTTTTTCTCCTCATATTTTGTTAAACGTGTAAATATGGCGCACTACAAATTAAAAATTTTAGTGCCTGTGGCGTAACTAGCCTTGAGCGCTAAAATAATAGTGTGCTAAAGATTTTCTAAATGTATTCAATTTTGATATAAAACAATAACTTCAGTCCCTTTTTAGTACTAGAAGTGTACGCGAGTTAGACACAAAGTTGTTGCGTTCACGTGCTTTAATGATCGTTGATCAAACAAGAAATTTTGCTTAGTTTAACAAATTGTGCATGCGCTAAAATTTATTTGCGCCAATGTATTGGCACTTGTGTTTGCGTTAAATATCATGTATGCGCCAAATTTATCTGTTTTACAGTATAAAATGACGCTGCAGTTATCAATTAAGAAGCAAAATTTTGAACATACCATTCATAACTATTGTTAGAACCTGTAGGATTTCTATATCATTTTGTGTAACAGAAAGAAACTCTGTAGGTTCAAACATTGTTGACCAAGGAGAAAAAATAGTACAAAATAGTACAAAGCCACAATCAATAAAAAGCGTATCACCAAATCTGGCAAAGTAACTACCCATCCATAACACAAGATTCTAGATTTAATACTAAAAAGATGTAAAACTTATTCCCTTAAAAAAAACCTATATTTTATAAGTTGGACATCTAAAACGATAAATTTTTCCCACAACATACCCTCCTTCCCCAGTTCACGAGATCATCAGCCCTGGCCATGATGAAGTCCATGTTGTTCTCAGGGTGCTGATGGGGGGAGTAGGGCTCCCGGGGACCAGGCTGCACCACCTGAGCTCTGGCATCTGTGCTCTGGTTTCTGTAGGGTACCAAGCTAGAATCAAAAGCAAATAAAGTTTCCAAATTAAAAGTTTCACATTTCAGTATAAAATGGAAAGGAAAAAAGTGCAGCCATTGTGAGACAGAAATGTTTTTTATTTTGTGTTTGAGTAAAACATTGATTTTCTCTCCATTTTTAACTTATTATTTTGAGAAAGGACTTGCTTGTGTTCCGAGATATGTTTTTGGACATATATAATTTTTTGGTCAAGTGCAGATTATGTAAAATATAATGTTAGAATTAAGGTCCACAAATTTAATTTTTTTCCTTATTTACATGATGAATCGATCTTTGAAGTGTGTACATATACTGTGGTTTCATCAATATTCGTTGAATACCAATTTTCGTGGATTTCGTTTTTAAGCTGATCCACGAAATTGAATGTTCATTGAAATGCAATTTCTATTAACAATTTGTATTGATAAGGTTATTAACCACGAATTTACGTATCCTTGAAACTGTGATTTTCACATTATCCACGAAAATTGATGGGTATTGAATTGAATATTAATGAAACCACAGAACTCGTGGAATTAATTCGACATTTTAGACTTGTTTTCTTCATAGGTACTCTGTACTCATGCATAATATTAATAAACCTTTGTTGACCCCTTGACTCAGTTTGACTTGACTGGTAAAGAGAATGCTTCTGATATAGTCAGACACTCTCTTTAAGGAATAAGGAATCATTCTTTAAGTATTATGAGGTGATCAAATCCAATAAAGTCCGAAGGGCTTCGGGCTTTATGATAATTTGATTACATCTGACAGTATTTGATCACCTCACAATATTCAAAGAATGATTCCTTATTACTTATGTTTATATAATTTCTAGCAATTGTGTGATTAATTATTAAATTAGGCATTGATGAAATGTATTAGACTATACATCACAAAATAGATTTGTAGTGCTATCATATACAAAGAAATTTCAAAGTGTGTTAAATTTGAGACCGAGTACCGATTTTTTGGACGATTAGACGATATTTTGGATCTTGTGCATCATACACTGATAATGTAACTTGCAGTTTGATACGCCATTTTGAAGCAATAAGATCGACATATCATCAGAATTGACAAATCGTAGGATTTTTTTTTTAATTTGGGCTAAAAACGAGCAATTCGACTAGTCGTCCGCATCGACGATTCGTCTGGAAAATATGGTAAATGAACTTTGAATTTTTTTTTTCAAAGTGTGTTATGGTACATTAGCTTTTTTTTATCATTCAGACACTTAACCCACTTTGAAACAAGATATCTGTGAGCCAATGCTCACTAGTGATACCCCCGCTCTAATGTGAATACGCAAAATAAACAAAATCTAAATTTAACAGAAAAATGGCATCCAATCGGTACAAAAATATATCCCACAATAGGGCATGCCTATACAAATAGTGTGTTAAAATTTCAAGCATCTGCGATAAAAAGTTGATGAGAAATCTTTGACGAAAATTTGTTTGAAAATTTTGGCTAAAAATAAACAAAGTCCTCATTTAACAGGAAGTCGACATCCGATGAGTACAAAAATATATCCCACGATATGGCATGCCTATAAACAAATTGTGTGTTAAAATTTCAAGCATCTGCGATAAAAAGTTGCTGAGAAATCTTTGACGGAATTTTTTTTTAAAAATTTAGGCTTAAAATAACCCAAGTCATCATTTAACAGGAAGTTGACCTCCGTTTGGTACAAAAATATATCCCACAATATGGCATGCCTAAACAAATAGTGTGTTAAAATTTCAAGCATCTGCTATAAATAGTTGCTGAGAAAAATGTGACAGAAGTTTTTGCTACGGATGGACAGACAGACAGAAGGACAGACAGACACACAAGGGTAAAACAGTATACCCCCTTCTCCTTCGGAGCGGGGGTATAAAAATATGTATAAATCACAGATACTGGTATTTGATTTCTACTGTTAATTAGATGATATTAGAGCCGTTTTAACAATAAGAGCTTGGACTTTCAGTGGGATGTTACTATCTAGTTTGCTTATGAAAACAAGCTGTCAAAATTTTGACCTCCTTTCAATATAACATAAATAATACCTCTTTTGCTTTTCATTCTCTGTTTCAAAGGCTTTTGTCTTTAGATTGACCGAACATGTTAGTGCAGGACTTCGTCGACTTAACAAGGGCCCGAGGAGATGATTGATCGATCCCGAAAATCTGAGAACTACAACAAAACTCAACATAAGAATTTCAATATGATAGCTTCACAAAAATTATATGGCCATGAAAAAAAGTAAACATGAGATATTTTACTTACCATGCTACAGCTGGGGCTATAGATCCTATCATTGTTAATTTTAAATACTAATATTGTGGTAAAAGGGTAGTACAAAAAAACTGTAGATCAAGTATGATACATTTACTCCACGGATGATAAATCAAATGTGAAACATACACCATAGATAGCGTAAGGTAGAGTAGATGTGTAATATTTTGTAATCAATGCAACGTCTTAGTAAAGGTCAGATGAAAACAATTAATAGACACGCATTCACATTTGTAAACGAATGCATAAAGATAGACTTACGCTTCTTGTTAGCATATGTATGTTAATTAAGAATCATTTAAGAATATGACAACGTAAAAATTACATATTTTATCAATTCGATGTCACCTACCCGATCTAGTCGCCATTTTCCCTCAAGAGCATGCGCACTTCAGTTTCACAACAATGGCGGATTTACCAGAACTGAAGGTAAGTCGAGAGGGAAAAAACAAAAGACTAAGTGGTGAAATCATATGAAATAGTACTTGAAACGATTCACCTGTATCACAGTTGCATGACATGACTTTTCAGTTATGTCAGATTTGTTAAATAGGCTCTGGTCTACTTTCAGTTGAAATTTTAGCAGGATACGGATTGGGTCAGCTACGAAAACGTATGAAATAGCTGTTCACGTGTTTCTATTATATTTATTTCCAGAATTCTTTGACATTGATGCTTCGAACTAAATCATTAATGCACAAAGAACGTTTTAATGACAGAATTCATCAATTTCCGCGGAAAATCAATCAGGAAGAACTGAAATTAAAAATCCGCGGGAGACAACTCGTACAAACATTTTTTTCAATATTGCCTCCCTTTTCTGTATTTAGGTCAAGGTTAATGAAAGTCATCAAAGTTTAATATCCGTCTCTTTATTTTAAGACTTTATATTGGGGAGGGGGCTTATGAAACAAAACCCATTTCATTATATTTTGTTTGAGAGGACGAGAATGCTGATCGATAAATCAATACTGAAAAAAATTTAAATTACATATCTCTTTCTTTAATTTTTCTTCCATTTGCTTTTAAAATTTTCAAGATAAAAAGCAAACTTTATAAATTTTACAGCATATGGTAATGAGTTTTCGGGTCTCGGAATTACAAGTATTATTAGGATATGCTGGAAGAAACAAAACTGGAAGGAAGACCGATTTGATGTCACGAGCTTTACTACTGCTGCAGAAAGGCTGCTCTGTACCCATTCAAATAAAAATCAGAGAATTGTACAAGTAAGACAATGAAAAGTTCAATTTAGACTTATAACCTCTTTTAATTAGTTTATAGACCAGGTTTTTTTCAGAATTTATTTTTACTGCCGTTTATGCATTTCTCATTTTCTTTCCCAAGAAATTAAAAAAACAAAAAAAGTAAATGATGGGGATTTTCCAGCTCCTTGATGAGGTTACATAACTACATAGTGAAGCATACAATATTGCATACTAAGAAAGTGAAACAGAATTGAATTTTAATATGATGACATTTCAAACTATCAAATTAATATAAAATATCTTGTTAAATAAATCCCATCAGTTTAAGTTTGTTATTGTTTCCTTTCTGCAAATTCAGAGAACCACTATTTGCTGCAAATTGTGACCTTTTCTGACTGTGATGCAGTACTGGTACTGCCATACAGTACTGGTAATTTGTTTCGTTTTTTAATAAAAAGTTGAAAGGAATGGAAAATCCCTTTTTATTTCAACAACCAACATAAAAAAAAATTACCATACCAATGTCATCCCCATGTTTTACACATAATTCAATTCAAATGGGGTATATATCGAGATGATAATGAACAATTATTAATCATTGCAGTCAAATTTTTGGTTCAAACAGGCGAAAACCCACAACACCCAAACCAGGAGAAGATGGTTCCATAAACTGTAAGTTCCAATTGTGTGTAAATGTAAGATATTTTTGTATATGTATCATTATGAATGAATTCCAAATCCATAGTTTTAAAATTTTTGGTATATCATGTATTTGCATTTATGTGGTCACACATTTTCTGAGAGGAAATTGTCTGTCGATCAGAAAATTTTAAAGAATATGTACATGTTGTTAACCTCGGAAAGGGAAGTGAAAATTTTGGTTTTAACATCCTGGCTGGGGTTTTGTAGTATTTTGGACTTGTTTGAATTACCAAGTACTCTTTTTCATGTTCTCTAAATTTGTACTTTTTTATAAATCGCTGAATATTATTGTTCAAGTCATTTAAGATGTATTCATGTATTGAATAAACTGGTTTGATGTTCGCCAGAGTTATAGATTTTCTAAATGTTTCATGCTTGGTAGAAGGAAACTTGTGAAGTGTGGGTGTCAAGAGTATCTTGTATGTCATGCATTATTTTCATTGACTCGTTACCATACTAATCACACAAATGACCTTTGCTGGGATTCAGTTTACTTACATGTGTATGTATAATTTAGAAATTTCCTTTTTACTAACAAATGATGTGAAAAATCAATCTCTCTGTAGCTATAGTTCATAAAATTATTATATAACTTTTGTGCTTCAACCTTTTACCAGCTGTTATTTAATATTTTCAAATCCTATGCAGAAATCTGTGTATATTAATTAAAGGAAAGAATTTTTTATTTCTAGATATATTTTTTAATGATGTTGATTGATTAATATTATTATTTTTTGGATTTAGTGGATTCAGAATAATGCCGAATTGATGTAGACTTTATTATGGTACATGTACTTGTAGCGTTAATGACAAAATAATGTACATTGTTTTAACTAAACGTAATAAGTCACTTGTCAGATGTACGACTTGAAATAGCCATGGCCCTTCAATGCCCCTTTGGCTATAGAGGCACATAGCATACTATTAAACATCACAAGTCCATTGAACCAGATACAATACAACCATAAGGCAGGGATCAATGAACAAACTAATCCATCTTTATAACCATGGAACAATTTCAGGTCATAAACCTTCCACCCCCATCCCCATTTTGTGTTTGTGGAAAAGATTTTTCGCCATAGACATTCCATGTGAGAGTTAAAACAATTAAAGGAACCGTAGTTTTTCTATTAATATATATTTGCATTTTTTCAGTGTTTTTGCCTGTGATAATACTTATCGATTTTGTACTATACAGTCCAATAAATTCAAATGACGTATAATTGGGGGGCCAAGTGGGGTTTGCTTATGTTCAAATATTTAATCATACAATTGCTAAAAATTATATATTTAATGTTAAAAAGTTCACTGGGATATGAGCTTGGTTGGTACGTGATCAAGTCTTCTGAGAAGTCCTTTGGGCTTCACGGGATTCGATCACGCCCTGATCAAAATTATCACCTCATTATACTCAAAGAATGATTTCTTATTCCTTAAATATAATTTGCAGTACTTGTTTGAGGTATGGTCATGATCCACTGGGCCAAAATAAAATTGTTTAGAATTGCCTCCCGCCTAATTGAAATAACCCCCGCTGATAAAACTTTATTAGCAAAAAATAATATGGAACTTTTTTTTATATGGAGATTTTTTATTTTTTACCCATTTTTAATTAAACTTCCAAGTTTGAACAATAAAAAAATAAAAAATAGAAACTCGATGGCAGCAATTCAAACAAGTATTTTTTTTAAGGATGGCCTAGTTGTCCATCCTTCTGATACATACACTGTGGAATACAGTAATATGTTTAACTATTACATGAACAAGTCGCCAATACACTTGCTAGCTAGTTGACAGTTAGGGTTCTGTAGCATATCTTTTTGTGTTTATCACACCCTTTTATTCTAATGTTGATAATAATAACTGTGATGGATGTTAATGAACTTAAATGTGTGAAAACCACATCAATCCCATTGGGGAATTTTGACAAATGTTATTCTTTTGTAATGTAATAATTCGATAGGACAAAACAGATCTAATAAAGCAAAACAGATTTTCTAATGATTCAGAAGTTGAACACTCTGATCTTATTGTTCGCTGGTACCTTGTTTATTAAAAGAAGATTGTAAATTTATGCTGTCAGAACGATGACAGATAAATAACTGTAATAAAGATGTACAAATTGAAACTGAAGGTGGTATGGGACATCAGTCGATATTACCGGTAATGTGGATTAAAGTACATTATAATTAGAATACTTTCATCGGTTTAGAATTTTCAAATTTTACAATATTTTACCAAAATATAGCTTTTGAAAAAATTTGGAGAGGTAAAAATGTAAAACCCCTAGCCTGATTTGAACTCATGACTTACAGATTCGTAGTTAACCCTCTAACCCACTGCGCTACAGTATAAGGCGACAATATTAGGAAAGAAACTACTTATATAATTACACTCCATTTTATTGTTTATTTCGATAAACAATACGTCACAACATGGTGGTGTCCCATACCACCATAATCTAATTAATTCCCTGAAGATTCTGATTCACTGCATTACTAGTTTGTTCAAAGGGAAACAAGAGTACGTTGTAATGAAAGATTAGTGATAAATGCGTTCGGATGACTATATCTGTGGGGTGGGCGTTGATTTCATAAGATCTTCATTTTCATGTTTCTCATCTGCAGTAAAACCCATGTTTTTTTCTATATGACACAGAATTTAGAATTTGTAAAAAATAATCCTTCAAATTCAAATTAATGTATGTAACATTTGGTCAATTATTTTTATTTTTTTTTGTATAGGTGTTTGCGGCATTTGGTTAAACATAACTTTGCATGATATTTATAAGATCCCCAAATGAATAAAATCTTACTAAAAGTAATTTCTTTGCCCACAAATTCTTTTGATTTTAATTTGGTTTTTTATTTGAATTTTTTCAGTTAAATCTGAAGGACCATGGTTTTCAGGTGACTATTATTTTATTTTATAAAACCCAATAAATGTAGACTTCTAGATTAGCAGACAATTAATTGATATATTATTCAGATATATTGTCATAATTCTTAAATACTTCTCCACTTATTCTCTAGATGCTCTAAGAATAAAAAAAATACCGGTAAATAAAAACCTTTACTTGGATCGAAGTTGCATCTTATTATTTATTTAAAGGGACAAGCTGTTTAAACAAAGTCAAATTTCCATTAAGGACAAGACATAAACGTGCATGTAAACTGTTTTAAAAAAAGAAGGAAGATCAATGCCTTTGAAGCTTAATTGATTCAGTTATTGATTTTTGACAGAATGACCTGTCCACTGACTTGTAGATCGTTGGCTGTTGTACCATGTGTATGATGTGTTATTGTAGAAGCACAGATAAAAGTCTGAATTTCTTACAGAAATCACCCATCCATTAGATTTATTGTTTCCTGGTGTACATTAAGTACTACAAGATTTCTTTGTTGTAGATTGAAGGAATTAATTCTCATCTTCATCTTAATTGTTTTATCAGATACTGAATCACATATATGCATGTAATAATTTGAATACCAATAAATGTTTTAGTGTATTGTAATTTAGGGGGAAAAAAGTTTGTTTATAAGAAAATATAACTTCAAAATAACATTGTTAAAGTCAGATTTTGTTGGAAGTATTCAAATCTTACTTTGAAAGAACTCTCAATTCAATATTTATCAACTGCTATCAAATTATTCTCTCTGAAATTGAATCTGAAATTGTTTTGCATGATTTATAAATGGAACCAGTATAGATCTGTTTATAATGTTACCACTCTTTTAATTTGAAAAAAAAATTAAAAATTTAAATTTAAATTTAATACATAAAATGAATGAATTTTTAAAATATTAGTAGTACATGTGATGATATTCATTGCTGTTAGATATTTGGTCTGGAAAACACCAATGGTAATATTGCCTATTGGTTATATAATAAAAGAGAAATGAATCGAAAAAAAGGTGTTTCAGTTGCCATGTTGCAATATTTTCTACAACATCCTGTTTTTATACGTATAGATGACAGTATATTCCTTGACGCTTATCAAATGACAGGCATTCTAGTCCAAAGCAAAACAGTGTGTTTAAGTGGACTTGTAATTTAAGTAATGCATCTAATTTGTTTCCAAAGCCTTGAATGCTGGGTTTTCCCATGGTTTAATGTTAATTCAGTCAGATTATACATGTAATTGAGTGTGATTGAACAATTTATTAATTAATACACATTGCATTACAGATTATGTAGATTTCAGTTTTTGCCACTTCTTTTTTTATAAAATTTATGGGAATTAATACACATGTACATCTAATATAAATAAGAATTATCAATGTCTTGAAAGCAAGGCATTTTTGTATTATATATTATTCATTTCAAACTGTGGTTTCTTCCTTTATTTCCTTGATTATTTTCAGGTAATTTCCATGTAATTCATAATTTTCATGTTATTCTTAATATTTAACATCAGCATTCAAGTAAAGTTACGGCTATAGTATCTAAAGCTGCATGTTATTTTTTTTGTGTACCAAACTATACAATGTACCTTGAATATTTTTGCTGTGTTGCAAGGTGTGTTGCAAGGTGGTATGTATCCATGTGTATAGTCACAGCACATGCACTATTTTCTCAGGTGAGCAATATGTGAACAGGTCAATGATACATATGTATTCATGTGTTGAGACAATACATACAGTTGAACTTCGATATCTCGAACACTGATATCTCGAATACAATGGATATGTCAAAGTGATTTGTACGTCCCGACCACTTATTTTTTAACTATTTTATCCCTCGAATACTCTAATATCTCAAAGTTTTTAAACAGTCCCATCTAATTCGAGATAGCAAAGTTTGGCTGTATATACTCATTACTCATGTATTGAGACTGCATATATACTCGTGTATTGAGATGATACATATATACTAATGTATTGAGACAAAGTGATTTCTGATCGAGTTTTACAGTAGATAATATATTCAAACAGGTCCAATGGATTATTCCAACCGGATGCATCATGACCCTGCACCACATTCAAGCAGCCTTGGCATGTTGCCAGTTCATCCGGATGTGAAGCTCAAGCACCTGCCATTCTATGACTGCGTGGCAGAACTCATGAAACCTACTAGTTTAGGTAACCAGGCTTGCAGATTCTACGGGAAAAATAGGAAGAATGCATTTAGTGTTATCTTTGATGAAAACAGTATTATGTTCTTTTGAAATAAATCATTAAATACCAGTACTAAACTTGCAAGTAAAATCAAATTTACCAATAAATAGAAATAATTCAAATACATGACCTTGAACAATCAAAATAAATGTCACTTTATAGTAATGATAAATAAGTATCTGCTCAAGTGGTTCATGATGTTGAATTTCATACAGTGCCAAGAGGTTCATCCAAATTCCAAGAGAATCATTACAGTTTCCATTTGACTCCTCAGCAAGCCCAAGACATTGCCATGTCCAGGTAAATAGGGACCATGCATATACACATGCACACACAGACCCTAGCTTGTACAACACACCCATGCTACTGAAATGTGTAATTCATATTGATTGGCATCACATGTTAAATTCAGAAGAATTTATATTACATTGATTTGTATCAAACTTTTTCCTCAGAGATTTCCGACCGGGTGCTAGATGTGAATATACTACACAGATTCAACTCAGGTACTCTTTTAGATAAGTTGAGACCAGATAATTGAAAAATAAAAATCGAAAATCACTGAAAGTATTTGTAAATATATTTTAATACTTAGTTATACTAAAATGAGTAATCATTTTGAGGAAAAATCTAGTTGAAATTTTTGAATTTAATGCATTCAGTGTGTATGCTCTGTTGTGAAATAAAGATTTTTCACTGTTTTTTCTTTACCTGTAAATAATTAGACATATTATGGATAGTGAAAAGTATATCATCATGTTGCAGATTTTGTCTGCTGGAGATAAGTTGTGAACAAGACGACCATTTCCCTCCCAGTATCTGTGTTCGTGTGAATGGAAAGATGGCCCCTCTTCCGGTAAGTCAATTGTTCAACACTTCTTTAAAGTAATGGTTCAGCTATGGATATGTGTGTAAATTATTAGAGTGTTTTACTTTTGAACAATATGCTTTGAACTTTTTTTTGTGTAAAATGCCTTATAAACTTGCCAGTTATTATCATTAGCTATCTAATTTGTGCTTTTCTTGTGCACCTCTCCATTACAATCATAACTATAACTGTAAATTCCTTATTTTATGCAAGTACTTAATTCTGCGATTCCACTGTTTTGTATCGAATTGCAAGCACTATGTTTTTGTTATTATTTTATATAGTTCAAATACTGTCTTTGAAATATAAGCAGGATTTTAAAGTCTGTGAGGGTTGCTTCATGATTTTTACGTGGATATAAATTCCTAGGGTTGAATAAGAAATATACAAGTATAAAAGAGAGAATTCATGTACATACTGTTTCTGCCTCACAATCATAACATTGCCCCAGTTTGTTCACCTCATACAATGCTAAGCAGACTTTTCTTGTTTTCAGAATCCTATTCCGACTAACAAGCCGGGGGTCGAGCCTAAGCGCCCGGGTCGACCGGTAGATATCACACCCCTGTGCAGGCTCTCCCCAACCCTACCCAACCAGATCGAAGTCTCCTGGGCCGCCGACTTTGGACGGGTATGACAGGGTTTTGTTGGATAAGACTGCGAGATTCTTGGTGTTTTCAGACTTGACTGATTAAGTGAATAAAAGGCTGGTCTCTATGACACTGCTGATAATTTTCGTTTCATTTTTCAGGGATTCTGTATTGCCATTTTTTTGGTGAAAAAGTTAACGTCTGACACTTTACTGGGCAGACTTAAACAGTTTGGTAATCGACATGCAGACCACACCAGAGCCCTCAGTATGTTATCGTAAAATTATGATTTTTTTTTTTTTGATTTTTTTTAGCTTTAACATATACATGTCGTTATTGAATATGAAGCTTCATTGATAATTCTTTTATTAAGTGTCAATTTTCAAAAAAGCAATATCTTAGCTTGAATTATATTGTCTTGGTATTACAACATTGAATGATTTGTGATTGGATAAATGAATGTTAAATTGTTATGATAGTTTGTAAATTTTGTGATTGGATCATTGATGTACTGAAAAATCCATGTTTTAAAAAAATGTGTCATAAACTAAGGCGATTTAGACACAATTCTTTGATATGATTAATTGACTTAAACCTGTGGAATTTTAATTTGTGAATTCATTAATTTGAATTGAAACTCTGCTGTAACTTCTGAGGAGTTTCTAAGTTTGATACAGGATTTCTTCCCCTTTGATTGGTCATTCAAAAAAAATGGTAATTCTCACATGATCTTCATTTGTGCCTTGTTTGTTTCAGTCAAGGAGAAGCTGGCTCACGATCCGGACAGTGAAATAGCTACAACTTGTCTCAGAGTATCACTCACATGCCCTGTAAGTTCTAACCAGATTAGATGTAATCAATTCGCAGTAAATCAAGACAAAACATTTAATTGACGTGTATGTGTACACGTAATTCATTTGTAACAAGATAATATTATTCTAACTGTTTGAGAGAAAGTTGCTCTGGTGCAAAAATGAAATATCCAGTAAAAACCTGTACCGGTATTTTTCCAGAAGTAAATCTTTTACTCAATTAATACTGCTAATTATCCCTAAATTTTACACACCATGTAATGCAGATACTTGCAACTGATCATTGTAATCAATATTTGGAATCAGAATCTGGTCATTGTAATCAATATATGGACAGTGGAATCAGTCTCTGATTGGAATGAAACATGCATGTATGTGTCCAATGAATGGATCAATATTTAGTTGGTGTGTTTGTGTGTTATAGCTGGGTAAGATGAGAATGACGATACCGACACGAGCCAGCACCTGCACCCACCTCCAGTGCTTCGACGGCTCCACCTACCTAATGATGAATGAGAAAAAGTCTACCTGGATGTGTCCAGTCTGTGATAAGCCGGCGCCATTTCATCGACTCTTCATTGATGGGTAACTGTTTTCAGATCTGACCTTATTTAGTCAAAAAGACATCTTAGAGAGAGTGTAGATTGAATATTTCATAGACAAGTTTTTTTCTTTACTTCTTTTCAAAATAGAAGTGTTGAACATACGAATTCAAAGTGAGTTTGATCGGCATTTGTACAAATAATGTCAACGACATTAAAGCATAGTGTTCTGCCCAAGCATTTGAATTAGTGCCTCAACTTTTTAAAAGTGACTTACTTTGATGAAAAATGTTGATCAAATATTGACAGATGATAAATTTACATTTTGCAGATTTATTACAAACAATTAAAAAATCTTTTGAAAGAAAATTTGCAGTACATTTATTACAAAGAAATCTCTACCCAGCCTGAGTGGCTGATGCACGGTATGCAGTGCAATGATAGCTTACTGGGCTCTCTGGGTTTTTGCAGGTATTTTGTCGAGATATTGCAGGAAACCTCGGACATGAACGAAATTCAGTTCCACGAGGACGGGACGTGGAGTCCATTGAAGACCTCAAAGGAACATCATGTGATTTCCTGTAGTCCTGCGGCTCACAAGTCCAGTCATAAAGAGTCCAGGTCCTCCTCCTCCTCCTCAACCTCAGGTACGCTGTCGGGTTTTACTGTGTCTTTTATCATGCGTGTACTCTAGTATCATAGGTAATATTTTGTTACTGAAAACAAACTTTCGTTCGCTGCGATTTTATTTCGCAATTTACTCGGTCTAGACTGATTCGCAATGACTACTGTAAATTCCTTATATTATGGGAGTACTTAATTCCGCGATCCCGCTTTTTTGTATCAAATCGCAAGAATATAAAATTGCAAACTCAGAACTTATATTCTTATTTCTTATAGTTCTCAACTCTTACAAAATAAGGAGAAGATTTTAAAATCTGTGAAGGGTGCTTCTTGCAATTTTACGCGGATATTAATTCCTCACGTTTAATTAGTTTCTGGGAAAAAAGACTCATCCTCAGTCTTGTTGTTATAACAACTTTACATCAAAAGCGGTGAGAAATATTCGGGATGACCAGACTCTCTCAAACCTCACGAAAATTTAGAGCACACGAATAAAAGTTGGTTTACAGTATTAAAGTTGTATTCCATGTAAGATAACAGTAGTAGTAGTGTCAATGTCTTAGAAAGAAAAAAGATACAGGCTTTGTTCAAGTTTAAGGATTATATTAAAGTGTATGTTGTGATTTTTAGGACCTGCTCCAAAGAAGCCTAAAATGGAAGTGATAGACTTAACTATTAGTTCTGACGAAGATTCAGACACTGAAAGTGAATGTGATTCACCTCAGCCCATGTCATCGAATGCGTTTGGTGATGTCATCAGCCTGGACTCTCCCACTCCGGCGCCATCCTCTGCATCAACGTCATGTGACTCCCCCATGGTGGCATCACCATCATCCAATTCAAATTCATCTTCATCCTCATCCTCATCTTCATCATCTTCCTCCAGCACCCCAAAGCAACCATCCTCACCACAGAAATCTCAAGCAGGAACCCCAGTAAGTGCCCCCTTATCAGCGCCTCAGTCAGTTAGTTCCCTGTCCCCTGCCCGGTCCTCGCGCCAGTCTACGCCGGCCCTAGTTCCTAGTCCTCGCCCCTTGCCCACGCCCTCGCCCCCGGGAGGACAGCCCTTGATTCACTCTCCTTTAGGAATTAGAATTTCCCCCGTGACGCCCCCTTCTACTACCCCTATTTTAGCCCCTTTTCAACCAATACCGGCCCCAGTGTCAATACCAGCACCTGTATTTCCCCATTATCCTCCCCCTCCACAAATACCAAGTTATGAGCCCAACTTAGATAGAGAGATTGAGGATTTTTTAAGGGGAATTGTGTGGGACCAATATAGATAGCTGTGTCATGTCATCTTGATATACATGGGTAAATTTAAACGTAGAATGGTGCTGAAGTTCTCCCAAAACAAATTGTATTGATACATATTCTTAGAGTGAAGGGAGAACAGAATGAGCCTTCATTTCTTTATGCATGATTTACGAGTCTTTTAAAATAAATCTCGAGTACTCAGGAAAGTAAAATTAGACAATAAACATTGCTTTTACTTTTTGTATTTTAATATATTGTAAGCTTAATCTTGCATAAGATGAAATTCCTGATATTAGATTTTTTTAAATTTGAGTAAATTTCTTACATTTTATTAACTTTATTAAATAAAAAATTCCAGGCCTTATATGTTTTAAACCCAACAAAAATCAGATGAAGAATATTCAGATAAGATTTGAAATCCAATGAATGATTTCACTTTAATATACATAGCTAACGTGGACCCAGAATATGCAGTCATTTCATTCTGTGTCTCATTATTTCATACTAAAAATGTTTTCATTTGTTACTTTTTCATATTTGTCACTTGTGTTGCACCACTAACAGAAAAATAATTTATTTTGCATGAACTACATTCATTCAATCATTTCATTGTTTCAATGTTTTAATGGAGGTGTTCTCAAGGTTTCTCCGAGTAGGGGATTACTCCTGATTCAGTGTACGTGCCATGCCTATCAAGATATGTAGGGGGTACAGTGTTTGTGGAACAACTGGATTGATTCCTTGAAATTTTTCATCGTCGTTATTTTTATTTGTAATTTTCTCCTTCTTTTTTTTTTCACTAAGATTATATACCCTTACAGGATGATTGAGAATACCTCGCATTAGAAAGGGTCGCTCACCTATTGTACTACAGTAATCAAATCACGCTGTATATGAGACCTCTCTGAGTATCGTACTAGTATGATTCCCCCCCGACTGTACATACGACTGTAATTAGTCATAACATGAGAGCCAAAGGCTTAGCATTTCATCCATGTGCATTCAAACTATGTATAATGGTGCATTGTGTCGCAAAGAGTAAAAACCAAAATATTATTATTATCTCTTCATAGATATCTGCTGTTGTTGACATTAATACATGTACTGAAAGTGAATGACACTCAATTTGTACACAGGTGCATATATTAGTTTACTGTGAATTGTTTGACTCAAGGGATACAATCATGGTTGTCATTTTTTTTTTTTTTTATTTATGAACCTAATGTTTGAGTACAGGTGTACCGAGCAGATGCATTACCATAGTCTATGGTTCATTTTAAACTTTCTGCAAAAGCCTAAATATTACAACTGTACATTATTACAGTAAGAAATTATAAGCTGTTTTCTTTTTTCTTTTTCTTTTCTTGTTTTTTTTAATCAAGTCTGAATTGTGTCAAGTTAAAAAGAGTTTGTTTCTTGTTTTATATTTTTGTTTGTAAAGTATTATTTATATTTATTGTTGATCATTATGTGTTAGATTAAAGCTATATAACTGTAAATCTGTGTGCACAGACAAGGAGGACAGGTGGTGAAATACTTGATGATATGTAGATTATTCCAAAGCTCTATCGAACATTGTACTCTAAACAAGTTGTTGTTATTAAAATTGTAAATTTGAAAAGTATCTTGGTTTTTTCTTTTTTTTTCTTTTTTCCTTTTCTTTAAAGTATAAAGCATAATTACAGTGATAGGGTTTATCGCAGCAAAGAAACAGTTTTAGCGTGGAATTTTGAGCAATGCTACTGATAATTGTCCATTTAGTACTGGTTTTATTTGTTAAGTACCAGTACATGTATATTTTTTTTTTTCGAAAATCATATTTTTAAGATATAGCTATAAATATTTGAAATTTAGGAATTTTTTGGGCTCAGGGAAGAAGGGGGGCGGGGGCAGGGGGGTAGGACTGTTTCTTTAAGATAAAACTGATAGTGATGTTTTAACTGATAGTACCGTAATGTTTTATTCTCACTGCTTACTGTATTTGGATATTATTTTCGTATAAAAACATAATTCATAGTGTTTTAGAAAAGTTACTGGTGATGATAGTATTTGAGCTGTAAGGAAAGATAATAATAGGGTTTAATTTTTGAATACATGTACTTGTATATCTAGGTGACGCATATACTATGGTAGATAATGAACAAGGTCAATGTGACCACAGATAGGATAGAAAACGTGAACATGTAACAACCATTCCACAAAGCTGTAGACTTAAAGCAATGTGCGCTGCAATTTTCAGGCTGAAATTTTTTTTTTCAAAAGTGTTATTTTCTACTTAAATGACAAAAAATAACATGGTTTTTAAAATTTCTGTTCGCCTTTTTTTTTTGTGGTAAAAGCCGTTAAGAAGCCTTAATTGAAGCAAAATTGAATTATTGTTGTCCTGTACAAAAATTGAACTGCTATATATTCCTTAGGAGAGAAATCGTTCTTCGGACAAAAATTAATGATTTTTTCAAATCTTATTTATCATAAAAGTTTAAGTTACATGCAGACTTAGCATACTAGCAGGTTTTTGCAACAAATTAAAATTCTATAAAATACAGCTCATATTGCTTTAAAATAAATGTTGGATTGAGCATGTAGTATTTCTGTCAATGATTGCTACTGGACAGAAGATAAAATATACTGTACATGCGATTTCTCCAGCTTTGTACAGTTTGAAAATCATAATTTATATTGACCTCGATGGCTTATGATCATACAGATTTGTCTTGAACGTTAGGAAATTTAGACAATTGCTAGATAATCTTGTAGTAACAAAGAACAGGGCTCCATACTGTTGGGTAATTTACCCATGTAATAAAATCAGATGAGTGGAAACTGAAGAGGAACATGTCAAATTTAAATGTTGACACTTATTCTCAACTTAAAGATTATGTATTTTTCCTGCAAAGTATATCCTGATGCATGTCAAAGGAAAAGAACATATTTCTTCTGATGATGTTACCAGCAATCCGAAGATGGAATTGCACAGTGCCAGGTTAACCATGCAGTTGCACAAATGACATCAAGTACTTATCAATGATGGCCATCTTCCCTGACCTGGTGGAACGTGAACTCGTCATGTGGGAATTTTGGAAGAGTAAATTGTCCAGGAAGAAATGAAAGGTGCTGTACTGTGGGAATTTAAACTCGCCATGCTCCATTTTTGAGTTGTCCCTCTTTGTTCATTCAAAACTTTGTCTCTTGCATGCAAGTTTTTGTTCATTCACTAACAAGCATTTTATGGATGCTGGTTTCTTGATGACAGAAGTATCAAGAAAGGCCTGTGAATCCAATATTGAAATAAAAGAAAGATTTTTTTTGGAGGGTGCTTGTGGCTTTGATAGTTTGATCTGGTCTGGTATGTTTCAACTAATTCACTTGGGTTATACTTACCAGTACATCCTCTGTCAGTCTTATATAAAACTTGAAATTATGGTTTAGCTACATTGTTAATCATTGGTAATTTGGTAGGCAAAGAACAAGGGTGAATATAAAGATGGAGTAAATGAGTAAAATTGGTTTAGTTTTAGAATACTGTGGAATCATTTTTATTTGTGGGGGTCATTGTTCGTGGGTAGCCAAAATTTTCCTCATTCGTGGGGACGTAATTCCGTTGGTAGCAAGTTCTATTTCGTAAATAAATGATTGTATATACATTCATGGGGATGTCAATTCTTGGGCAAGGGTACCTATGAACGCCACAAACATTGGTCCCCCCACAATTAATGATGTTTCCACAGTACATGTTTGAGATATGATTTAATTAAGGGAATCATTAATAGGTCTTTAACCACTTAGCTATTTTAGGAACAATTGAGTATAAAAAAATTCTATATTGTGGTTTCATTAACATTAGCATCAATTTTAGTTGATGAAAAAATCATGATCAAGCAAGGATACATAAATTAATTAGTGGAAAATGGTTCAATTAAGAAATAAACAGCAATTTAAAAAGTTCACCGGGATATGAAGTTGGTTGGTCACGTGATCAAATCCTGTGAAGCCCGCTGTTTATTACTTATTTTTACGTTTGATAAAGACAAATCGTTTAGAACTGTTAAAATTACTGAGATTTTATGTTTAAAATAATCCGAGCGATAAGTGCATGCTATGATCATTGACGTCACGAAAACGTTCATACAGAATTGAACGTTTTCGCTTTTCTATAGGTTCATATAAGGAAAAATATTTGCAAATGTAAATATTCAGTAATATTTGATATCGATATTCATATACTTCAATGAACAATTGATTTGTGGATTTGCTCAACAATTGTTGATTAACGGATTTTGATGAAACCACAGTACCGGTATATTTCTTTAAATCTTGCTAAATATTAATAAAACCGATTTTTTTTAAAATTAAAAACAAAATTTTTTAATCTCGTATCTGGTCTGCTACAGGCATCTTATCTGCCTAATTCACTCATCTTCTTTATTGAGACTGAAATGTGAATTGAGATTTTGCAATTGCTATTGTCTTTTAAGTGCAGCAAAAATTCTTATGCATTTATAATTCTAAAAAAAAAAAAAACTTATTTGTCATCACCTGCAGTTATTTTTTTTTCTTGTTCCTTGTTTAATTGTTTAGAACAATTTTCAATATACTGTAATTTCATTTACTGAATATTTCACTTCTTGTGTAGTACAGACCATAAATGAATAATAAATGGGAGAAATAGATTTTCATGAATAATGTGCTAAATTTAGCAACCAGTTTTTCTCATACTTGAATTCCTTCATCTTTATTAATTTTCAAGAGAATTTAAGGAACTTTTTTTGGAGAAAAGGCTGTCCAAACTTAATTCTATGTTTAACGTCACTTCAAAATATCAAACTTATGAGGGAGGGTGATAAGATAAAAACAAACAAAATTTTCACAAAAAGGATTTTAACCATTTACATTAATACAAATACAGTGAGCATTCAAGCTACATGTAGCCTACCTCTTTAATAATGATTTTTCCTGACAGTCCTATTGAGTATCCGATATATATAGTCCATAGTGTGCAAACATTTCAAATTTATACAGATTGCAATAATTTAGTGAAATCAAACTGGAAAAGATTATATTAAAATAGAAGTTTTTTTTTTTCTAAAACTCAATTTCTCCTAAACCTACGCGCGCGGGTCATGTTAAACATATTATTAACTTTTAACAGCCAAAATTGGTCACTATTATAGGACTTTTTACAGAACATAAAATTTCCTTCTCTAGAAATAATACAATCATTTTTATGTATTTTTTTTAGAGGGAAAATTAGTACAACAAAAACCAGTGATCAGGTCTAGCTTGAAGTTATAAGTTTGAGTATTTTCTTATAGCTTTACATACACATAGCTTTTCGGGTTAATTGGATATTACCATAATTTAAATTGTTTCTCTTTGTTGCATTATGGGCCAGCTTGGCCGGGAAACATTTGATAAAAAACATTCCACAATCTTTTTTTCTACACTTTATTATACTGTTTTACAGATATTAATAGTATATTATGCCAGATATATACTGTTTAGGAATTTTAAAATAGTAGAATGTGCCAGATGTAATAAAAGTTAAAATTGAGTTTGAATTTTAAAAATTCAATTTGACTTTAAGGTGACAGTTTCCTGTAATTACTGTACATATACACTGTATCTAATGATACAACATTAAAATGATTTGCTGGCCATTAATAGAACAAAAAAAATAATGGATATACCATTTATCAGGTCATTTTGGTATCTGTATTGTTTGGCAAATTTTATTTTAAATAAAATGTAGAATTTGAAATGCATGAACTTTTTTCTGTATAATTGTGTATTTTTTTTTTTTGACAGAACCCCTTGGCTGTTGAAAGTTATGTTACATGTGGATCTCCCAACCTGGTAGATTATACTTTTTATGAAGAAGATGCCATGGACTATGAATCTTAAAGGGGTTGGTGGTGGTTGACTGGGGTGTATACATGTATATAAGGTTGAGAATCCCACCCTGTAGGAAATGAAACTATATAGTGTAATGGAGAAGACCCTAACCATTCTCTTTATCGAAAGAATCTCTTCCTTGCCAGATGTTTTTTTGGCTGTGTTTGATCAAATTGACAACAGATAGTTGGGTTTTTTTTTGGTAATTTTTTTTTTAAAAGGGGCATTTTTTCTTCCTTAAAAAATTATTTTTCATCACAAATAAGGATAGACATTAATAAAATACTCATGTGATATGTGATATTTTGTTCAATAAATCATAATGATAGTTTTTTGTTCGTACTTCGTTGATTTGTAATCTCTCTCTCTCTCTCTCTCTCTCTCTCTCTCTGATCGAGAAATTGCTGGGTCCGCCTCTAGACGTTGAATGCATGCACGCACTTTAAATATATTAGGTCACTACTTCACTCAGTCTTCCTGGTAAAAGACTGAGTTTCAAATGTCATTTACTCGTAGACTGGGTAGTCAAAAAGAAGAATCAATAAGTATTGATGCAGTTAATCACCAATTTCCGCGAACAATTCTTGCATCGTGAAACTGGGTCAGCAATGACGCAAGTAGGACGGATTGTTGAATGTCTCAGGTAATTAACAGTATGCGCGAGAAAAATAGTTCCATCTTTTGGTCGCATCATTCGAAACTTGTGAGACAATTTAGCGACGGGGACTAGAAGTTTTAGTCAAATTAGATCAAGGGGCATCTCAGAGGGCCCAAAGAACGAGTCTTTGACGCGCGCACCGACTGCGGACTAATTTGTGTGTATTGAAATAAAATATAACAAACCACAACTAGTTTCTTTTCCTAAAATAGACCTGCTACCGATTTAACTTGGTGTCTGATGAAAATAGAAGCGTCCAGCGCTATTTTCGTTTGTCGATAAGGTAAGTACTTGTATTGTTCTGACACCCGCTTAATCAGAAGTTGTTTGTCACCCCCTGTAATGCTCTCTTGAAACATTGGATTGAAGTTTTACGTAACGTTATTTTACTTGTCGTAATCCTGTTTGATGTCGGAGTGGGGGGGGGGGGGTTACATCAGTTTACTGATAAAGTATCTTCTTCATTTTTGATGCGAAGAACATGCAGTGGGAGTTATATTTGGATCATCCCTACAATTCCTGACACGCTCCGATGCAGTCGATGAATCGTTTTAGGGCTGTCAAAATCAGCTGATCGGCGATGGGGGTTTATTATTACTGTCTCACATTTCTCAAAGATGTTGACGATACGGTATACCGAAACGTATTCCATCCGCCCCATGTCATTCGAAACAGGCAGCAGAAGTACTATTTTTTTTGTTGTAAATGATCGAGCGAGCATTTGTGCGATGAACATAACGAATGGTCATTGACTTAAGTATATAATGCTTGCAATGGTAGTGAAGACGATGCTTGCTTTGTCATTATATTTTCTTTCATATTTTTTAATTAAATGAAATAAACCAACTGTTACTCAGAAAATTTGCATTATTTTCCAATAAATAAGATTTTTTTTCTTTATACCCATAAAAAGCTGATTTTTATGATATTTAGGGGGTATGAATATTTTTAAATAGAAAGCCTAGAGGTTTCAGGCACTATTATGTTTCAAAACCCACAAACAGAAATCTGTTGACAGGGGATTAATTTTATAATTAGATTTGGTTGAAAATTAGAAGAGCACAAGTTTCACTGGGGTTATTTACACTGATGAAAACGATACCTTTTCCAGATGTCTCGTGCATCATGTTCTTCCCAAAATGACTTTCAGCTTCCTCTGAGATGTCGCAGATAGTTACATGCAGGCTTCAATGTCACATCATAGCCATCAAAAATTTTATTTCATGATTCACTGCATGCTTAGCCAAAAAGATCAGTTTGAAATTATCTATTGTTTTGATTGATATGTTTCAATTAGAAATGCATTATGAATTTTTGTTGTATTATTTCTCGATCACATGGATATTCTTTGATCTAAACAAGAATGTCATATTGCTATAATTTTGTCAGTGTGAGTCTTAATTCATAGACATTAACACGACTTATTGGCATATATAGGGGACAGTTTAGGAGAGTTGGACATGAACAAGTATTGGTCATATACATGTAGCTGTCCATTGTTAACATTGAGCCTGGCAGCCTTACTAAAGTACATATACCACAATCTCTCTTTATGATTGCTTCGTGTTGGAACATACCGATTTAATTCTGCACATTTCAGGAGCTAGTGCATTGCCAGTGTAAACAAGAAGTTATCGATAAGAAAAAAATCAAATTTAAAAATGAATGTAAATCTCTCTCTCTTTCTCTCTAGCTCTCCTCTCTCTCTCTCTCTCTCTCTCTCTCTCTCTCTCTCTCTCATAATCCATAATGATATATTTCTTTTAAAGTCTTGGGTTTTTTTGCTCAAATATATGTACATGTATATATCAAGTGCATATCCTTTACTCAATGTTAAGACTGACAGAACAATATCATCATCATTCTAAAGATCATAATACATGTAATTCATAACTAAATTTTGACTGTTTAATATTACAGTTGAACTTCGGTATCTTGAACACCAATATCTCGAATACAATGGATATGTCAAAGTGATTTGTAAGTCCGAACCACTTAAACTTAAAGTATTTTACCCTTGATATCTGGAATACTTGGATAACTCGAAGTTTTTAACCAGTCCCATCTAGTTCGAGATAATGATCAGGTTCGACTGTAATTAAGTGTAGTACTACAATTATCATTTACAGGGCAAATTGATATACTTCGGTAAAGTAGGAGATATCAGCAATTAATTGTGTATTTAAATATCTACTAACTAAAACTTCACCAAATCCTATTGATTGACCAGCAACATGTGCAATGTCAGAGATCAACCATGTTGTAGTCCGCTGTAGATATACCCTGTACTGCAATGCCAGATTTTGATATGATTTTTTTTTTATTTTTTTTTTTTTAACTCCATAATATTTCTTCCAATGCAATATCAGGTTATACATTGTATAGTGAACAGGTCAGAATAATAATGAATATACCTTCTTCAGTGATGCAATTACACAAGCATTAGATGTTGGGGAGTATTAAGGGTACTTGTAAATGTATTTGCTATTACCGGGTACTGATTGAATCATGAAAAAGATATTTTTTTTCACCCGGGAGGAGTCCAAATTTTATATTGCCTCTATATACCTGTCTTGATGTGTAAAGTTGTTTGTTTTATATTAACTTTCATGGCACAAATGAGCAATAAAGAAAAATCAGGGACCACTAATAAAAACTTGATTTAAAGTGACATGTATCACTGCATCCTTTGCCAAATCATGATCATATCCAGGTTATTTTTCTCTTCAACAAAAGGCTAGTTGACCTCCAAAGGCAATTGTTTTTTTGGCCATTGGCCGGTATATAGGTTACTGCTGGCCCCAGGGGCACAGCTTTCAAGGCCTTCCACAGGTTCGCTGTGTATTGGCTAGTCAGTGGTCAACAAGGTGGCATATCATTTGTCAATCTCTGTCACAGTTACTGGCTTGCTTTGACAGTAACTAAATAAAAACAGTCTCAAGGCTGTGCTTGCTATTCGCCGTCCTCGCGGGGCTGTGCTACTGGTAGGGAAGAATCCCGTCCCGCTTGTTACCGCAACTATAGCTTCAATGGGCCTCTGTGGTTCTTGTACACCATCCAGGGCCATTGTCTCAACAGCAGCAACAGAGAGGTTGTCAGGAAGATGGTTACTGGTGTTTTATCGATGATTTTATCTTTTCATTATCAACATACAGTTAAATTACACTGTGTACGTGTCATTGTGTTTATAGTCTGTCCATCCATCTATCAGTCAACACTTTGTTTTGATTGCAATAACTCATTAATACCCATTCTAATTTCCAACGAAAGCAATTGACCATGGACGAGGACAATTTACCTCTAAAGATTTTTTGAGTTGTTGGTTGTGTTATAATGAGTCAAACTAGTTTTCATGGTTGTTCTTTTAGATATTGACCATATTAAAAAAAGAACACATTTATATTTTTTTTTTTAATCCATGTGAATGTCCAAAATTGTAATGAAACAATAACTCAGCTATAGTTTTCATTTTTTAACTCTTTCTATATTCATATTTTATACAAAAGTAATTGACTTTTATATACTTTGGGGTTAAATCACTTTGTGACTATCAGAAGGAATACTCTTTTAAACAGATTTAGACTGCCTTGTCTGTCTGTTTGTATGCCCATCAGCATTTTTGTTTTTGGCGTTATTACTCCATTATCATAACTCTTTTCTGAATCAGTGAAAATATTATCGACATACAGTGGTTGACTTACTCCAAAGATATACATCCACGGTTTTGTGTTTGATGATGATCCTTTATTAATCTCGCATTCATCTCCAAAGTGTACACGCTAAGTTTGAGAATACATGAACTGAATTAAAGTTTATCTTTTACTATCATCAGTCAATATAACACAAAGTTAAATGTTTAATTAATGCCCTTACCATGTATTTTTTGCCCTATGTTTATGGAAATATGCCCTATAAGCAAGGCTCTTTATTTTTTTTTTCAGTTTTCTTGTTCAGAAGTGAAAAGACAACATGGATAAAAATAATCTGATTATAAATTTTTTTATACTTCTTGAGATCTGTATATCACATCCAGAGTAGATAATTCAGTGAGAGCATTCAGTCCTTATTTTTTTTATGTGTTTCCTTCCAGAAAGGAAATAACAAATTAAATTCAATATTCAGGGTTTTATTTTTTTGTTTCTCTTTACTGGTGATGTTCAATTTCTAATTGCATCACATTAACTTGATTTCAAGGAGAATAAACTCATAGATGGACAACAGAGTTCATTTAGTAAACTGACATTAATTCTATTCATTTCCAATAAGTTACTGTTATATATAGAAAGAAATTGAGCCATGCTAACCAGTGTCGGACACTAGAATGGAGATTTGTGGTCTTGGTCATGAGTACTACACTTTTAACACCCATATAAGTGTCCACAACTCAGATACGCATGTCTTGAGCAGAGCTTTTATCTAGGGAACCATCTGTTCAAACTTGAGGGCCATATAATGGTCATTTACATGTAGTACTGGATTTGATGAGTACAGATGTATACCAGTACTGAATTTGATCAAGTTAAAGGTATTAATGTCCCTTGGAAAAGAGAGGTAACTCTTGTTGAAGTATAAATTCTGTGCAGAGTTATCAAGGTCCTGAAGTAGTTGTAAAATAAGTAAAGTGAAACTGATTTTCTAAGAAATTTACATCATGTTTGAATGCAGTCACAGTAATTTTACAAGACAATTGACTTTTGGCAACTAAATATTCTCATCAAACTTCAGTTGGATTTGTTTTTGAAAAGTAATTTGTGTCAAACTGTAACTTAATTATGATTTTTTTTGTGGATAATTAATTTCAAAAAGGATTATTAGAATTCAACACTTGTGTATAAATTCTGCTGCCTTCCAGCTGCAAGCCATGTATGAGTTGGTTTGCAACATACCTGTCATGCATTTAGATAACCTCTTTACAGTTTGGCCTTGGCATCTATTCATTTAGTTTAGCAAATGAGCATTATCTAAATTATTCAATCATTTAGCATGCCTAATGTAGTGTAAAATAAGCGGAAAATTACCAAACTTGGCAAAATCCACCCGGTCGTGATAATTGGAGAATATTTCTGATATCTCCTTTACATGGCAGAGTCATGAACAAAATATCAAGAGGGGAAACCATTTTCAATGTTATAATTTATTTGTTTATGATCTGTGAAGTTTGGCCTCTGTGTTGAATTTGCTGTCCATGTATTTTACAAGTGCTTGATAAAAGTAAGTTATTGGCCAATAAAAACATGTAACTTTCTTGTCAAGTTACTGGCACTGGTAATGGCTTGAACAAACATTTGTCTACCAACCTAGACATTTGTAAGCCAATCCTTCAGATAGATAACTTATTTTTTGGTCTAAGTGTGGTTTATGTCGAAGGGTTCCTGTAAGGACATTCATGTCCCAAGTTATTTTGGCGTGTGTGGGTTTTTTTTGGTTTTTATTTTTTGACCAATGAATTAATTGTTCTCGCTAAAAGGTGTAGAGCCAAAATATAGATTCTTGTGGCCATGGTTTGCTGCGGTTTAACAAGTTGTGTGTTAAGTGGCGTTAGAATGTGGTCAACGCTGATAATTGTGAGCAAAAAAACATTTGGTTTGTTGTATGTCTAGTTTGTGCAAAGGGAGGTACCAATGTACACAGATAGGGCTTCTATGGCAACAGTTGCATTTGTTCAGAGGCTAATTGTGGACTCTTGTCTAGAATTTACACTTGTCTAGTTTCATTAAAGAGAACAAAAAAAAAAAAAAAAAAAAACCATGATGATTTCATTCTCTAGAGTGTGTAGTCATTCTGCAGTTTGACTGATATGGCCTTGAATGTTTAGATTGGCAGACCAGTCATTGCCCCCACCGGTGGCTTTGACCATCCACCACAGGATGTAGTAGTAGGGTCCAGTCAGGAACAGATCTGCCCCCCTCCCCTCCCCTATCTCCCAGATGTAATCACCAGATGATAGGACTAGAGAGTCCCTTTCCTGTTGTTGTCATAATTTATCACCTTAGGTGACTTCTCAAACACTCCTGGATCAGATCTGAGTCAATATTTGTTCCAAACGTTGGCTATTCTTCTGATTGGGTTGGATTTATTATGCAAGTTCACATCTACCACTTATCATTTAATCCACGGCCGAGTGGCACCAAATATGTTGATATCTTCGCGATGGAGTTTTATCTCCTCCAAACCTGTCTGGAATGAAGATACTGAGGAAATCTGAACTAGTGACTCGTTGTTAAAGTTCAAGACTTGCTTTATTTACTGATCAGAGTTTTAATTCTATGATTTGTTTTGTTTTCTTATTTTTCATTTTTATCTTGGCACTGATAACTTGGATCTTCACCACTTGTTATGCTTCCCCTATTTCTCCAATAGCTTCTTTAACTTTCAAATGTAATTGGAGCATTTTGGTGTTGGTGTAAATCGCTTCAAATTTTAAATAAAAACTAATGTGAATAATACAAACAGTCGATCGTACTGGGCTACTTAAATTGACAGTTTTTCAATTCGGCCATTATGATAGGGGGAACCAGTAATGAATTTTTATTTGTGGTTCAGTTTGAAAAAAAAATTGTTGATAAATGTCAAAATCTGCATATAAATAGAAATTTCGGAAGAATTATTGATGGCTTTTAAATGGATAAATAGAGCAAATGATTTACTAATGAGAAGTTTGATGGCGATTTAAATAAATCTTTAAAATTCATGACCTTGGTGCCATGTGACATTGATTCTCAAAAAGAAATTTAATGATTGAAAACATGATAGTTTTCGGAGATATCGTTTCAGGAATGACATTCTATTTTTAGGGTCGTTAATTACGTTGCCCAAATTGATAGAAGTTTATAAATGTATATGTACAGAGCACAGGAAAATTATGAACAGACTGGCACAGGGAAGAGAATCGCAGCAGAGTCCAGAGTACTCTAGTGTACGTCGGCTCAAAATTCCGTCACATTCTCTTGCATGTACAAATCATAGATGAGGTGATTTTTGCTTTATGACCTGATCTTAATTATTTAGACCCAGTGTCTTATCCTTTAGCATTATGGTGATTAGATGAATTTAATAATTCAGGACAGTCTAACATAATTAATGTTTTACCACTTTGTAAAATTTGTCATGTTCTTACCGGCATTGTCTTAACAATATTAATGACCTAATTTGTCTGTTATACTCTCCACGAGGATATATGTTTATGAAATATATTGGTGATTATAAAAAATTTCCCTTTATTAAGTTTCTAGCTCATTTGTGATGATAAGGTATAAAATACCCACCCCCACCCCCACCCCCCCAAAAAACCCAAAAAAAAACGAGAATAAAAAAATTCATCGTTGATCTTTGAAATAACATTACTGGTACATTATAACAGGTGAAGGGATTACCGGTAGCTATATAATGGAGATTGAAGCTATGGTTTTTATTACAATAGCCTCTGGTATAAAACATTAAAAATATGATTTGTAAATTCACTAAATTGCATTTTTTTTGTAAAAAAAAAAAAATTATGATAAAAAATCAAGGTCATACGACCATGAATAATCGATAAACCAGTAATGTGCAATAGATTTTTTGTCTTCGAAGGATTAATTTCATGATTGTATCTTTTTTAAGGTCATGAATAATTTCAACTGTTACCAAGTCATGCCACACCCCTTTTTGTTCGGATTGGGTTAATTGGGTTATAAAAGAATACATTTCATTTACTATAAAAAAGAAAAACTAAATGTTTCATGAGTCCCAATTTTTTTTTCTCAAATTGCCACGTGTGGTGTGTTAGTGTCATTTGTGGCTTGTTGAAGTGGCTGCTTATTGATCAACTCTAGCAGATGGATGACTTTCACCTAACGACTGAGGGTAGGTGTCCCTTCCAACTACTGGTCATTGTTGTCTTTAATGGCTTGACTTGTGATTAAACATTTTCACTTTTGTTCACCCACTTGACCTGGACGAAGTCTCAGGGTCAGCTAATTTGGACAGGTGTAAAGTTTTTGGGTGGGGGGGTTAAAGGCGATTGCGGACAAGACTTAATTCCATTTGTTTGAAAATAAGTCTGTTTTCTTGAGGTTGCTCTTAGAATTGATGTTGTGCATCTGTCCCATTAGATGACACTGATTTTTCTTCTCTGTGAAGAAATCTGATGCATAGGGATGGCAGGTATTTGAATTACGGGCAAGTAATTTTCCATACATATTGGCATGTGTTATTGTACGATGTCTAGTTTGCCTGCAAGACCCTGGTTTTTTATGCAGTTTTAAATAATGTAAGAGCTACGTCAAGGGTTGTGCACTTTCTTATTAAAGAAAAAGGGCTTATGGTCAATGCAGTTGGGATTAATGAGATGCACCCAGGCTTTTAGAACCATTATGTTCTGTGACACTCCTCCAGCACATAAATAATTGGGGGGGAATATCCTGGATGCACATAATCACTGCCTGGTGCAGCAGGGTTTTTCTCTGCAGTATGCTATTGTCCAGCGTTGAATTAGTGGACACAGAGTTTTTTCTATTCAGAGTAAAGATATTGCCACACGACAATCCTCACCTTGCACAAAGAGAGGACGGGGTCGTTGTACAGGTTCAAAGAGCTGTATTATGTTGCGGACATATGATCAATCGAGATTTTGGAGTATCGCTGCAATTCATTTCACCCCAAGAGTTGCATTATGATTGCACATAATTGCATCGGAGACCAAACCAGCTGCACAGAAGACCAATATATTGCGTTTGGACAGAGTCTGCAGGTAAAATTTGCATAGAAGCAGTGGCAAAGTGGTTGTTAGCATTTGGAGCCCTTTGAAAACAATTTAGAAGGGCATCCGCCTGCCTGTAAGAATCACGACATTATTGCTCTTTCAGCAAGTCATTTTTCATCATTTTCTACAAGGGTAACAAGAGACCTCTCTCATATATAGGAGACTTGGCTCTCCTGCTGCCTTTTATGAGTGTTTTGAAGTGATCTTTGTTAATAATGATTGATTACCACTTAAAACCTTCTTGCAGTAGAAACCAAGCAAAATATCCTGGCAGAAGTCAAACTAAAGACCTCTATGTTTTAGAACCTGACTGAAGGCTCGTACATACAAATGTGATGCAAAGTCTTGTTCTCTGACATCCTGCTAGAAATTACCAAGTTGAAGTTTATATATTAAGTTTAATACTAGCAGTATCTGTGATGTTGTACATGAAGTTTCTATGGGTTGATGCTTTGATTTTTTTCTTTGCTTTTTTTTTAAAGGGACCATTAATTGATTGGAATGTGGCAAAGAAACCGCAGTTATTCCAACAGAATTATTTCTAAGTATCTCTGAATTTTTTTTTTGGTGAAAAGTCAGATGTCAAAACTTTTCCCCCTCATTTTACTACATTTTAGTTCATTAGATTTGCATTGTGGAATCTGAGCTTCGGTGAAAAGCCTCACAGGTTTGCCAAACAGGTTTCTGTCTTGAAAGTTTCACCATGATCTTGCGAGTTTCAACAATCTTCTTTGGCCAAACCCTGTAGAATTGGCTGATAATGTTATAGACAAGTGTCTATTGATCCAGGGACTGCTGAGTTTTTCTGACTTTGGCAGGAAATGTGTCATCCTCACATTGCTTCCTCCCTTTAATTGCCTTGTCCTTTTCTCTTGTCTTGAGTGGTCTGAAGATAGAGAGAAAATTGGAGATTAATTTGAATGGAGGATTATTACAATATTCATGTATAATATTAAGGATTCCCCAACTAAACAGTGTCAAAACAATTAATAAGCACTGACTGAATAACATGTTTATAAAACAAATCAAAATTGGCCCATTTCAGGTTTTTTTATATTAAAAAAAAAAAATAAGGGAGGCCACAGTTTTGAAAACAAAAATTAATTGCGTAGGTTAAAAAGATTGGCCAGCATGTTTAAAAAAGGGGGCATTGTAAGAGGAATGCATAATCTAAACAGATTTACTTTCAAGTTTATGTTAAAGAGTGCATTATTCAATGGCTATGTTAGAATATAAATTTAGCACTTGGCTTCCCTCATCTGCCTATTCTGAGAACAGCTATTGCTTTGTTGAAGTGTGAGAGTAATGTTGAGTGAAAACCTATGTAAGAATTGTCAAAAGCTGTTTAAGAGAGGGTATACTTGTCTGTTTTCATTGAACACATTTGGGCAGGTTCTAAAAACCTTTTGCACCTGATCACAAGAATAATTGCAGGATGCTGTATCTTCATCCCCAGGGAAACAAAACTAGAACAGGATATTTTTTAGGTACTGTTAAAATGTGTATATGATATTTTACCTAAGATCTTACATAAGAATCTTTGAAATTTTAGTTGGAAGTAGTTTTTGACATGTTTCATGCATTTCCTCTTCAAAAAGAGACTGCATGTTCAGATTTCAAGACCAAAATCAGAGAATTTGGTATTTTATCATTTAATTCATTATGTCTACATCACTTTACTATAATATGATTCAATTTCATTTCAGATAAGTCAAACTGCAGCTGAAAAGTTATAACAACAAACTATTCTGACAATATATACTGACCATAATGGGGCTGAAATAGGAAAAGAAACCAACTCTTGTGTAAGTAAGTACTGGCCTTTTCTCTTATTAGTCATACCAAGAATTTAGATATTGTATGAGACATGAAACCTGACGTTTACATGTATATATATATCTGCATACAAGATATATTCATAAAGTATTCATGTACCACACGCCTTGGCAGATAAAATGTGACGAAGAAGTTAAAAAATAATTGCATAAATGGCATAAATTAAGGCCTCACTTCATACCAATTTATTTAGGCTAATAATTGTCTCACACTTTTATAATTTGTTCAACTTGAAACTAAAAAAGTTAAACACCTAAAGAAATTTCCGGTGTTTTTAATTTTCTTGGATTAAATGAACAGAAGTAAATAGGTTGATTACCAGTATTAAAAAAAATCTTTATCGTCCAGTTTCAATAATGAATTTTTTTTTCTCATTATTCATAAAATAAAATCCCCAATCTTGAATCGTATCAAGCTTATCAATGAAGGCACTTATAATTTTAGTGACAGTTGATGTTTTATTGACAAACTCAATTCATACATATTAATTTGTACTTGAATAAATGATTATGCCACAACCTGAAATACTATTAATTAAGGAGACATAAAAGGTTTATATATAGGTATACTGAAAAATTAATGCCTAATGTGTAGACAGAGTTATCATTAGCAACACATTGTATTTAAAATAGTCACAGCCATTTACCATTAATAAATTACTCCACATTCTTTGATTTATTGTGTTTGTCTGGTGCATTGGGAGTTCTACAAATGAAATTAGCATGGTGTGTATTGTAAGCTGTGTTATTTGTCTTATTTGTCCTCAAATCTTTATCCACCAACCTCCAACACTTTTTAAAAAAAACAGGATCCACGATCTTAGTTGAATCAATGTTTAACATTAATGGGTTTGCTTTGCAACATACAGTAAAACTTGCTTATAAAGAAATTGGATATAAGGAAATGTTGGTTCTAAAAAAGTTATGTCTTCTTCCCTTCCCCAACCCCCTTCCTCATACCGTATCATATTTCTTCTTTCATTGGATATAAAGAATCGTTGTGAATCGGAACCAGAACATTGTAGCCCAAGACTTGTTTAAATGCAAGTTTTACTGTAGTTTTACTAACGGTCAATGAGTTTATATGCATGGCCTTGACATGTACCTCTGGGGCTTGTTTGTATAGTTTACCTTCACCAGTTGGACTATCACTCACACCATGGCCATCCTTGACAGTGTCTTGTAATCTCTTACCTCTCTCCTGGTCAGAAAAAACATTTTAAGGACCTTTAGTAATTTCCTTTTCTGCATTATCCCGTTGTGATGGAGTGGGCGACTTATTTGGTCACAGTTGAGCAGTCAGTCATATTGTGTGGTAGATGGAAAGCCCCCTGTCACTGACAGTCTAATCAAATTAAAAACTAGGTTTTTCTAGTGGCATGTCTGGTCTTGATCATGTAATTATCACATGCAAAGTGTAGAGACAAGCCATTGACGTAACATAGTGCAAGCTTTTCCCGGAGAAATCAATACCTATTATGTTAAGAGATCCAGACCTAATCCACGGGAAACAACAGAATACACAGGTCCTGTTTGCGACACACCTTTAACCCCCTGGTCCATAATTCTTAATTACACCACTGGAACCAACTGAAGCGCTTCTTTAAGTTGATCACACCAGGTTAATTATGTCAGAATTATGACATTATGATGGAAAAAAAATCAACGTGATAATGATTTATAGGGGAGCTTTTCTGGTTTTTTTTGGACTCTTGTAGAAAATGTTTTTTTTTTTCACTGGTAATTTATAAAAAAAAAACTACGATGTTGACAAATGGTTGCTGTGGTTACCTTAGGAAACAGTATGATTGCTAATCACGTACTCTCTTTCATGGTGTACTCTTGGTTAATCAAGCTCTTTGTTTCACAGTTCCTAGTCCTGAGTACATTTTTTGCATGCCTGTCTGATGTGGATTTGTTTTTTTCATTATATTGTTGTGCTATTCTCCTGGTATTATTTTCTCCCACCAGCGAATGGTTAAAATGTACCACTACATCTAAATTAATTGAAGTTACCAATACGTATTGATTTATTTTGTGTTACATTATTCATTTCTATAAATCATTTATTTTTACTTTCTAAATTAATATACTTTAATAAGGCACACCAGTATTTTATTTTTTTTTGCATTTAAGTTTCTTTTTTGCTGAACCAAAGAATATTTAATTGTTTAGTTTCCATTGGTAGGTTTGGGAATATACAATATAGCGATTTATTCGAAAATTTAATGCAGCTTTTGTGTTATATGTTTCCATTCTAGAAAGATCTAGTACAGATTTTATGTCCCCGTGGAAGGGCTTAATGCTGATTTGGTAAGGGTGTGGTCTCTATAGTTGGGTAAAGCCTCCTAATTACTGCCGGGAGATCAAGGCTTTTATTACTGCAAGCATAAAAAAGGAGATCAAACAGGTTTCTCTAATTACTATTGGAATCTCACTGTGTAAAGTCCAAATCCATTGCATCATAAAACAAAAATCAGGAGTATGGATTGGGTCACCTAATTACCCAAGGTCTGTAGCAGCCTCTCTGGTCTCTTCACATCTCTTAGACTCACCTGTCTAGCTTCATTAGGTGGGTGAGTAAATAACACAGCCTACCTACCTGTAGAGGCCTGCATGGATCCGTTTTCACTATTATTACTTTTTTTTTTTCTTCACTTTCATGTCTTTACCATATAACGCAAGGGTTAAAA
Source organism: Magallana ariakensis (assembly GCA_020458035.1). Classification (NCBI taxonomy): domain Eukaryota; kingdom Metazoa; phylum Mollusca; class Bivalvia; order Ostreida; family Ostreidae; genus Magallana; species Magallana ariakensis. Next base: position 29,737,961 of record CM035816.1, read on the forward strand.
AAAAAATGATAAAGATCTTGCACACAAGCTTATTGTTGGAACGAAAAGCCTCTGGAGGAAAGTAGCAGAAACCAATATCCCATTGACGTCAGAATCGTCCTGATTAAGTGTATTAAACACAAGGAGAGCTCAAGTGATTTATAATACATAATTTACCAAGAGGCAACAAACAATGTCCAGTCTTGTTAAAAACACAAGATGCCCTGATGAATTAAGGACATTGATGGAGCCATGGCACATTAGTAAGACCTGGTGGCTGTAAGTTTAATCAGCCTCTTATTTGCCGTTTCTGTCTTGGCCTCTTCAATTTGGTTAAAAATAAAATGGTTTATAGTGTGAACTTCAAGTAGCGAAAAATTGGTTTTTATAGTTTTTTATATGATAATATATATTCATGCCCGGATTATATTTCACCAAGTATAAAAGAGACCTTCGTTTGTCACCTGTAAAATGTGCTTGAATTGAAACATGTGATTGAGTAACTATTGTTTCTTTGGTATGTAAAGAAAGAAAATCCTTCAGAAGAACGTCCACATGCCCAATTAAGACCAGGAAATAGTGCGTGCAATGCCTGTGACGTCACTTTGAATAAGGCTAAAGTTTTAACAAAAAAGGAAGGAAAGCCATCAATAATGGCATTTATTTCTTGGCAAAATCGCTTGGAGAAATGCAAGGCCAGGTATTAAGCAATATTCCAGTTTGTTCTATTTTTTGGTTTTTTTTCGTTTCTATACAAGTACCGGTAGTACAGATCTCTAGCAAGCTTGGACTAGTTTGTCATTTTGATTTGCACCATAAAGTCCGTTAATTGAAATGTTCTTTATTTGGTTCATTTACTTTTTATATATATCATATCATGTATATTATCACATTTCAATACAGTCATTTACAAACATAATTGAAGAAAAAAAAAAATGCAATACCATATCCATCCTAGTTATAAGCACCCTAAATTAACGCTAATTAAGGTTACTTGGAAAAATGCAATTTCCTGAAATTTGTATTGCAAACAGTTTCAGGGGAAACTAGCTAGTGTCCAAGTCAAGGATAGATTAATTTTTTAAAAACTGAATGGTACTCTATTCTGCGTTTATTTCCTTGCATTTATGGTACATTATAGTTAAGAGGACTCAGTGGTCATGGCCAACATTTTAGACTGTATTTATCTCCTTTAAAAGAGGAGCTCCATATAAAAATATAGGAAAATACCCAAATTTAAAATGTAAACTATATGGATTTTTTTCTTTTTTCTAAATTATTGTTTATAGCTTAACAATTCTTGTCTTAAAATTTTAGAAAGATCTGATGGCTAATTTGTTGACCATCTAGAATAGACAGTAACTATGTTGTGTGTTTTTCAATCACTACTAAATGTTAATTAAAATTTAAATTAAGTACTTGTACCTGAGTGGGAGTACAGCATGCAGGTATGTGCATGTAAATTTATATGCTATCAAAAGACTGTGTCATCCTGTTTATTTAATAATTCAGAGATTACAGCAGACTCATTCCCCAATCTCCAATAGTGTAAAGTTTGGTAATGTTCTTGCCTAGCACTGCATTGTGGCAGCATGAATGATTTTTGTGAACTTCGTAAAAGGAAGTAACAATAGGAAATTAAAATATGATGCATATTGAATGTTTGGCAGCAAGGCAAACATTTCCTCCTCTGTTCCCTCTGTACAGACCCTTCAACAGGCCATTGTCCCCATCGCGGAGCGGGATTGCCAAGTATTTCCACAATTATAGTAAGTCGGGTCTGCGTGTACCTCGATCTGCCATAGAGTCATGGTTTTGAGAGTATGATTAAGTTAATTTAGAGAAAAGTGTTAGACGAAAAGTGTGGATTTATTTTTTAACATTTACATGTAATTTCTCAAGGTTATGAATAACATTTATTTATTTTCTTGTTGTATTTTAGTAAGTAAAATTGTTGTGGTAAGACATTTATAGATAATGTCATCTGGTTGCATGGACTTAGCTGATACCATTTTAAAGGTTGCACTCAAAATTATGCCAGTGATCTGACAGAAAGAAACTTTGCCTCATGTTTTTCCTGTATTGATAATTTTTTATTGAAAATTTATGACAGTTATTTTATTCATCAAAGTAACGCTGCCTAGATTGGGCAGCCGGCTGGAAACCTTAATTAATTAAGTTGATAAGCTATATGTCAAATTGCGAACTTGTGTAGGATTTCCTCAGGTTCCAGAATAATATATCTTGTGAAGAAAAAAACACCAAATCACTTGATTTCCTCAGCAACATGCATCCTTGGTTCAAAAAGTGCAGAATTAAGTGTTGTGAGTGAAAAATGCATTTACTCCTACATTCTGTGCTATGCTCTCTCAAAAGGTTCCCATTTGTTACCAGCGATTTGTTCAGCGTAACTTGTATTCACTAGCATAATTAGAAGAGTCCTTAACATTAAAAATTAAAATCACTAATTGTTCTACTGTCTCCTTTGATGTCTTCATTTCCATATGCCAGAGTTGCAGCCTAAATTATTCAGTACCAATTTAAAAGACAAGAAGTTTTTACCGATTACACCACATTTTCAGTTTTGATCAGATATCTATCATGCATATGGTTGGATATCTTTTAAGAGTTTTTTGTAATGCATTTTTTTTTTTCAAATAGAGATTCAAATGAAAGTTAAAGATTTGGATGAAATTTTTTTTTTTTTCATTGTGAGCCTGTGAGTCTGTTGATACCAAAATTTGTAGTCATCTATTGAAACCAAAAGTGACTTGTGAGATGAGCTTTGGCAGTAAACTGTGTGTTAATTCATTCAGACCTGCAAGTATTGGTTTGACGTCAGTTGTTCAGCAAGTATTGAATTGCTGGTAATATTACACACTCGCTAGTGGAAGCCAAAAGGGAAACAAGAGCTTGCACTAGGAATTATTACTATTTTCTATTTCTATTCATTCTAGATATATCCGACGAAGTTTCCACATGTCGATTTGAATTGAAAAAAAACTGGATATTAATAGATTTTTTCTGAGTGCCGAGAATTATAAAGGTAAGGTTAAATTACCTACGCATTTTCATTGACATAGCCATGATGCCTCAATATAGCCTTTATTTGAAATTATATATCCTCAACCTGTCTATTTTTGGTTATTCTAGCCTATTGAATAATAATAAAGTGTTCCAAATAACTCTGTTCACACCTTTTGAGGTCGGTTTTTTGTGTTTTTTTTGTTCTCTAACCTTTTTCTGTATCATTAGTGGTGTTACGAACAAATATGTTATGGTAGATTGTTTGTAGAGCCAATCAATACTTTTCACAAGTCAATGGTCTGCTACCTGAACACTTCAAAGCTGAATTGCAATGACACAGTGTCTCATTTTCACCTTCTCATTAAAAAGCCTTTGAGATCTTTGCAGTGTCTTCAACAACAAAACAACAACAACAGAAAAATGGGATTTGAGAAAATGTACTGCTTCATTTCAGCCCGCCACCCAGTAGTATAGAAGCCATTGCCCCTTAGGGGCTTCCTCTTTGCAAGAAAATCAGTGCACAGGAACTTGTATTCTGTATTTACTCTATTGCAAAATTGGGTTGTAATTCGGTCTTTTGTACCCTGGTGATTTAAACTACCACTAATTACACTAGCTGGGACATTATTACTTCAAGAGAATTGTTGACATAATCTTGGGCAAAGGTTTCAGCCTTCGGGACTTGTTTGGGACTTTGAGGACTTGTTTGGGACTTTGAGGACCGTTAGGTTACTCCGCCTACCCACTTCACAGGACAGCAAGGTCCCATGGACTCTGATTTAATTCAGTTCGCATGAACTCAAGCCATTTTATTTCATGGACCATTACTCCATGAGATAGATGGGTTATCAAGCTGAAATGCTGAATATTCAAGTCCTATGATTTCAGTAATTTGCTTTCTATATATTTCTATGCATTTCTGCATCAAAGAAGTTTGTTGCAACCTTTATTCCCCTTAATACAATTATAATGATTACAACTGTGGTTGATTCAAGTGCAAAAACAATCGCGCTGGTTGTCTTAGTGATAAACAAATTTCTTTGGCTCTTGATTTCATATAAGATGCTATTTGTAAGCTGAACCAAACCCCACCACAAACCTTATATAATGCTGCAAGGCAATCATGTTATATATCTAATTTGTTAATGAAATCAGCAGCAATGAATTAATAGCTTATATATGCTATTAAATTTTTTTTTATTATGCTGTTAATGATAATAACCCCAACTACTCTAGCTAAACAATTGAAGTGTCTATGAACAGACAAGTTAACTCAAAAATCACTTATACTGAATCAAACCACAAACTTATGTTTAGAGGATATTAAGACTGTGGTGTGTTGGAAGAATATTAAGACTTCATGTACTGAAAGCATTTTGAAGATGCATTATTGAATTGTTGGGTTTTTTTTTTTAACAAGATTAAAATTTAATTTTTTCAATATTTTGGCAGAAAAACTTGTTTTCATGTTGGTTAAGATGTATTTTTGTGTACTGGCTACAGAACAACTTTGTTCTGTAGCCAGTACACAAAAAATACAAATAAGCAATGTTGTTCTGGCCTCAAAATTGATAAAAGGGACAGAATACCGTAAGCTGGAGTCTAACTTGATGAATGTAATTGACCTAGCTAATTGAATCTCACAGAGAAATTTGTCTCAAAAAAGAATTCGTACTGGTTGAAGGAAGAAAAAAAAAAAATGAAATTACAGGTGGTTAAAGAAATCTTTTACACTGTTGTTGATTTAATTTGTTGCTTCACATACAAAAAAATTGGTCATCGCCATAGTTATGCATTCGTTGGTTTTGTATTCAAAAGTAACAAGTTGCCACAGGTAGGTGACATTTGTTCAATAGATATTTGATGTGTTAAGGGGCCCTTGTACACTTTGTGGTGTCAAATAGCCAGAAGGTGGGGAAGAAAAGGGTATGATGAAAAAGAAATATGATTTGAAAGAAAAAAGATATTTACCCAGTTTTTCTCTCCTGTCTCACCCAATGAATCTAATGAGCATCAGAGTGATAGCTTGGGGATGATCAAATTCTATCTACTATTTGTTATTTGTTCACTGAAATCTAAGACCGCGTTTTGGTGGGAGTCTCATGCAGAGTTCGATATTATAAAAAGCTAATTTTCACTAGAATTTTCATCGAACAATTTTGAAACCTCAGTAGCGTTTAATACTCTTAACTTGGTTGCACATCAATTGAACAGAATGCCACGACGTAGGTGTACCATTAACTATTCATGCCTTTAAGTTTTCAATTACTACTCAAATATTTATATTCAGCAAACAATTCTGTTTTCACTTGCAGTTTCAAATTTTGCATTTAATGCAGGGAGATAGGCTCCTTATCCAAACATTGCAGTGTATTTAAAAAATATTTACGGTATACCAATAGTCGGGCTTCTTTCCGTATCCTCTCTGCTTCACTGCACATCACTTGATTCATTATCGTTGTTGTAGTATGGACTTTCACACTATATACAAAGGTCCACATGTAATGCACATATAATACAGATTTAAAGATCATCCTTTTTAAAGTGGAAATATATTGGACCAAAAAAAAGAATTCTTTTGCACAAAATATTGTGTTTTTAGAAAGGAGTTTTTTTTAACCAGTAACGATTTGGATAGAAGGTAAGGCACTCATAGTGATGTGATATTATATCTAAAACTTTTACGCTAAGCATTCTTACTAATGTTTACTTGAAAGTATATGGGGCCGTAAATTCTGGGACTGTTTATTCTGTGTTAGATTGAATTATGATAATTGTTGTAAAGCTCAATGACTTTCAGCTGGAGGTCGTGTAAACCAGGCTAAGGTAGGAGAAACGGTGTGTTGCTTACACAGGTAGTAGATGTTTAGTGGTTGATCACTCATTTCCATTCCTTGTCGAATTTCTTCGTTAATGTCTTGCCAAGAGTCACGTTTTCTCTGTCATTTTGATGCTGTTGCTTTGTCAAACATCTTTTTTTTTTCTCTCACCCGCAACTCCTAATCCCTCAAAAAGCTGCCAAATTTGCTTCAAATTATTGCTCATTATGACATTCAACTGCATATTAATTTGATAATACATTTTGTATTTCTCAATGTAAGATTGATGATGTTTTTGTGATATTTTGTGTTTCTGGCATCACCGTCAAAGACAATGTATGTAAACTTTGGGCATTCATTGCGAGTGTAATTTCCGGGAGTATTAAGTATTTTCATGATTTCCGAGGTCACCCATCTCTGAGGTTTAACAAAGTCACCACTAAATCATGTCAACGATTGCCTATGCTTCATTTCGTTTGTCAAGGTATTCATATATTATGGAAATGAGTGTTAAATCATGCTACCTTTAAACGCTAAATTTAATTACATTTCATCAAGGAAATAATATTTCGAGTCCTTTTTATACTTGCCGCAAGGCTTTTTGAACATGCAGAGTTGTCTAGCTCTTTTCTTCCATCATTTCAACCTAATTTGTTGATGTCACTGACGTATCTCAGAGTACTAAGAAGTGACGCAAGACTTGGCATTTTTTTTCTTCACTTTTTATATCCTGTTATAAATAAGAATAGAAAAATGACAAGGGGGCATTGAAAATTCCTCAGTGGGTCAGCTTTTTTGGGACTAGGGAAGAATAGCGCCAATAATGCATGCATAAATATTTTGGGATAACCACATTTCTCTATATAAAGCTGTGTGAATTGACACATTTTGAACTAGCTTGTATGTAGAAAGACTACTGCGACCGGCCCTGTTCGCCATTCCATTGTGGAGGGTTGTATGTCATAGTGAGAAAACTTTGCTCGCATCTCAGTACATGTATAAAAATCAACCATGATTAGATGTTATTGAGCTGTTTGCCTTCTCAAAAGACCCAGTGTGCAAGATTTCTACAGATATTGCAAGGTTTTTAATTTGCCAACTGAATTAGCTTGGAATATATTTAATGGGCGACCCAATTTTAGTTTGGATCGTAATTTTGGGGATTTTTTTTTTTTCTTGCAAAAGACGCATCCTGCACAGTAAACAGCTCTATATTACACAGATAGGTGTTTACAGCATTGTCATTGCATGACCTTGAAGTTGTGCAGTCATCTAATCGCATAATTCTGCCAGAAGAAAAGGAGCAATGTTTTATTGTAACATACTATAATGTTTATGTTGGTTCTATATTTCATTCTCTTTAGTCCTAAGCCTTGATCTCTGATGCAGATGATCAAGTATTCACCTAAATTTAAGCCGACTCTTGAACTGTAAATTATTGTGGTTTCATGTACAAATTAACCTAATCCTAACAGCTCTTTAGAATGACCCTAAGTAAGATCTGATCGGAAATGTTTTTCCTCAGATCTGATATGATGTGCACAGTAATGTCAATAAAACAATACATTGCGAGATGTTTCTGTGATGTGGTCATAAGAAAATGAAAAATTGAAAATCATGCTATATTAGAACAGAATGAAATGATTTTTTTTTTTTTACTGCTAATTTTGAGTCTCAAGCAGACAAATATGAAATGTTAAATTCATCAAGAGAAAAAAAAACCAACAACATGGCAATGGATAGAAATCAGCAGAACATAACAATTAAATGCTCATGTAAAACATTGATCATGATACAACATTGGCTATACAAAGTGGATGTACATCATTATCTTACAGTCCTCAGCTGTTGATGAAAAATCTTTCACACCAAAACTTGACGATTTTCTGATATGTGTGTTTTATGTGCAGGTGGTCATTTATGGCTGACCTTCTTGTCATCTACGGAGAGGAACAGTCTTCCCTGCCAGAACTGACATAATGTGCAATTCTGGGTTTCCTTTTTGTTCCGACTGGCTGCAATAACTAAGCCATATTTTTGCTCAGTTTTATGGAAATTGATTATTTGCCATGCATATTTAAGTGCCAAATCAATTTGTGGCTATCAATTTATATAAAAATTCATGTGACGGTTATAGATAAGGCATAAATCAATAAGCTCTAAAACCATTGCTTGTTTTGGAGTTTTGCAAAAGAACTGCATAATGAAAGAGAAAAGAAAAGAAAACCCACACAAAATAAGCAAGATGCTGCTTGATGATTTTTCTGGGATGAAGGAGTTGCATGCACTTTTGATTGTTGTTTTGTCACAGTTTAGTTAGCAGAAAAATATGTAGGGTAGATAAAAATCTTAGGAGTACATGTGCACTTTCAATATATTCATAATTTAAAAAAAAAATTGATTTAAAAAAGGAAAACCAAACATAAGAAAACAAACAAACCCTGGCTTTATAGTCCTATAACTAATATTCCAATCCATAAGTAAGTAAAGCTTGGTTTGAAAAAAAAACCCAAAACATTTCTTTATCAAACACTTGGAGGATTTGAGAAATTTAAGTTTGGTTTACAGAAGATTAAAAAAGAGGGGTTCAATGAATACAGGATGACGATTTTTGTGTTTATTTTTAGTTTCTTTCTTTTTTAACAAGTCTGCATGACCAAAGAAAGCTTGTTACATATAAAAATATTCTCAGTAACATTTAAATGCAAATAATTAAAAACCATTTTTAAAGATAATTTTTTTTTGGGGGGGGGGGTGGTTAAAGAGTATGTCATTTGAATCAACTTGATCCAAGAGCCTCAAGGAAATCATTAATTAATGATTATTGTGTGACAACAGGTAGTTTATGCTATTCAATTATGTAAATGTGTTGGTTAAGGGGTCACTAATTAATTAATCTTCTTAGAACTAATTAGAGATTTGCACTAATGGGATCCTGACCTTATAATGGACTATGGTAGTTGATATTTTGGCCCCCGTTGTGCTGAACAGCTGACGGCTAAGTGTAGAATTTTTCGGCTGTTTATTGTGTCGAAAAATCAACTTCTTTTAGATATTTTGGATGGTTTTTTAAAATTTTATTTTTAATATAGACTGAAAAATAAAATTGCAGCCCTAAATAGGAGACAATATGAGGTATAGGAAGTGAATCTCAAAATAATTCTGTAACTTCCCTGTTTTGGATCATGAATTTTTTTGTTAAAAGAGTGGGGATAAGTGTAGATACATTATTAAGCACTTGACCCCTCTCTATTGTTCTATTAAATCCTCAGGAAAGTCTACTTCTGTACTTAAACACATTTCCCAGACAACCTAATACTTTCAATTCCTTAATTTCTCTCTCTCTTTCAAAACTCTAAGCAGCCTGGAGCTGTTATTTTTTTCCAGATAGGATTATTTGGCATATTGCATGCAAATTACACAAGTCTCGTTTAATCCAGTGATATTGTAAAATGAATACAATTTGCGTGTACTTTTATTTTTTTATGATGTTGATTCCAATTATATTAGGGTTTGAGTTTTTTTTTTTCAATTAGCTGTCTTGGTTTTTGAAGGTTATGTCTCTAGTAGTCTCTAGTAGAAAGATGAAGCAGTTCTGTGTGCCATTATACACTGATACAGCTTGTGTAATCTAGAATTGAAGTAAAGCTGCTTTACCAAGTGGTAGAAATAAAAAAAATCCTTTACCAAAACTACAAAATTAATCTGAATAAAAAAAAAAAATAGGTGTACATTTAAACCCTAGCTAAAAGATATATAGGCAGATTTTTGTTTTGGTGTTGCTTTTTTTAATAAAAAAAAAAAAAATGTATTGTAAGAAGTAAAAAATCTACCACATGGTGCCAGGCATTAAGACTTTGCAGACGGCAGAAGAGTTGCCATGACGTCAGCCGTACATTTCATTAGGGAAGTCTGTACATATGTGATATCATAGATTTCAACAACACAGCTCTTACCTGGCAATTTTTCTCTGCATATTTCTCTCCTGCTCGTAACACTGTCTTTCCATGTATTGGATATTTATCAAGTGAATCAAGGAATCTGTATCTGGGAGGGGGAGAAAAAGAAAAGAAAAAGAGAACTCTCTGCTGCAACATCATATTGTGCAGGTACTGTGAATTCAAACTACATATGAGTCTTTGCTCGCATCTCAGTATAAAAATCAACCATGATAGATGTTATTGAGCTGGTTTTCAAAATGTAAAGTTGATTTCTGCAGTCTGTTAAAGGTTTTTTTTTTTATGAGATTTTTTTTCATAAACAGAACTCTATAGGTAGAATAACATTGTTCTATTGCATGGTTTTTGATGTATGCGAGATGATCTTTCTCATGTAATAATGTCAATATCCGAGGGACTAGCACCTGCCTTTATTGACATTATACATTTTAAGGTGAGAAATTAACCATACTCTGGGGTTGGATGTGACTTTAATCTTTGTATTGATTTGAAAAACATTGAAAAAAATCATACTCATGATGATAATAGTATGTAATACACTATATTTACAACCTAGATTTTGCTCGGAAAACGTTTTGGCACTAAATGATTAACAGAGAAGATTTCAATTATTAACGCTAGCAATAAAATCAATCTGTACTCTATTTTCTAAGGAGGGGAGAACCTTAATTGGCTTGGTCTGAATACATATACTAGTGTGTATTATAGGTTGCCTGTCAGAAGAGTATATTCCACTGCCTAAAACATGGATGACTCATCCCAGTGTAATATGGGGTCGAGGTCGGTAACCACCTATTGGTGCACAAGGTGGAAGGGGGGGGGATGCAAATTTTATAAGTTTACAGATAACATGTTACAAGAGAGTAGTAAAAATCAAGAGCTTTTTGCAATCTTTTGCTTGGAATGTTATCAAATTAGTTATGTAAAAGCATGTATATTAAAGGCCAGCTGAATCTGATCTATCATATACCGTGCAGCTTCGTGGAGGGATTTGATTAACATACACATGTACTTAACATTGTTTTTTTTATGTACCATGTAAATGGCATTTATGTGGTGGGGAAAAAAAAATTAAGGAATCACTAATGATTAGAAATGATGTCACAAGTGAACCTTTGTCGATCATCAGATTTATCAAATCAAAAACAAACGTTTTTTTTTTTCTTCAAAAGCTGTATTTAGATGCAATTTCAAAGGAGAATGTATCAATCTTTTTGTTGCACCAAATTATTATCACAATTTATTGTAAATAACATTATATATTTGTATGTCGGAATTAGAATTTGGAATTATGATATAACATGAAGTACAGCATATTTAATTATTTCCTGCAGGCAGGAAAGTCGGGATTGCTGTAAGATTTAAGAAAATCAGATTATTGTTTTTCACAAGTTTCAATTGTTTTGACTAAAATTTTTAAAGAAATTATGAACTGGGAAGCTAGACATCCTGTTAGCTATGGGTGAATGTATCAAGACAAGCAAATCAGAAGCCATCCCCATATTGTTTTCCACAAGTTTTGATTGTTGTAGCATTTTTAAAGAAATAATAAACTGAGAAGCTATAAATCTTGTTAGTTACGGGTGAATGTATCGGTGGATAATACTCCGATTTACAGAGGTTATTCCCCAAGTCTGATGAGCAACTTTTACAAGATTTATTGGAAATTGTTGTTCGTTTTACAATAAGGAGCTTTTGAAAACACTATATACCGCTGACAATTACTTAAAGTTTAATTTATTCAGAAAACAATTAATTGATGCTAGGAACAACTGATAAGTTGGACCTGAAGACAGAAACGTTGCCTTTATTTGGCCTTAAGTAACATTTCTGTATTTACCGGTACAGTAGGTACAGCGAATCATATGTTGCTGTCATAAACAGTCATACACTGTGTATTGTTGCACCTCAGAAACCATTGCTTCACCTCTGCCAACAATGGCTTTTTGCAGGGTGACTATTTCCAATATAACCATTGTTTTAGTATTATGATATTAGGATCCTAATGCACAATATGTCATTGAAGGGGGGGGGGATTTTTTTAACTTTTTGATAGAAAACGTCCTTTGATTTTATTGTATAGTACTGGAAAGACTAGGACTTTGGAATACTCAGCATCCCTCAATAATTTACATAATTTACTTTGTTTCTCTTGTATGAACAAATGTAATTCTAGGTACTCAAGAAATTTTGTCAGTAGCCATGTAAAGCTTTATTGATTTATCGTAGAAGGAAAACGTTTAAAAAATGTGTCCAACCTACAGTATAGATACTATCTGATTTTGAGTGACAAAATACAGTTGGTGCCTTAATAGAAATGGTGATGCGGAAATTATGCAGCCGTTGTTCCTTGGAAAAGTTGCTAGTATTTATGTAACAGTGAAGTGGGCTGCACCAGGAAAATAAGACAGTGATGTGCCAGCGATGACAAGGCGCTGGGCATCCGGAGCACTACGATTGTGACCTTGTTTTGTCGTACACGGAAATTTAACTCTCGTCGAATTCACTTCCTACACTGTCACTTGAGAGTCAGTGATTGAATCCATGCTCCAGAGGGTCATTGGTGACCACGATTAAAGGATCAAGCTAAATTAGGTAAAAATTGCATGTTACTTTCGCTCAAAAAGTTTTTGGGGTTTGGGTTGGTGGGGGGGGGATGGGTGAAGTTCTCGTTTGTGGCACGTTCTTACAGCTTTCAAATTAGCAGCATGTTATTTGGAGATAGATGAATCATTTCAGACTGACTTGTTGTAAGACATTGTTTACGACTGAAATTTTCCACAAAACAATGTCTACTGTACATCCTGTAGATTGCAACAGTTCTGACATCAATTCAGTGATAAATTTGTACATCTTGCGACCACAGTATGAGGATTTTTTATAGAAAGGTTTTGGAATTAATTTGTGATTTTTATCACATTTATCACTGTTTCAAATCGTGACATATCAATTGATTTTTTGCAACATTATTTCTAGAGATGTGCATGGAAACATGGGCATTTTGGCAGAATATAATTTATAGCCTCTTATTCGCACTTCTTACCTTGTTTTTAATGACTTGTAATATCCCGTAATTTTTGCATCATAGAATCAAAATCCAGCCATCCAGCATGCTTTGTTTGGAGGGAACCAGCATTGTAACATGAGAAAAGGTAGAAAAGCACACAAAGTTACTCCATGAAAGCGAAAAACCTCTTTGAGAAAATTACGTTTGTGTATGGTTTTATAGGCAGCAATGCTTTAATTTTAGATAGTAAATACTGTCTGTATTTATCTTTGCTTTGGCTATTTTCGTAAGAAGAATTTGTAGTAGGACAAAAAGATATTTTCGTCGTAGTAGTGTAATATTTTTAGCTCTGACAGTGGGCAAATTTAGATAAGTTGTATTCTAAAACTGGAGAGAGCTAAATCTGGCGGCATTACTGTTGTGTTTCTCTGGCAGGCCCCTTGCTCTATATAGTGCCAGCTATTTTTATTTCATCATCAATATCCAATGTAATATCATTGAGCACCATTACGGGTTTATGAAGTGCAAGTTAAACAAACACCTGTATAGGTCAAGAAAGATCGGCGAATGAAAAAGAGGCCAAGAATGGATCTATGTCCCACGAATACATAAAGGAATACAAGGTCTGTGTGATTGGTCTCTCTCGGTGCACATACAGGTCTCTTTGTGTATTAAAAATAAGCTAATTCTGTATTCTGTACGTTTTATGGTTGTCAAATATGTCATCCCAAGCTTCAGGAATTCCTGAATAATACCTTGCTATTAAAAGCAGAAGACAGAATTAAAGAAAAAAGAACACAGGGACTTGGGAGAACTGTGCTGCGTTTTTCCTGTTATTGTTGATTTGCTGTGGAGCTTGTGTCATGACACAAGATTTTGCAACAAGCCCCTTTGGTGATATATCATTGAAATGGTGAATTTTAATGGGCACATTTATGAATATGTATTGAATTGAGGTTCGAAATTATTCTGTGGTAAGGTCTTGCAGGTTCTGAGAAGGAAAAAAAACATATTGAAGTTTGATCTTTGTAATTTGATGTTTTGTTGCATTTTGCAGTTTTATTGAAGAAATATTGGATGATATATATCATGATACCTGGCAATTTTTATAATAGTATTTTAGGTAGAGAAAACATCAAATGTTGAGTTTCAAATCATTTTATTTTTATTCATTGAAATAATTTTAAATAATTGGCTATAAGAAGTTAATTGATTAAAAAAAAAAGAAAATAGCAGTATCATTTTGTATAAGGGGAAATTTTAAGTACAAGAAGGTCCTCATGCAGATATAATCAATTACGTTTCTTACTATGTATCTGTAAGGTTATTGACCTGCATGGACTTAACAGATAAATCTTTTGAAATATCTATATTGATCCAGATTGAAAACATGTTAAAAAATCAGTTACTCTTGACATTTTTAGCAGGAAATGTGATTTTGAGGATCAGGTTGCCACCGGAGGACACTGGGGCAGTACGTTGGCTTACAAATGCCAGACTTGTTATCTGCCAGTGGTTCAGTACAGTTTCAATGATTTTCAATATGCATGTACTTCGTGTCAATTAATCGTTAAAAAAAAAAAGACTTAGAATGATCTGATATGTGGAATTATGTCATTACTGATTTAAAAAAAAGAATAATGGGGGGGGGGGGGGGGGGAATGCGATGGATGGCGATTGAAACGGTAGGGGTTGATGGTTTGTTGTTTTTTGTTTTTTTTTTGAAAGAATATACTTGTACTATAAATTGGACATTAATTGCACTGAGAAGAGATAGTTAGAATTGTGACTGTAGTGGAAACATGTAATCTTGTATTGTAGGGGATTGGTCAGAAGTGTACAGGAAATTCACCAAGATAACACCTAAGTGTGTTCAAGTCTCTCTGTCAAGGTTCAATATCTAAACAAACCTATTCAAATGCAGGGAGTCAGTGATGAGAAAAAAAAGAAGGGGGAAAAAAAAAAAAAAACTTAAGTTTCACTTTCCTCAATCCTCTTCTCTGCAATTTAACAAAAAGTATGAACATCAACGCTACCTCAACTTTAAGAGGGGCTCATTAACAAGATTGGTGTCAATAACTGATGATTTCCTGTGAATTTTTTCATTTAATTGTTCCAACAAAAAACAAGTGGAAAAGGCCAATTAATAGTAAAGCACTTGTGCATGCATTTTATATCAACCCTTTTTGGAGCCTTAACCGCTCATAAATATAGATCGTGTAGCAATTCATAACTATTTAATTTTATACTTGGAATTTCTATTTTTACCGTAGAATTAATTCGATAAATAATTTGGGCTGGAAAGAATTAACATGCATTTTTGGCCGAGACATGGATTTGTTTAATTCATATGTATTAACAAGAATTGTCTAGCACACAAACGTTTTGTCATTTTGGTATTAAAATGATGGAAAGTGGGAGAAAATGTTCATTCCTTTTGCCTCTTTAATTAAATGCTAATTATATTGAAATCTGGTCCTGGTGTATTAATTATTCCAAATTGAAAGTGATACCTTTTTATATCTATACCAAACTGCATTATAACATTATCTGATTATGTACCTATGGCGAGCAAGTCATTATGGATGAATATGACACTGACACAAATTTTAGCATTGTTAATTAATTGACATTAAGCGAAGAAGACAGAGTTTTTTTTGTGCTTGAGCGGACTGACGGGCGACTAGTAGCGGGCCCAGAAAGGTTGATGTGGAGCCCACAGTCTGTCAGTGTTAAGATCCTTCCATTTGTGAAACGGTATTCTCACTGGTATGTCAACAGACATGTTCAGGTCATCTGTTGTATAGGTAAGAAAAATGTTCGTTTTTATTCAGACCTTGATCCTCGTTTGTCTATCATTTCAACACAGGTTTTTATTTTCTAATTGAAAATTTTTTTTTCAAATTTTTTTTTCTTGTGTCGATGATTCTATTCATAAGAATAAGAAGAACACAGATAAGAGAAGTTTTGTTGATCCAGTGGTGGTAATTGGGTTTTTTTTTCCTCTTTGTGTGCATTCAAAAGTACATGGTATACATTGTACAGTTATGAAAAACTGATGAGCAGTCAGGTGTGAAAAAATTACTTGGCAGGTATACAATCATATAATCTTGGTCAACGAAGAGCAGGGCAGGGTATTTTTAGCCACAGAAAGGCTATTTTTAACCGAGTGGGTCTTAACTTAGGAGAGATACTAGTAGGTAAATATATTGTTCTTTTTTGTCACCCAATGTCAGGGATTTAAATAATTCTAACATGGAAACTTTGTCAGATATGATCTGGATAATTAATTCCTTGGACGGGTCTGGAACTGCAATGTTTTCATGCGATTTACCAAGATTTATTAGTCCACTTAAATCCTGTTCGACAGGTATGATAGATATTTTGTTTAATGTGTCTCTTTTCGATGGAAAAATGTTCTTAAAAGTTTCAAAGTATTTGTGTTTGACATTTATGGTTTTAAAATGCACTGCGGTGACTCGTGTTGTCTAAATTGATTGGGGCTCTCTACATGACAGGATTTTGGTGTAGATATGGGGAAATGTAATGTGTAGCCATTGAACTAGAGGCTCTTGTTTAAATTCTCGACATCAGAAAGAAATTTTGATGCTATTTGATTTTTGTCAAAAAGGGACCATCAATCTAATTGACTTATACTAGAGTGTCATACAAGCTCATTCACTGATAACATACACAGATTGGCTTGTTTTCAATTTTTTGATGCATTTTAAACCTGAAAAAGAGTTTTAAAGAAGAGATGATAAAGATAAGAAAATATTGACAGAGAATGTGCCAGGTTAGCAGAAACTGATGAGATTTATTGAGTCTCCAAATGCACAATGTTTTCTCTTTTAGTTTATTATATGATATTTTATTACCTACATGGAAATGAAGAAATAAACAATCGGATTATATGTAAAGGACACATATTTCGTCACCTGTAATAAATCACTTTACAGAAAAGTGTCACAAGAAAATGTCAAACAAGTGTAAAACTCCAACATCGACTCGTAAAAATCCGACATCGACTCGCATAATCCTTGCCAACACCTCCCTGGGTGCCTCAGTCAATCTAGCACGAGAATATTGAGTTCCTCGTCTCTCGTGTTCACTTATAAAATATAGATGAAACTATGAGTTACGTATTGATCTTTGGTGGCTACCTGCGAGGAACAGTCTCCCTCCATCTATTACATCTAGGTCAGAGGGGCAATGTCTCAATAGGTAATTGCTCCATCTTTATGGATCTCTCGCAATTTGTTGATACCCAGGTATTTGTGATGGAGGTATTAACAGATATTGAAACAACTCAAAAGAGAATTACAGTACGTATGGTCCTCGACAGATTTAGTTCTTGCTCTCAGAAGTAGGTAGGTATACAGAACCTGAAGCATGCATCAAGGACAGAGAGCAGAGTGTGGTTAACAGGGAATGTCCCAAAATCTAGACCATAAGTAAAGAACATTATGAACTATGATCAATGGACATTTAAGACAGAATTTATCCATAATCCATAATTAAAGTTCAGTTGTATCAGAATTTGATTGAATTCTCCAAAATATTATTGTCAGCTGCTAATTGATATTAATTTCTGTTGTTATGAATTTTGAAGACATGAAGACTTCATTATCTGCTGTGGGTCTAGACCTAGTTTTAAGCTTGCTTGTGTTGTTGCTGGTCTCCCAGAGGCGATAATTGTTTGGGCAACAGTCTCCGTTTGCAGCTCTTCAGGAGATGAGTTTTATAAGAGGTGATAATAAGGTGGATGCGAGGTGGAAAAGAGACATGTTTTTCTTATTTAGACTTATTTTTGTTTGTTTGTGTGTGTGTGTTCTCTCTCAATTCTTTGTACTAGACAATAATGGTTGGATTGTTGGAGAAAATCTTTACATGGAGAAAATATTCTTCCTTGCATACTGTGGAGAAAAAAGGTTTTAGCCTGAGTATTAAATCATGAAATTCCCCTGGCCCTCTTCATGACAAGTCGGATTTAGTGGTAATAAAATGGCACGACCTTGTGGTATTCACAAGGAAAATCTTTTAATCAGATATATAAGATTATTTTCAAGGTTTAATAGCTCATTCATAAGAATGGTCACAGAAAATTTCACACTGAGGTCCATGTTAAGTAGTATCAAAAAAATATATATCAAAGACTTCTTTATTTAAAGCAGCGAAAGTAAGACTGATGTCAAGTTACAAAATTTTCGACATATCAATGAATAAAACATGTTTACTTCACAAGTACTTTAATTGTGATCATTACTGATTTTTGGTTTTTATCAGATATTAATAAATGCATGCATTTAGACAGCTTTATGAATGACGGTAGGAAAAAAATAATCAAATTGGACTCACCTCTAATAAATTTGCATTCACCTCTCTTTGATTGATGTATCATTGAATGGTAATTTTGTCTTTGTTGAAGTTTAGCATTTTTTTTGTCCCTTTCATTAATCAGGTTGATAAATATACAGTGTTTATTGCTGAAAGTCTAACGAATGGTAATTGTTTTTTAGAAGTTCTTCTTGTGAAAGGGTCACGTGTTCTTTTAATAATAGCCATTGTTTTTAGGTAATTTTGTCCTTAATAGTTACCGTCAAGCCATTAACTTATCAGAGGTAATTAATTAGTGTGAATTTCATGTAAGAAAAAGAAATACATTGTTTTTTCCCCCCATGTGGTGAAATGTGCATGCATGCTGAAAGGTATTTGCATTTGCTGAAAACAAATTCCAGTGTAAAGCAACAATACCAGTGTACTTCAATGAGAATTGAGCAGGTGTACGTGATGGGCAGTAGAAGGGAGGGTCCTACAGTCCTCAGCTGATCTCTCTGGACCCTGAGCTTTCCAATGTTAAAGAGAGAGAGAGAGCTAGAGCACAGGACGAAGTATAGAGGATCCCATCTGTGGATACTATCCAAACCAGGTAGAGAAATCACGGAACAACATTGCCCACATGGGTTTATCAGCCAGAGCAGACCGAGGCCAGATAAAAAGTTCCCTCTCGGTGTTTATCAGTGTTGTAGCATATGGGTCAGGAGTTAGACAGGTTCTGCCCACTCAGGGACTCGCGTGTGTCAACTCACAGCTGCAGAAACTCGCCACTTAGAGTTTGGCACAGTGTCACATAGTGAATGCAGGATGATTTTGTAGTGACTGCGCTGGAGAAGATATCGAGATTTTAATTTTTTTTCCTTGTGATCTCTTTTCCTTAGTGTTGTTCTGTTTTTTTCTGTTGGTTCATGATAAAGTCATCTCAGGAATCAACTACTTATGCTTTTTCATAATTTTTTTTTTTGAATTTTTTTTTTTTTTGCCATTTCTTGGATGAAATAGGATATTAAGCTAAATGACTGAGTAAGTGGTTATGCTATACTTCTGCTAATTCATCCTGATAATCGTTCTTTTTCTTTTTTCAATTAATATTTTCTGTTAGCTGTGAATCAATTTCTTCTGCACTCTTATGCAATCCATTTTTCCAATCTTCGAATGTGAACTTTTATGAGGACACGTTTGAAAAACAGTCGGAGGTAGATCAATAAATTATTTAAGGTCGCATGGTATTGCTATAGCTAGGACAGAGAACCACTAGCTTGCATGCAACTCCTAATCAATATGATTGTTGAATTAATGATAAATAAACAAGGGGTATTTTTTTCTCTGCTGTGCAACCATTGCCTTCCTTGGTAGAGAGCTGATTCCTCTGCGTGGAATGGTCGGACAATATCAAGCGATTGGTGCCTGCGTAATTCTGTTTGATCAGCTAGTACATGATTAAGATTGTTTAATCTACATCATGTAAAATAAAAAAAAATTAGGTTAGTTACGTACGTGGTGATACGTGGGACAAAAGTTAAAAAAAAAAATGAAGGTTATAGTTTATGGAAGTTTATTTTGGCTATCTCATTGCATGGACAGAAAAATTATTGAAAAGCTATTGACATGCAATCTTGCCTTCGATATTTTTTTCTCTCTCTCTTTTTTTTTTTATTAAAGCAATTAATGTCAAGTAATGTCAAGGTGGAGCTCGTAATTGATAATACTCTGTGCAATAATGAAATTTTTGTTCTGCATAAATGCGTTAGAAGGGACATAATTCGGATCAGGTCTAAAGTTATAGAGAAATATAACCTGGTATATTGTGAGTTCCATCCATCACTTGTGAGACATTTTTAAACATCAGTTAGTGGCCCACCTGCTAATGACCCATATCTGTTGGCCTTTGTGTTTCCGTTTCATGAGGTCCCTGTTTTACTTAAGGTTTTATCTATATGAGCATAAAAAAATATAAAAGAGATCGAGAAAACAAATGATGAATGGTGTTCTTAAATGTGTGTCAGTTAATAACACTTGGATAAAAAGAAAAGTGCCAGCTTTTATTGTCAAAGCTTTGGTCATCAGCTTCAAAAACTTTCTTTTCAACTGCTTAATACTGTCACAGTATAAATGATTGAAGATTTTCAAATTTTGATAATTTATGTGGACATTGGTATTCTTGAAATGAAAACCTTGGAATTTGATATATGATTTAGTGAATAATGGGTCAGATTCTAGCTGGTGGAGGTTTTATTTTATTGTCAGAAATAGATCAAAGCAGGCAGCATTTGGTATGCGAGCAAACTGGCTTGTTTTCAACACTGCATGATGACAATGGCATTGTAGAAAAGTGTAAGATCAATGAAGTGACGCAAGTCCATAATGAGTTTAGAAACCAATACAACAGAGAGTAGATAACTGCACTATGCAATATACTGGAGCTATAGACTTCATCTATCTCGGTAAATGACATCCAAAGCTCAATTGAGGCCAAGAATTGCAGGCTGACAACTTGTGCACAGTGACTGTGCATGAATTCTTTCTATGTATGTTGATATACATTCTCAGGAAACGTATTGGACTGTTTACGACAGTTTTCACTTACAATTTTTTTTTTTATTTCTTGTTTACAGAGTCGTGTACAGATCAGGTGACAAAATAGAGGTGGCGACAGATTCCGATATCAGAGGGGGTGCCAAGGTTCCGGGGAAGATGGGCCGGAAAAAAATCCAAATCTCACGAATTGGCGATGAAAGAAACAGACAAGTAAGGATGGAGATCAAATTGTATATATTTTTTTTCTGCTCTTGGACGTAGTGCTCTACTTCTTTTAAGGCATATTGCTGAGAGGGGATTTTGTGGGTGTTTTCAATACTAGTCAATATAAGTCTAGAATATCCTCAGATTTAAGAGAAAGGTCCATATGCTGTTACAATTGTTATGTGTTTCTCTATTTTTGTCTAAGACTCATGATTCATCTTTTTATGGTAGATTTTTACACCAAAGTACTATTTAATGGATGGTTAAAGTAATATCTTCTGAAAATTATTTCATTGTATTAGCCCTTACCTATTATAAGAATTTTTGAAGAGAAAATGAATCAAAATACTGGTATTTTTTTTGGTTGCAAAAATTTTGTTTAATTCCAATGCATGAAATAGATATTTAATACGTGTCAAAATGAGCCTGATACACATTTTTTTAAATAAGAAATTATTATGAAAATAATATGCTGTCCTTGGGTTGAATTTCTATGTGGCATAATTTCTACCTTAAATACAAAATGTCTGAGGTGGTGAAGAAATGTTGATTGATGAACAAGCCCTACATTGCTTTATGAGTTACAGAGGTTATAATCTCTTTTGAGAAGTGGACAGGAAAAGGGATAACAAAGGTTACCGAATATGTAGGGGAAATTATAAATAAGAGATGCAGGGTAGGTTGATATCTACCGTATGTATTTTTACATTTTGCTGAAAGGATTGTGTGTGGTATTACAGGTCACACACCTGTATAGTGTATAAAAATATCATCATGAAAGTGACTGTTTTACATTTTGATTGGTGGGTGGAATTTTTGGGTCTGAGAGGAAGTTAACATCTGTAGGAATTAGGAATTAAGGGCAAGCAATGGAATTGTCTTGCACTGTCCATTGTGAGGGGCTAATAACCCACTGCACCTGTCCTCAGAGCGCAGGACCTTTTACCTCACTACAGGCACCTGCAGATTACATAACTGTCTCTGTGATGGCCCATTCAGTTGACAGATGATGCCATGCCAATGGGGAGACAAGCATTTGGTGATGGCAGAATTGGTTAAGGGGGTGGGTGTAATTGTGACAGCTCGGCTCGATAACACAACTCGGTGGGATTGTCACACCACCGAGTCGGTGGGTGGACAACGCTGGCTGGTCCAACAGAATCAGTCCCAGAAGCTCCATGCTGTTTTCAATATTTATTTAAAAAATTATCTTGGTTAGTTTAATGGTGACCGGCCAATATTACATTTTACATTATTCATATACATATTCTAGGATTACTGGGTTGTTGTTAATTTTGGGTTCATTTACGTTATTCGACCACTTTTGAAGGTAAATACCAATTGATATTCATCACAGATCTTCACTGTGCAAAACAGAATAAATTCTAAAGCGCCCAATATCCATCATGTTTGATTTACATAAAATTTAGGTTGCATGAATTGAGGTTGTTGAACAAAACTTTTTTTCTTTCATTAGGTTTCTTGAACTAGTTTTGTTGCTCTTGTACCTCATGGGGTTTATCTATTCTTTATTTATTTAATTTTTCAACCATCTCTGTAGGTGGATTTTTAACATCAACAACCCACACCCCTCCTTTCATTAAGGATTCATTATCTAAAAATGATGTTTGATTGATAATGTACTAATGTGCACCCCTTTTGACTGTAGGTAACCTTCACCAAGAGGAAGTTTGGTCTGATGAAGAAGGCTTACGAGCTGAGCATCCTCTGCGACTGTGAGATCGCTCTCATCATCTTCAACAGCGCCAACAAGCTGTTCCAGTACGCCAGCACCGACATGGACAACGTGTTGCTGAAATACACTGAGTACAACGAACCGCACGAAAGCCGCACCAATAAAGACATCATTGAGGTAAGTCTGAAATCCCCACCCCAGCAGCTTACAACTCACAGCATGGGCCCTGATCCAACAAACTTTTTAATAATACATGTACCAACTTTATTATCAGAAACATTGCATCCAAAATGCTTCCATTTTTTTTATGAGATTGAAAAAATAAAAGGAAATGACATGTTTATTTCTACTGATGTCGAGCAGCAGACGTAAAGCCTTATTTGGCTGGTTGCCTTTGCAGACTGTTATTGTCTTGGTTATGTGTTAAATGAGGAGGTTTTTATGTCTTTAGGTAGACAATGACCATATCTAAGTCAGATCTTTCAATACCAATTCACTTGTAATACAGATTGATGACATGCATTGCATACAAATCAGATTTGTCTGCTATAGGGATTTTGGTGATTTTTTTTTTTTTTACCAAAAATTCTCTAGTTGCAATTATGTGAAAGTATAGATTTTATCAAAAGTAGTTTGATGTAGGACTACAATTTTCATTGCTTCGAAATTCGATATAGTGTTAGAATTCTGAGCAAAAATTGTCCCCTCCAGAGAACACTTTGTGTTGGTTGAAGTTCTACAAATTGATTGTGTAGGAGCAAGGGTTGTTTACATGGTGTGTTGCATGAAGTTTGGATGATGTCAGAGCTGTTTTATAAAAGTGCATCGTAAGACACATAGCTGAAGTGATGTGTCCCAAGCTTTTATCATCTTCTCTTCCACCTTTCTCTTTGGCTAGTGGGAGTAGTCTCTCAGAGGGCGAAACCACTCGCTCAGGTCACAATCAATACCACATTAAAGAGAAAAATTTGTCTGTCAATTTAAACAAATATTAGTGCAGGGAAACTTTCTAAAGTCGGTAAACATTGCAATGAATTGGCAGGCTACCCTACAAGGTATAGTGGACACAGTGTCAAACCATGACCCTACACACGCATTTTATTTTTAAATTATTTACTTTTTTTTTAAAAACATATTTATTTGCCCCCAATGTTTATTGCCATTAGTTACGATTTGATTACAATAATCCAAGGGGGAAATAAATATTTTAACTAGTAGTACATGTAATACAAACAGATTTTTTTTTTTACCTGCTAAAGGTCGCTTAGAGCAAATTTAATTTTAATATCTTTCTTTTCTTTTATTTTGTTCATAAACGTGACACATAACTCTCTTTAAAAATTAATTTACATTTTAAAAACAGAGATGACTTATTATTAATGCAGACATTTGTCTGTAGTATGCATTCTGATGCATTACGTACAAGCTATGGTATTTGGTTACAAATACAGGATTTCTTACATCACACCACAGGAGACTTCAGGGAAACAACCTTTTGTTTATTCCTTAATGATTTAATTAACTTTGATGAAGCCTGTTCAATGAAGTACCAGGGTACTCCTGTACCCGGTGAGCACCTCGTGAAGGAGGCCGGGTGGTCAACAATATTAGATTAACCTTCTGATCTACCTTAAGTATTTAGATCTGATTTATTAAGCTAAAATCTATTGTTAAGTAAAGAAAACTTTCAAGTACTGTAAATTCCTTATATTACGCGAGTACTTAATTTCGCGATTCCGCTGTTTTGCATCAAAACGCGAGAATATAAAATCGCGAGCACCAATTTGTTGTTATGATTTCATATAGCTCAAAACTGTCTGAAAAATAAAAGCGAGATTGTAAAATCCGCGAGGACAGCTTCTCTCGATTTTACGCGGAAATTAATTCCTCGCGTTTAATAAGGAATTTACAGTATTTGAGATTTAAGATTTAATGATTTTCCTATATCTTTATACAGAGCTCTCCTTCTCATGGAGATTAATAGAGTCTAAAAATGGCCATAACCATCCAGTCAATTTATCATCATCACACAGATCATTATCTGAAGTTTTTTACACCCATCTATAAGACTTCTATTTTTGCTCTCTCTCACCTTGATTCATCAACAAAATCCGTACTTTTGCCTGTATAAACCTTGTTTTCCAGTTTCTTTTTCGGGAGAAAGATATGTCCATAATTATAGGGGAAAAAATGTTTTTGATAGCCAATTACGAGCTGTATTATTAATAGCTATTCTTGTACTTTGATAGAACAAGTCTCTTGTTGAAGGATAACAGACTATTATATAACTTGTTGTTTCTTTTTCAAATAGGCTCTGAACAAAAAGGAACACAAAGGGTGTGAGAGCCCTGATCCTGAGGGTGACCTGTACAGTAACTCGATGACCTCCGAGGAGAAGTACAACAACCAGCACACAAACAGAATGGCTGAAGACTACCAGCGCTACCAGGGCGTTCAGAGGGTGAGCACCCCAATATAACATACACAATGAAGATTTACAGCTTTATTCTAGCTCAGACTGAGTTTCAATTAAGGGAGGTGGTGCATCAATTACGCAAGTTTTTCAATAAGGTTGCAGGAATGTGATTTTTTTTTACAAGTTCAGTCAAATGTTTTGGCGATACCCCTGTTGATTGTCGTATTTCTATTACGTGTACTTGGCCTTGATTCTCATATTTCTATTTCTAGAACATGTCCCCGTACCCAGGACCAGGGATGCCCCCAGGCTTGACCTCCGGTATCCCCATCCACAACTACATGAACCAGCAACTGTCAGGACACGGAATGTCCCCACAGCACCCCTCTCAGGTCAACTCAGGTCCGGGGCTGCTTCAGCCCCCTCCGGTCCACCATAGTCCGCGGCCAAATTCTACTGGTACGTACCAATTGCAACGAAAACGGAATCAAAATAGCATGGAATAACTTGCTGGTTTTCTTGCATGTCATCTTCATTTGATTGTTTTCCTGTAGGTGGAATGATGGAGATGAGTAGTTCTTCACCTGCCCCCAATGGTTACCCCCACAGAGCCTCCCCCTGCCCTTCCCCTGGAGCCATGGTCAACAGACAATCGAGACAGTCTCCTCCCTCCAGGGGGCCTCCTATGGGTCGTCCGATGATGGGCAACTCACACAATGGACTTGTCAGTCCTGACTTACAGGTAATTAAACTGTCTTTACCATTGAACATTACAGGTAATTACAACTCACTAACATTACATGTAATTGCATCTCACTAACATTACATGTAATTACACCTCACTAACTATACAGTGTATCTGGGCTTAATGTGCCAGCGGGCACGAAGAGGTTAGGTGAGGTGAGGTGAACTATACAGGTAATTACACAATTACACCATCTTCACATGGGAACGTTACAAGTAATTACACCTCACTAACATAAGAGGTAATTACAGCTCACTAACATTACTGGTAATTACAACTCCCAGATATTACGTGTAATCATACCTTGCTAAGGCCTAAACATACAGGTAATTACACCTGTTAGGTATGGTACGTATTACAGGTAGTTACCCACTAATTAAACACATGCTACCTTCACCTCACTGATGTTACAGGTAATAACATTTTCAGTATCAACAAGTATCACACAGACATGAAGGGTTATAGTTAATTTTGAAGTCAGATATTGTCATGTTTTTTGTTTTTTTTTAATTTTCAAATCGTATGAACAAGGAACGAAAAGTTGTTATTTTCACTGTGTTCAACATGATTCTACATGTTCTTTTAGGGACGCCCAAGTTCCTCTCTATCAAACCCAGCAGTATCACTAACAACACCTAGTGTCCCAGGCAACAGCTATCCGTCCCCTCTA
Organism: Magallana ariakensis; assembly: GCA_020458035.1. Classification (NCBI taxonomy): domain Eukaryota; kingdom Metazoa; phylum Mollusca; class Bivalvia; order Ostreida; family Ostreidae; genus Magallana; species Magallana ariakensis. The sequence goes on from CM035816.1 coordinate 29,764,358, forward strand.
CCTACATCCTATCACAGTAAGTGTGCTGCCCGTGTCACTGTCATGGGGGCCTCATCAGAGTTTTTCAAGAAATTGTCTAGACAATTGACAATTGACATTGAAAAATAGAATGTTATGCAATTTTTTTTTTGGTCATATCGTAGTAAAAGTAAAATATATTCAAAATAGCTCTAAATTTATCACTGCATGTTTATTTTAGGAATTTACAAGTCTTTTATTTTCTTTTAGATGACTACAACGTGAATTCAGCAGACTTAACAGGTCACATGTCAAATTACAACCATTCACCATGGAATAATGGTGGGGGTCATCATGGAGGATCTCTAACTTCAGGAATACCTCCAGGAGGGGGAGGAGGGGGTCAAAATCTTCATGGCATGCCGGGGTAAGGGTGTTGAAACCCTTTGGATTTCTTGCTCAGTTTTTCTTGCAGCATGTCATACTGATCTGCATTGCAGTTACTTCTCAGTTGATGAATTTACACATGAAACTTTTTCTCTGTCTGTTGTAGATCTGGACACCTTTCTCCATTAGCAGTGAATACAATGAATCAGAATGTACTCTCATCTATCAAAAGTGAGCCCATCTCCCCACCCCGAGAGTCGACGACCCCTTCCAACCCCCACTCACTACGACCCCCCTCGTCTGCAGGGCCAGGCCATTTATCACCAGTTCAGAACTTAAATCACACACATAGTAACAGTTCCTCACCCACGGGGATATCACCCCACCCACTAGATTATGATGGACCACATCTAAAAAGACAGCGTGTGGGAGGGTGGCCCACCTAGTGATGGCCGAGTGTGGTAGCTAGTGATTTGATTAGTGAAAAGTGTTCTAGATGTACTGACAGTTATATTATAAAAAATGACTTTAATATATATTGTTATGTGGGGGGAATGAAATATTCTGTGGTCTATTTATACACAGGACTTTAAATGTTGCAGAAAGTGATTGTGCCTTCATTGTTTCCAAGACATGGCCACTACTCCATTGTAAATAAAAACCCGTATTTCACCTTGATTCTCATCGTTGTCATCATCATGATAATGGACTGCAAAGAAAAAGATCAGCATGGAGCCCCTCGGAAAGACAAGCAAACAGGCCGCTGCATTTCGGGTTTTTCCAATCTCTGGTCATTTCATGCTATCGCGCAGCTTCATTTTATTCCCTTGTGCCAGAAAATCAGTGAACGTGCTTGTAAACCATTTTTCCTGTTAAGAAACACTTATTGTCGACTGTACACCGTTGTAAGATCTTGTCAGTATTTTTTTTTTTTAACTTTATCACTATGGAACTATGCTGTTTTGACAAACTATCTTAATGCATTTACTTCAAAAATATATTTAATATTACCGTTATCTAATTAATGGTATACTTTGAACATATCCAAGTTTTGTTACCCCCCCCCCCCCCCCTGAAAAAAATGGTCTTATGCCTGCAATTTTTTCCCCCTAAGTTTTTTTTTCCGGAGATGAATTAAGGAATTACGATTTTTGAATGATATAATGTTTCTTGTCAGGATGTGGTATGTTGATGTAAATATCTCCTCTCAACAACATTCAATTGGATGTTATACAAGCTGGTCTTGTGCCCTTGTGGATTATGTATTATATACTAAATGTTTTATTATTGTCATAACAGGTGGAATTTTAAGTATATACTTGATGTTATTAAAGGGGTAATTTCCAAAACTTCACTTTATCACATAAAAGGAGGTTTTTTTTGCAAAACTTTGAAACATTATCAATTTTTTTCCCACACACACAAAAGAGTTAACTTGAAGATACATGCCTGCAGCAGTTTTAATACAAGGAAATTTTTTTTTTCTTTCAATTCATGAAGTGGCCTTTTTTGTGTCAAACTTTATCTATTCAAAGTTTCACCATGCAACGTCAAACCGGTGGTGTTGAAGATATAGATATGAAATGTTCATCTTGTATACAACAGAAGATCTGTGTTCCTCTTTTCCACCCACCTCTCTTTGTTTGCCTTATATTTTTTACTGTATACAGGGAAATATTCGCCCCTGTTTTATTTTCACGCCTTTTGCCCTTGTTGTCAACGGGCGAATTTAAAACTGGGCAAATTCCTCAAATGTCTCAAATTATCCCTCTTTAAGCACAACTATGTCTGGGCGAATTCAAGACGGGGCGAAACCGTTTGCAAGTGTAGAAGGGCGAAAATAACACGGGGCCAAAATAACCCTCTATACAGTAATTGTTTCTTAATTGGTACAGTGTACTTATGTTCAGCATTTTGATTGAAAACATGTCCGTTTTTTGCTCATTGTTTTCCTCCATGCAATGCAGTTACACAAACGAACATGCCTTAGCTAAATTAATATAGTGCTGATATGGTTAGTAGCCAACAATTTCAATGTGTTTAATTTTTGTTTAATCAAAAAAGTGTTGAGGATTATTTTTTTCCGAATGTTATTTTTAAATATTTTGTACAAGATTAATGTTATACTGTTTCTAATATCTTTTTTTTTATCCTAATTTTGTAGTGATAAAAACTTTTAGCAGCATAAATGGCATTTTTTGTGTGTTTTGATTTCTATGGCAAGGCATGACATAATAAATTTTTTAACGTCAACAAAATTTTAAACAAAGTATTTTCTGTCAACACATTTTTTAAATAGAAAATCTCTTGTACTCTCACTTACCAGTAGTCAAAATGTGCAAGGCGAGAATCAAAGTATTTTAATTAAGTATGATCATATTTATAATTGCTTGTACTGATTACATGCATTGCCAAGTATGCAAATGTCAAAATTAAAGCCTTGTTCACACCATATCTTTTACACCAACCAGAAACTCACTAGATAGATTATAATACATAAACAAACAGGTTCTGGTTCATGTAGAGGGTTACAATGAAAGTTCATGAACCAATAACCTGTTTGTGTACCAATAACCTGAGAATGTTTCACAGTATTTCATTGGTAACTTTTTTTCTAGTCTGTTTTGTTTGAATTAAGTGTTTAATTATTGTTACCAACCGAGAAAATCAACAACAAAGAAATCAAAACTGAACTACTAGTATTTGATTTCTGGGTGGTTTCTTTTTTTTTCTTTTTTTTTTTGACCTAGTGATCTCTAGCCGATCAATGTCCATGTGTCTGTGCTATATAAATCAAATATGAGCCAATAATTAAAACACTCTAGAGATCTCCTACCACTTTGTTTGATGAATGATATTGTTATGGCTTTATAATGCATATTTCTGGTCAATAAAATTGTTGTAACAGATATTCTGTCTTGTTTTTCTGGGTGATTGTGATCACCAGTGGTGAGAATTGGCTTGATGCCTGCTTGGAACAGCTCTTGGTGTCTTCTGAGAGATTTCGGTTGTATTCATACAAAACGTTACATCGTATATCGCTTTAATCTAACGGAAGAAGAATACATGGATGTGTGTCTTTATGACATGGTACTGATGCTGCTTGTAATCAGAATACTTCTGCCATTGTATGCTTATATTGGTAACCCAGTTGAAAAAAAGGTGGGGGGGGGGAGTCCCTTGTATGACTTATGGTAAATTAGCTGGTAATTAATAACTTTATCATAAATGAATTAAGATTGAAACAAACATTTTGATTAGAGTTGTCATTTGGTGGTTTGTTTTTGTTCTTTGGGGGGGGGGGGGGATATTTTTTAACCTACCCTTTTCATTTTTGCTTATCTCACTTTGAATAGTGGTGTGACCCTTCTATTGACATAAAACTTAAAAGCTCTTCAACTAAGGATGCTTTTTGACAGTTTTTTTTTAAATTAGTCAAGTCCTCTTGAGAAGTTAAGGACAACAGATGCAGGACATTCTCTGATCAGAAATTAAGCACACTTGACCTTTTGACCAAGTTAGGCTACAAAAGAAAAGAAAAGTTTCCCCATCAAATCGTTCCTGGCATTCTTTGGTAATTTTTTTTAAATAAAATTTAGAAGACTGAAGGAAAATTATACTTCATAAAATCATATTGACTTCTTTTATGCATGTACATTCTTTCTTATAAATGTGTTAATTTATCCCACCTTAAAAATTACTTGCAAATAAGTTCCTTTATATGCATGTTAATAAATATGCCTGAAAATGAGTGCAAAATATGCATGTTTTCCAGTGCAAATCTAATGGAATCCTCAACATTTTGTTTTGTTGGCATACTAATTATTTCTTTTGAAAATCTCTGTACTAGCTGTAAACAAAAATTGGTGTGACTCTTGCTGAAATTATATTCTGACTTGGATTTCTCTTAATCCCTATAATCTTTACACACATGTAAAATAAATGTGACCTTGGCACTATACTTTTTTAGCTCACCTGAGCTGAAAGCTCAAATGAGCTTTTCTGATCACATTTTGTCTGTCGTCTGTCTGTCTGTCCGTCTGTCCGTCTGTCTGTCTGTCCGTAAACTTTTCACATTTTCGACATCTTCTCAAGAACTACTGGGCCAATTTCAACCAAACTTGGCACAAAGCACCCTTAGGCAAAGGAGATTCAAAGTTGTGAAAATTAAGGACCACGCCCTTTCTCAAGGGGAGTTAATTAGGAATTATTGAGAATTTTTGAGAAATTTTCAAAAATCTTCTTCTCAAGAACCATTTGGCCAGGAAAGCTGAAACTTGTGTGGAAGGATCCTCAGGTAGTGTAGGTTTAAATTTGTGAAAATCATGATCCCAGGGGGTAGGGTGGGGCCACAATGGGGGGGTCGAATTTTTACATAGGAATATATAGAGTAAATCTTTAAAAATCTTCTTCTCAGAAACTAATCAGCCAGGAAAGCTGAAACTTGTGTGGAAGCATCCTTAGGTAGTGTAGATTCAAAGTTGTGAAAATCATGACCCCCGGGGTTAGGGTGGGGCCACAATGAGGGGTTGAAATTTTACATAGGAATATATAGAGTAAATCTTTAAAAATCTTCTTCTCAGAAGTTAATCAGCCAGAAAAGCTGAAACTTGTGTGGAAGCATCCTCAGGTAGTGTAGATTCAAAGTTGTGAAAATCAGGACCCCCGGGGGTAGGGTGGGGCCACCATGGGGGGATGAAATTTTACATAGGAATATATAGAGTAAATCTTTAAAAGTCTTCTTCTCAGAAACTAATCAGCCAGGAAAGCTGAAACTTGTGTGGAAGGATCCTCAGGTAGTGTAGATTCAGAGTTGTGAAAATCATGACCCCGGTGGGTAGTGGGGCCACAATGGGGGGTTAAATTTTTACATAGGAATATATATAGTAAATCTTTAAAAATCTTCTTCTCAGAAACTAATCAGCCAGAAAAGCTGAAACTTGTGTGGAGGCATCCTCAGGTAGTGTAGATTCAAAGTTGTGAAAATCAGGACCCCCGGGGGTAGGGTGGGGCCACAATGGGGGGTTGAAATTTTACATAGGAATATATAAAGTAAATCATTAAAAATCTTCTTCTCAGAAACTAATCAGTATGGAAAGCTGAAACTTGTGTGGAATCATCCTCAGGTAATGTAGATTCAAAGTTGTAAAAATCATGACCCCCGGGGATAGGGTGGGGCCACAATGGGGGGTTGAATTTTACATAAGAATATATAGAGGAAATCTTTAAAAATCTTCTTCACAGAAACTAATCAGCCAGGAAAGCTGAAACTTGTGTGGAAGGATCCTCAGGTAATGCAGATTCAAAGTTGTGGAAATCATGACCCCGGTGGGTAGGATGAGGCCACAATGGGTGGTCAAACTTTTACATAGGAATATATAGAGTAAATCTTTAACAATCTTCTTCTCAGAAACTAATCAGCCAGGTGATTGTTTAAAATTGTTTAGACTTTGGCCCCTTGATGATTTTTGGGCCTCACAAGGGGTTCAGAGGTTGATGTAGGTTTATATCCCATACATAAACAATTGTTTGGGATCTTTTTGAAAACTGCAATGCTCAACATGTGTTATGACTATAAAATCACCCTGTTAGAAAAGGGACTAATGATAATAAAAATAAGGGGGAAAAATAGATTTTCATTTATACAGGATCTACATGTATTATACTACATTGTCCAGATAGTTTGTATTATGACTCCATTAAGCTGATTTCATCATACCTATTGTTCCTCAGGTGAGCGATGTGGCCCATGGGCCTCTTGTTCTCTTTTATACCAATTGGTGCCAATAATTTTTTTTTAAATCACTCAAGTAATTGCTTGTCCCCCCAGATTATTCAATGATTATTGTGATCTTCTGACTTCGTTGATTTAAATAATTTATTTTAAGAGTTGATTAAATTGACTCCCCCACCGACCAATTTAGGATGAAATTTACAATGTAAATTACTGTTCCCTGTAAGAACAAAAAAAAAAAAAATGAATCAACTACGGTCTGAATTTTATTTAATCTACTTATTGCCCTCTGATTCTGATGTGTCAATGATTTGGCCTTTTATAAGTTAGATCAATTCTGTATCGACATCAAGGGGCCACACAAAAGCAATGGCTCATCATGTTAAACCTTACACTTTGATGCCAGAGAAACTGTGTAATCATTATAGCTCAAGACTGAGATATTTAGATAACTAAACACAACATTAGTGTTGTGGAAGCGTAACATATGCCAATTTAATTCCCAGCTGTAATTCTCCAGCAAATTTATGAACTCTATGTTGTACAAAATTTATAGCCAAATAATTATTCATATACATATGACTTACAACTTGGTATGAAATTCACTTCGCACACACAAAAAAACAAGAGGCCCATGGGCCACATCGCTCACCTGACGAACAATAGGTCAGCTTGAACAATAAAATCAGCTTAATGGAGTCATAATAAAAACTATCTGGACAATGTAGTATAATACATGTAGATTCTGTATAAATAAAAATCAATTTTTTCCAATGGATATTCTTATGTTTATTATCATTAGTCCCTTTTCTAACAGGATGATTTTATGGTAATATCACATGTTGAGCATTGCAGCTCTCAAAAAGATCCTAAACAATTGTTTATAACTGGGATATAAATCTACATCAAACTCTGAACCCCTTGTGAGACCCAATCGTCCAGGAATCATCCAGAAGCCAAAATCTAAACAATATTAAATAATCACCTGGCTGATTAGTTTCTGAGAAGAAGATTTTTAAAGATTGACTCTTTATATTCCTATTTAAAAATTCCACCCCCATTGTGGCCCCACTCTACCCCTAGGAATCATGATTTTTACAGCTTTGAATCTACACTACCTGAGGATGCTTCCACATAAGTTTCAGCTTTTCTGGTCAAATGGTTCTTGAGAAGAAGATTTTTAAAGATTGACTCTATTTATTCCTATGTAAAAAGTCAATCCCCCATTATGGTCCCACCCTACCCCCGGAGGTCATGATTTTCACAACTTTGAATCTACACTACCTGAGGATGCTTCCACATAAGTTTCAGCTTTCCTGGCCAAATGGTTCTTGAGAAGAAGATTTTTAAAGATTTACTCTATATATTCCTATGTAAAAAGTAGAACCCCCCCCATTTTGGCCCCACCCTACCCCGGAGTTTATGATTTTCACAACTTTGAATCTACACTACCTGAGGATGCTTCCACATAAGTTTCAGCTTTCCTGGCCAAATGGTTTTTGAGAAGACGATTTTTTATGATTTACTCTAAATATTCCTATGTAAAAAGTTGACCCCCCCCCATTTTGGCCCCACCCTACCCCCGGGGGTCATGATTTTCACATCTTTGAATCTACACTACCTAAAGGTGCTTCCACATAAGTTTCAGCTTTCCTGGCGTAATGGTTTTTGAGAAGAAGATTTTTTTTAAATTGACTCTATATATTCCTATGTAAAAAGTTGACCCCCCATTATGGCCCCATCCTGCCCCCGGGGGTCATGATTTTCACAACTTTGAATCTACACTACCTGAGGATGCCTCCACATAAGTTTCAGCTTTTCTGGACAAATGGTTTTTAGAAGAAGATTTTTAAAGATTTACTCTATATATTCCTATGTAAAAAGTCGACCCCCCATTTTTGCCCCACCCTACCCCCGGAGATCATGATTTTCACAACTTTGAATCTACACTACCTGAGGATGCTTCCACATAAGTTTCAGCTTTTCTGGCCAAATGGTTAGAAGAAGATTTTTAAAGATTTACTCTATATATTCCTATGTAAAAAGTCAACCCCCCATTGTGGCCCCACCCTACCCCCGGGGGTCATGATTTTCACAACTTTAAATCTACACTACCTAAAGGTGCTTCCACATAAGTTTCAGCTTTTCTGGCGTAACGGTTTTTGAGAAGAAGATTTTTAAAAATTGACTCTATATATTCCTATGTAAAAAGTCGACCCCCCATTATGGCCCCATCCTGCCCCCGGGGGTCATAATTTTCACAACTTTGAATCTACACTACGTGAGGATGCTTCCACATAAGTTTCAGCTTTCCTGGCCAAATGGTTCTTGAGAAGAAGATTTTTGAAAATTTCTCGAAAATTTTTCATTAATTCCCAATTATCTCCCCTTGTAAGAGGGCTTGGTCCTTAATTTTTACAACTTTGAATCCCCTTAGGCTTAGGATGCTATGTGCCAAGTTTGGTTGAAATTGGCCAAGTGGTTCTTGAGAAGATGTTGAAAATGTGAAAAGTTTACAGACAGACGGACAGACGGACGACAGACAAAATGTGATCAGAATAGCTCACTTGAGCTTTCAGCTCAGGTGAGCTAAAAAGAGAGAACATACACTCTAGATTTAGCCAATTATGACAAGGGGACCAATAAACTGATCAATTAATTAGAAGAGTCTTAAATTAAATTCACAAACAAACTATTTTGAGAAACCCCTCTTTACTTCGAAAACCATCCTATTAAGATTCACCAAGACTCGGTGTTCCTGGTACCATTTTTAAAGGCACAACAAATATTACCGCGTCTCTAAACTCGCATTGTTCCTGTTTTTGAAGCTATGCTTCCTTCCTTGAATCGAGTTTGGGAAACTAGTGAAAAACCTGTTATGCAATACACACTTTGAGTTATTTATTTAGCGATTTTTTTTTGGGTAAAATATCAAGCACTACAATAGAGCATCTTCCTAAGTACCCACTTACCGAGTTTCCAGAAGATTTTCAGATTAAATGTTTTAATAAGTAAAAGGAATAATAACTGTCATGTTATGAATTCAGTTTCAACAAATTTGATGTATTTCTATCCCTTCCCTTTTTTTGGGGGGGGGGGGGGGTGGTTCTCAAAGGCACATGAGCATTATGCATGTTTTATGTCTGAAGTAAAGCTATTCCAAAGTAAATTTCTCACACCTATAATAAATCTTCATCATTACACTGAAGTTATCTTGCAATCTTTGGGAGGCCTTGATAATTTTGAAAAAGAAATGGAGACAAAACAATATTATCTCACATCATTTCATTTTCTGATACATGTACCAGCTGGGTTGATAAATATTTTTTAATTAAAAACCACCACCATCCTTAATTAAATGGGCATAAGATGCTAACATTTTTTTTTAAACCTCTCACTTGCTTGAATATATATATATCATTTACTACCTGCAATAAAAACTTTATTTTTTAACAAAAATGAGAGAAACCTACTTGTGTTTCTTAATCAGTAACAGTAAAACTGCATGCTTTTTGTTAAAGTTAAGAGAAATGCTTGAGAAACATGCATGCAAATAATTATTTGAGGGTACAGAAGTCAAATAAATCATTAAATGCTGCTGACATTGAAAAAAAAAAATTACAAGCTTGAGCATAACACTTTTTATAGAATTCAAATTTTGTAGAAGACATGACATGTATAAGCCCCTTTAAGAAAGATTAAAAAAAAAAAAAAGGAAGAAAAACCACCACTTGTATTGGTATTGCCAATAAACAAGATTGTGCCAATATATCTCAGGAAGAGCAGCCTTCAAGATTGGTCAGAAGTGAAATCTTGACATTAAGGTTACACCCAATAATCTCATCTTACAAATGTCTTAACTAATATGGTTCAAACGGAACTCGATACAAGAGATTGACTTAGAATAGCTTTGTTAAATTCATAATTGACTGTGCTGGTATATATTTTCTGGTTATTATTCTTATGGTGAAATTGTCAGTTGGGTATTTATAGAACATATATTTTACCAACACTTCTATTTTCAAGGTAAACTTATTATTCTTAATAAAAATGGGTACAAGTTTCTTCAAAAGATCATAACAACAAAGAATTTGGTTGTTCCTGAAAAATGTTACATATTAACATTTGAAATTCAAGGATGCAAATGGTTGAAGTATTAGTTTTGTTAAAAAATAATCATAATTTGAGAACCTATGGATATATTAATGTTAAAATTCTTTTCCCCCCATTAGCACTTGTCATGTTATCGATTACATGTATAACGTTCCATCAAATGGATAACTTCCTTACTGGGGGGGGGGGGTCTTAAATATTACCATTTTGACAAATTTGATATTCCTTTGATACCCTGTGTGATATAATAAATATAGCATATCAAATTGAAACCTTTTTTACTATTAACATTTTTATGTTTGTTTTTTTTTTTTTTCACTGAATTTGAAACGTAACATATCAATTGTTTGTTTCCTAGCTATTCTCTTAGATCATGAGATACAGAAATTGCTAATTTCTTTATCATATAATATTCATTTCAACAATTTGAACAATATCACTTTTTTTCAATATGGTTTGTGAAGAGTATGTTTTATTTGTGGCCCAGACACAATATTAAGGTGGAATAACACACCTGGAAAAAGTCACTCAAATTAACAGTAAATTATTTGATTATGAAACTTCATATCCCGGTGAACTTTTTAACATTGCTGTTTATTACTTATATTTACGTTTGAAAAAGAAAAATCGTTAAGAACTGTAAAATTTCTGAGATTTTATGTTTACAATAATCCAAGCAACAAGCGATAAGCGGGTGCTATGATCATTGTGATGTCATGAAAAAGTTCATACAGAATTGAACGTTTTCGATATTCTATAGGTTCATATAAGGAAACATGTTTGCAAATGTAAATATTGATAAATAAACTGTACATATGTCAAATAAGCGAAAAATTTGGGGATAAAACATGAAAATCTAAAATATTCAATTCAGTAAATAACAACAAAAGCCTCTGCAGGATTCAAACTCGGGATGTATATAGGGATCACAAGCCCGACACTTTATTCACTCGGCTATGGAGTAAGTTTCATGTTGCCGTCAATAAAATCCTTTTAATAAAACGAAATGTCGTTTCGATCAGAGGTCAGCCATTTTGTGATGATGTGATATTTCACCTTTAAAAGAATTTTCATCAAGTTGATTGATGACCAAAGAAAGACAACTCTCTAACAGTTTATTATTACATTAGAAAGCAAGTTCCATCATATTTAATCTTAGACTAAATCATAACAATAAAAAACAATATTGTAAATGTTTGCAGTTCATCCTTGATTGCAGCTAGGTCTTCTTTCGAGATCCATAAGTACACTTGGTAAAGTCAATTGGAGTATTGAAAATCTTAGACACTTCATCGGATAATAATTCATGCAGAGTCTGGGATGTTCTTTTGTAGACCCATGTTCCATCCTCCAAGTCATAGCGGAATGGACCACTGTTTATCAGAGATAAAAACACAGCTAGTAAAATACAAATTGACATGATGGAATAGATCTTGTGGCACGGCAAAGCCAAAAATAAAAGTTTGCGTGCAGACTATTGATTTGATGGATTAATTGGAAGGAGTGGGCAAAGGTTCTAGAATTTTCTCTCAAAAAAGTCAACCTCACTGGTACATTTGGTATAACCTGAATTTATTTTTACCATGTTATATATACAATGTATCCTAGTATGGTAAAATGATAACTAGAGGCCCATGGGCCACATCGCTCACCTAAGCAACACTAGATATAATAAAATCAGCTAAATATAAACCTACATCAAACTTTGAACCTTTTATGTGGCCCAAGAATTATCTTGGTCCACAGTCTGAACAACTGAGAGTCAACAAATGTCAATATGATTACATATTAGAAATAATATATACTAAATATTTTTGAGAATGATCAAATTTATTTCCTATGTAAAAATTTGACCCCCCCCCTCCCTATAGTTTCATCCTTTTTTATTTGGTTTTTAAAGATTTTAATGCATATATATTACACTACCTGAGGATGCTTCCACTCAAGTAACAACTTTTCTGCTAAATTGATTTTCAAAAAGAAGATATTTCTCTTTACATTCCTATGTAAAAATTTGCCCCCCCCCAATGATGGCCCCACCCTACCCTTGAGGATTATGGCTTGAACTAGAATCTACACTACCTGAGGATGCTTTCACACAAGTAACTGGTTTTTTAGAGAATAGTTATAGAGAAGAAGATTTTTAAAGAACTTTCTCTATATGAACTTATGTAAAAATTAGACCCCAATTGTGGCCCCACCGTACCCCCGAGGATCATGGTTTGAACAAACTTAAATCTACACTACCTGAGGATGCTTCCATACAAGTTACAAAATGATCTACACTACCTGAGGATGATTCTACACAAGTTACAGCTTTTCTGGCCAATCGGTTAGGGAGAAGAAGATTTTTAAAGATTTTCTCTATATATTCCTATGTAAAAATTCGACCTCCAATTATGGCCCCACCGTACCCCCAGGGATTATGATTTGAACAAACTTGAATCTACACTACCTGAGGATGCTTCCACGCAAGTAACTGGGTTTTTTTACCAATTGGTTTTTGATAAGAAGATTTTTAAAGATATTTCTATATATATTCCAATGTAAAAATTCGACCCCCAATTATGGCCCTACCGTACCCCAAGGGATCATGATTTGAACAAACTTGAATCTACACTACCTGAGGATGCTTCCATACAAGTTTGAGTTTTTCTGGCCTAATAGTTTTCAAGGAGAAGACTTTTACAGATTTTCTCTATATATTCCTTTGTAAAAATTCATCCCCCATTGTGGCCCCACCCTACCCCTGGCGACCATGATTTAAACAAACTTAAATTTACACTATCTGAGCATGCTTTCACTCCAATTTGAGCTTTTCTGGACTAATAGTTTTTGATAAGAAGATTTTTAAAAATTTTCTCTATATATTCCTATGTAAAAATTCATCCCCCCCCCCCCCATTGTGGCCCCACCCTACTTCTGGGGACCATGATTTAAATAAACTTGAATCTACACTATCTGAGGTTGCTTCCACTCTTAATTTAGCTTTTCTGGCCTAATAGATTTTGAAAAGAAGATTTTAAAAAAATTTCTCTATATATCCCCCATTGTGGCCCCACCCTACCCCTGGGGACCATGATTTGAAAAAAAACTTGAATCTACACTATCTGAGGAAGCTTCGACTCCAAGTTGAGCTTTTCTGGCCAAATAGTTTTTAAAAAGAAGATTTTTAAAGTTTTTCTCTATATATTCCTATGTAAAAATTCACCCCCCCCCCCCATTATGGCCCCACCCTACCCCTGGGGACCATGATTTGAACAAACTTGAATCTACACTACCTTAGGATGCTTCCATATAAGTTACAGCTTTTCTGGCCTAATAGCTTTTGAGAAGAAGATTTTTAAAAAAATACCAAAAAATTTTCAATAATTCTAAATTATCTCCCCTTTAAAGTGGGTGTGGCCCTTCATTTGAACAAACTTGAAACCCCCTTCACTCAGTGATGCTTTGTGCCAAGTTTGGTTGAAATCTGCCCAATGGTCCTGGAGAAGAAGATGAAAATGTGAAAAGTTTACAACGACAACGACAACGACAGACAACGGACAAATTTTGATCAGGAAAGCTCACTTGAGCTTTCAGCTCAGGTGAGCTAAAAACTGAAACTGCCCCATAAAGGTGAACCTATCAAGTAAACATTATAAGTTGGATACTGTGTAAATTCCTAATTAAACGCGAGGAATTAAAATTGGCATAAAATTGCGAGAAGCAACCCTTGCGGATTTTAAGATCTTGCTATTATTTTTTTGAAAGTTGTAAACTACATGTATAGGAATGTTTGGTACTCACAATTTTATATTTTTGTGATTTGATACAAAATGAGGTAACTGCAGAATTTTTAAAGTAAAATGCACAAAATAAAGAATCTACAGTAGATGATACAGTAGGTTGCTAATTTCAGTTTTCTTTACCTGACAGGAGAAGACAGCCAGATCTGGAGGTTACTGGGTTGCTTGTTGATAACGTATGTACCCTCTTTCTCACTGATTTTCACGGTGAGTACTCCACTCTTATATTTATGGGAAAAAAATACAAGTTGAAATTTAAATTCAAAACGACCTGAAGAATAGTTCATGGTTTATTGTAAATAATAGCTAAAAACAGTAAGAGAATGGAGGGGGGGGAAGCATTTTTTTTTCAAAATCAAGTCTAAACTACATGTATGTCTCAAACCATGCTAGTACTGTAAATTGGGAAATTTACAAATGGTTTATAATTTACTTTCACTACATGTAAAATAATGATTTGACATTTTTCTGCAAAATTAAACCCATAAATGCTGTTTTTCTACTGCACAGTAGAAGTCCTATGCCCTAACAAATCGTGAAATTTTAACAATGTGGAATTAAAATGATTCTAAGATACTATGATCTAATGTATTATACAAAACAATAAATATATTTTGTTGTCTTATATTGTCAAATAAGATTCCATGCTTGATTGGTTTCCTTTGTCACTTAAAACTAAAATACAATATTGAAAGATATGCTGCAATACAAACTTGTAAATTAAAATATTTTGAAAAATTATGGGACAGTTGGAAAGGTATCTTTTATGCTGACATCTGATTTATTTTTATTATGACTTATTTTTTCTATTTCTTTTTTGTTATTTAAACTTTTTTTTCCATTTAGGCAAGTAACCACTAAATAATACATTTAGGTGTTTATTTATAAGTGTGTGTGTGAGTGTGTGTGTGACTGCATGAATGTCTGTTCTGTATGTCTGCAGTTCTTTGAAAAAGAAATAAATTATAAATAAAAAAAAGATTAAATGTATTACTGAGATATTAAGATATATGACTAATATTCCCTTTATAAAACCCGGTGACTCTAATACAATAGTATTTCTCTTTCAAACCAATGAATAACTCTAATATAGTAGGTACCGAGTACTGAGCATCATATTCAGGATCACACGGCAAAGTATCTCCAATATCTTCAAATGCTTCAGTGAGCGAGTCCATGGTTTCGTCTGCCACTGAGTGGTAGTCTATCTCAGACATCTGACCACTGCAAACAATATCACAGACCTATCATACAAGGACTTACGTAGATTTACTTAGTATCAGTAATTATGTGAAAATGAGAAATTATGTGAAAATGAGAAATACATTTTAACACCATGTACTTCAAAGGTGTACATACTTCTGAAAAACTGATCCTGTTGAAAAATGTGCCGCCGGATGAATAAATGCCACGTTTTTAACATAACATGGAAGTTCTCTGGCAAGATGTGGCATCTATAAATAAAACTTTTTTGTCATTTTAACTCAGAAACTCAGTACTACAGGTACAGGTACAAATAGAGGAGGATTAGTTGTCAGCTCAAAAGATGATCTAACTGCTGCAAAGCTCCAGGTAAATTTGACAAATAATTTTTTAATATAAAAACTAGGACAAAACATCCTTGCTATTAATGGGTCTGATAAATCATCCATTATGCAGTAACCTTCATAATAATCTTGGCTGAGATAGATTCAGTTCAGCTTCATACTGTAAACCAACTTTTATTCAAGTGCAAGAAATTTTTGTGACGTTCCCGAGAGCCTCGTCATGAATATTTATCGATGCGAACTGGTCCTCTGATGTATCTTGTATTTCATTTTCGAGATAATGTTCATCGTGATCATGAAAATAAGACGCAGCAAACCAGTTTGTCTCTATTTAATCGCGAAATAAAGTTACCTTAAATAAAAGTTTGTTTACAGTATCACTTCACTTAGAGATCCAGGGGTCCATCAAAATATCAAGTTGAACTGAAATTACCGTCATAATAATAAATGATCCAAACTATTACACTGCCCATAGATGTAACTCTTATTTAGATCAAAATCTTCATATATTTTTTTCTGTAATTCAGCTAATAAAAAGGGTCCTCTGACATGAATTGTGCATGCAGCTGTATGCCTCATGATGGCACATGCTTTGGGGTTTTTTTTTTTTAATGAATCTGATTACTAAATATGGTAAAAATAAATGATACCTGAAGTTAACCTCATGTATATTGCCTAAAACTGAATAATGTCCATAATTCAGCATTTTTGATCGACTAGAGCTGTACATGTACCAGTTGCATAGGTTGCTGAAACTTTTTATGTAAAACACAAAGGAACAAAATCAGAACTCTAAACCTTAATCATGCTACAAAAAGTTCAAAATCTTCATGAAACCAAAATATTTGTACATGTACTTCCAATGGTAATTGTCTGTCATTACTTTAACAAATTTATAACAATATATATTATATATATATATATATATATATATATATATATATATATATATATATATATATATATATATATTATCTCAATTGATTCTATATTGAAGTAACTTTTCCATAATTCAAAGAATTAAGTTTCGTGTTTTGCTGGAAATTTTTTACTGGCTAAAAATGATTTAGTTTCATGATGTTACTTTCGAAAATAAAGGTATTCCGATGATGTTGCAAGTAAAAATAACACAAATATTGTAAATTGCATTATTTGTCCAAAACAGAATGTTATCCGTATAAATCAGCATTACCTGCTTATGTGGAATAAGTCTATTGCAAAAACGGAAAATGTTCATAAATTTAGGTCTCATTTCTCAAATTCTGCGTATTTTTTGTGTATCGTCTAATTCGAAATTCCGCTTCTACTTTCACTTCAATTTCAATAACATCGGACTCGGTATTTTTTTTTTAAGGCAAGGGGTAAAATGTGATACATCTAGGGAAACAAACAACTATACTACAAACATAAATCTAATATTGTTTAGCACATGTCATTAAATATTTTAAATACTATAGCTAGCAACTTAGCTCATCTGTATATTCAAAGCTATCCATGAAATGAACTATAAATATTATGTTTACGGATTCGGTCTTGATGGTCCTATAGTTATACTACCGGAAACGAAAATGTATAAACATGCAGAGAATTGTCAAACTTTGTCTTTGTAAGTTTTCATTTGTTTTATTCGATTGTATCATAAGTGAATGGCGGAACATATTCTACTTTATTTATAACATTTTCACATTCATTTGAAGCATGCGTAATATATTTACATATGGGATTTCGAGTATTACAGGTGTTTGAATATTTATCTTCCTTGGAACTATCATTACATTGTCATCAGCTGGTCATCAGTAATCTCTCCTAAAAATTTTACTTTATCTGCTAGAAATAAGTGGTTTTTTTTAAATCACACTTCACCCTCCTCCTCTTCTTTTTACATTTGGATAAATTGACTGCACATGTGGCATTACTTGCTTAAATCAGGTCCAGCACAATCTCCTGATTTAGCTATATAGCTTGAAAAAGCTATATAGCTTAATAAAGCTATTCAGAATAGCTTGATAAAGCTATTTATATGCTGTTTTTCACAAAAATGTTAATTATCAGAAATATACAAAAAATCGCAAGTTAATTACCGCTCATATTTATACCATGGACCATTAAAAAAGCAACCCTAATTAAATTTAGATTTCACACTGTTGCTTTTGAATACTTTTAAGCCAAAAATATATTTCCATTGTTTGGGTAACTGTCCACCCCCTTGTAACCAGTGAGGTGTGGATAAGTATGATTCTTTGCATTGTGCTCAATTATTACCAATCAATTATCTTGTTTACCATAACTGACCTTCTTTATATTTCATTCAAGAAGTAACTGTGAAGTCATGAATCAATTGCCCCAAAACTTTAAGAACTTTGAATGCAAAGTCTCTAAAAGGGACACAAATTGATAAGTAATCTTTACATGCATTGTTTACAGAACAGTTCAAAGTTTAAAACTATCACTGCACTAAAGTGCGATTTTGTTTACAAGCTGAAAAAAGTACACATTTATGAAAATTGTATGACAAAATAGCTAAATCAAGCTATTCTGAATAGCTTTATCAAGCTATATAGCTTTTTCAAGCTATATAGCTAAATCAGGAGATAGTGCTGGACCTGTAAATTACTACAGTATTTGTATACCAATGACTTTATGAAAGCTATACTCTGTCCCGAGTTTTTGGTTCCACCACTTTTTGCTTGATATTTCAGTAATCATAAATACCAGTGTGAGAGTCCAGTCAAGTCGTACACAGACCAACTCGTATACAGGTCAACTCGTATACAAAAATTTCCGTATAAACAACCAAAAGTCAGCTCGTACACAAAATTTCCAGGTTAGCTAAACCGAAAGTCAACTCATATACAAAAATTTCATATGCATATGTATATAAATGTATAATCAAATATAATTCATGTAAAATATTAAATATGATAATAAATATAACAAATATTCTTACAACAGATGATATCATTTAAGAAAAGATTATATATATTATATGTTACAGCAAAAGATGACTTTCATTGTCTCAAACGGTGATAAGTATCCATTTTCTGTAAATAGGCTAATGATAATTATTCAAAAATACCTTGTATAGGAGCTGACTTTTGTTTGTTTTATGCAGAAATTTTTGTATACGAGTTGACCTGTGTACGAGTTGGTCTGTGTACGACTTGACTGTAAATCCTTTGTGCTCAAACAACGTTCATCCACTAATATGAAAAATGTCCAGATTATCTGTTTAAACAATCGCTTCAGGTTTCAATACACAACCCAAAATAAATAGTCTATGGGGATTTTGCATTGCATCAGCCATTTATTAGCCCGGATGATAATGTTGAAAAATTGTGCGAGGTATTCCGAGTGAGTTGCGAATGGAAAAAAGATGTAAACATTTCCCATTATAAATTTCCATAAGAAATTTGCTTTTGTTCCTGTGACTTTTTATGAGTGAATAATGCTAGTTTTTCAATGAAGATTTCTTGGATATGTTCCCTTTTATCGATTTCAACTGTATTTCTTTCACAGGTACTGTAAACGTACTTTATTTAGCGTGTACGATATTTTGCGGAATATAATTTTTCAACAAGTTAGCGTGGATTTAATTTAGCGCATTTCCGACGTCAAATCGGGAGAATCCCACGAAAATCGGGATAGTTGGCATGAATGCATTTCTAAATGTGCCTATTAATCTACTTATATATTTTACATTTGGCGATGTACTTGATTTAGCGGACACCGTTTTTTGCCAAAAACGCTTAATAGAATACACAGCCAAATGTAATATGTTTACAGTCTTATGGCATCAAAATGTGTTTCCTTACTAGTTCAATTTGACAAGGTTTGACTGTATATATGCTATGATAAATCATGAAAAAAATTATAAGATGTGTAAGGCCTTAAATTAAAAGAAAATGCATTATTAGCTGCATTCATCCTTTAGGCGCATTAATATTTGGCCCTTAGTTTTTCACCATAAACAATCTCTTTTTCCAAATGTTGTTGAATACATACATGTACCTGGTTTTCAAAGGATTGTTTTGATTGCAGGTAACCGAGGGGATCGATCATGCAGTGGGACTGTCATGATTTAAGGAAAAAAGTCAAGTAAACCTTTTAAAGATGGCTCAGGAAAATTTACAAGATTTAGCCAGAAGCTTGGATAATTTTCACATATCTGAGAATACAGGGACAGGCTCATCTCAAAGTAATGTCAATCCATTTGATAAATCAGGCCAACATTACACCAACATAGATTCTGGCTCAGGAAGAGGAGGGAGACAGACACAGAGAAATGAAAATGGACAACAGATGTACTCCCAGAGGGCAGGAAGTTATGACAGACAGAGACGAAGAGAGGGGAGTAGTGAAAGACAACGACATATTCAGGGAGATCCCAGTCATATGAGATATACTCAAGGAGATTCCAACCAACAAAGATATCCTCAAGGAGATCCAAACCAACAAAGATATCCTCAAGGAGATCCCAATCAACAGAGATATCCCCAAGGAGATCCAAACCAACAAAGATATCCCCAAGGAGATCCCAATCAACAGAGATATCCTCAAGGAGATCCAAACCAACAAAGATATCCCCAAGGAGATCCCAATCAACAGAGGTATCCTCAAGGAGATCTAAACCAACAGAGATATCCTCAAGGAGATCCCAACGAACAGAGATATCATCAAGAGGATCCCAACCAACAAAGATATCCCCAAGAAGATCCAACCAATCAACAAAGATATCCTCAAGGAGATCCCAACCTACAGAGATATCCCCAAGGAGAACCCAACCAACAGAGATATCCTCAGAGGGATTCAAGCCAACAAAGATATCCGCTAGGAGTCCCTAACCAAGAGAAATATCCCCAAGGAGATCCCAACCAACAGAGATATCCTCAAGGAGATCCAAACCAACAAAGATATCTACCAGTACAGGGAGACCCAGGCCAACACAGATATCCTCAAGGAGATCCCAACCAGCAAAGATATCCCCAAAGAGATGGTAGCATAGATAGACACAGGGAAAGAAATGACAGTGGTGAACAACAACGATACCCACATCCAAGGGAAAGAAGCCAGGAGAGACAGAGGTATTCTCCGAGGGGGGTGACTACCAATCAAGAGAGATATTCACAGGGAGTAGGATTAAGTGAACAACAAAGGTATGGCCAACAGGACAGCAATTCCCAGAGACAAGGTAGTGGAGACCAATCAAGGTACACACAAAGAGAGGGCAGTCGCGAGAGACAAGGACATCCAGTAAGGGCCAGCAGTGGAGAAAGACAGCAACATCCACACAGAGAGGGCAGCAGTGATCGTCTGCCTCAAGAAAATTCTGATCTTGCCAAATCTCAAGATACTCAGTTGGGAGGAAATAATTCAGAAGAACGTGCTTCAAGACAACGAACTCCAAGGAGAAGGTACATAACAAGAGACTCAGAACAGGACCCTGAGGGTCAGACTCCCTCCGTTACCCAGCCTCAAAGACAAGAAGGACCCATGAGGGGCGATATTAATGTTTTACCCTCAAGACCCCAGGTTCTGACTGACAGGTCAAGTAGAAATGGAGGACCACCTTCCTCTTTTCAGCAACCCAGCAGTACCACTGCTTCCAGACACCCCCAAGGAAACCTGAATGAAAGCAGTTCTGGTAATGAGGCTTCAGGGTCTGAAGATGGACGACAGAGGCGGCCACAAAGTCTGGACAGGGGTCGCCGAAGGGAGGCCATGCCCCCGCCTCCTGCAGTGTTAGCTAACCTCAGAAAAGACAGACCCTCTCTGACCCCAGAAAATGTTAGTCCTTCAGTTCAGAATGTACAGTACTCTAGCTGTGATAACAAGGAGCGATGCATGCCGGCTGCAAACCAAGCAGAAATCATAATTCAACAACAAAAAGAGAACGCTTATGGGAAAGACAGCGCTCTGATGGCCAAGCTGCAGTCCACTTACAAACTGTTGAGGTCTAGGTCATTCAACAGAGACAGGGAGAACAGGCCTCAGGTGGAAGTCAGGCGGAGAGACAGGTCACTGAATTCACGGGAGGATCAACAGGAAAGCAGGCAACCAGAAGACAATGGTGTTGATCCAGTGAAGGACCCCACACTGATCTATTCATCAGAGGAAAAAGTTGAAAGATCAGTTGGGGGTCGGCAAAGAGTCAGAGGCAGAAGCCCTCAACAATTCCAACAGAGCAACTCCTTTGATGGCTCTACCAGTAATCGAGGCCAGTTTCAGAGTGTTCAAACTCCTGGTCATGAAATCCAACAAAATCAACAGCAGCCTCAAATTATGCGTGACAATCGGCAAAATAACAGTGAAGGCAGCCAACAGGGTCCTCCAGCCAAACAAAGCAATGGCAACCAATCACAGCTAAGTAATGAATTCCAGTCCAATCAACAACCTTCTAGTCCAACCAGCAGAGAAAATCCAGCTTTCCGAGGAAGTCCCTCCTTGAAGCGGATGACTGGAGTAACAGATCTGGACAAAGCCATGAAAGACAGAGACCAAGAGTTCCTCAGCAAACGTTTTGGAGAAGCAGGCGTGAAAAACTCCCCTCACTCCCCATCTGTAAACCATTCTTGTAGCGATGACCAGGAAACAGACATTGATGACATGAGTAAAGATAAAGTTCATGCCAAATTTCGAAACAGAAATACCTCTGGGGAGAATTCGCCCCTCAGTAAGTCTTCACCTTCGAGCCCAATGTTTCCTCCCCCGGCATCTTCTCCTCTGGCTTTCTGTGATGAAAAAAGGCAACTCAGTGATCCTCGAGGGAAAGAAATTCTTCGGAGACGGCCAAATAATTTAGAGGATGCT
The DNA here is from genome assembly GCA_020458035.1 of Magallana ariakensis. Taxonomy (NCBI): domain Eukaryota; kingdom Metazoa; phylum Mollusca; class Bivalvia; order Ostreida; family Ostreidae; genus Magallana; species Magallana ariakensis. The sequence goes on from CM035816.1 coordinate 29,786,692, forward strand.
GTCAGTTGGCCTTTATCTATTCCTGGAACTCTGGACTTTACCAAATTTGAAGTATTTGAAGGTATGTATAAAATAGAAAATGTTCATTGAAAATTTGTTTTATCTATGAAATAATATTCAATTACCATTAATTTCGATTTATCAAATATCATTTTTAGGTCAGATGTTGCTGAACTGGTTGCAGTCCACCATTGATGACAAGCACTATCTCCGACTGGTGATGACGCGACACGACATGAGCGTCGTACTGACACAATTCTGTACGTGCCTCATAGCTGCAGGAATCATGAAGGAAAAGGAAGGGAGGAATGAACAAATGTTCAAGGTCAATATTTCTATCATCCAGTGTCCTGGTAAAGGGAACAATTTTTGTGCAGTAATTTTCTAACAATTTTTTAAAATCACTTTGAAATTGGTCAGGGTTGTAAAATGTCTGTTTTCATTAGCATCCAAATGACAAACTTAAGACAATCTTACTGCTCTGAATTGTGGATCATAAGTTTTAAAAATATTCTTGGCATTGATGGAAGTCATTGAACATGAAGAAAATTGTCCATATAATAGAATCTATACTTATAAATTATAAATTAAGACATTTTGCCAATAAACTTCGAAATGCCTGCACCCGAGTAACTGCTCACACATTTGGCATTTCAACACGTGTGAGTTGGTGTCCGTAAGCTATAACTGAATTTTACCTGATAAGTAATTATTGTAAGATAAATTAAAAACCTACTTTCATTTTCGATAAACCAGCCCGAAATAGCAAATATGTGAGTAAGGTGGTGGACACGCTTTGGCGGATCCAAGTCAGTGGGAGTTTGCATCAAAAAATATACTTACAATGAAATGATATTGAATGATTATGTAAAGAGGGAATATATATCCTGTGAACCTATTTCGGGTATACATAAGAATTGAGATTTGACAAATGTTGAATAAATAAAATGAACCAATTCGTTTCTTGAATGCGCGATTTTTGTTTTAATGAATAGAACTTTCCAGAACGGGGTAACCAAGAACGCGGTTTGACTAATCAACGTCATGGTGGAGAATGTAGGATGAGTCACCATGCTTTGTGTCAGATACCTTGAATCGGACATATGGTTAATACAAAAAAGTTAATAAACTAGAGCCGAGCTCGTTGCAAGCAACGAGAAGGTCTTCCGTTACAACTTCAAGTCGAGACAATCTGATTAAAATCATATCCTTGATCCCCTCCTTGTTTTTCTATTTTCGCTACAAGAGGACCTGAAGAAATCCCTCTTGAGATCACCCTCTGTTGAATGTTTGTTTATAAATATACATGAGTTATTCTAGCAATCAGAGCAAGTGTTAGAAACGGTAATTTCGGGTTACAAACAAAAATGGAGTTGTACGACGAAATGATGCCACATGTTCGTGAATCTTTCGGTATCAGCAAGTAAGAGATGTAGCATAAGTTGATATTAGACGCCCTTAGGGAATCTAAAGAATGTATTGGCATAACTTCCAAATCATGTAACTGAGGAATGGAACCGACGATTTCATTGGTCAAAGCAAAGTTCCCCAGGAGGTGACCTCAAGTGTTGTTTCTTCAAATCATCGTATAGCGACTATAGAAATTTTAATCAGATTGCAAGTCAAGAAAGGATTGTCATTCAGTCTTAATAAAACAACCCCTCTTCTTCTTACACTTGTCAGGGTATGACAGTTATTGATAGGAGGTCATCTTCACACTACCTTAACTTCTGACCAATCAGGGCTTTAGAAAATCAATTTGAACTCTTCAAAAGGAGACAGAAAAATTAATTCATGCCTATTTTCAATATATTACTGCAACCTCCAGACTGCATAGTATTGAAGAGTTACACTTCTCATAAAACAGATAAAGGCATGTCTGTAATAAGCGAGGGGTATATATTTAGATTGTATGCAAATTTAAAGGTCATAGAAAGGTGACCTCTTATTGATACCTATCCGACCCCGTTGAGTGTAAGGAGAAAAGGGTGGGCTGTCATTAAACTGGATTGTCAATATGATAATAGTATGTTCAGAAAACGAGGCTCACTTTCAAAGTATTATTTTCCTACCAGACAAACTCTCCTTTTAACTCATTTCACGGTTATATCAATTTATGATAACTTAAAACACATCTCTTATATGTACATGTATTTAATTATTCCAACCAGAAAATCGATAAATACGTTTACATGTATGTACAACTGATGACAGGATTCAAACTACTGGTATGCCTATATCATAGTGTAAAATCACAAAATCCACTGCGCTGATACTTGGAAAAAGTGTTTTGTTTCATAAACATTTTGATTCTCTATATTCATACTTAAACCTCTACCGCCAAAACATGGAATAGTTTATTTAAAGTGCAGTGTTAAAAGAACACCAATTGTAAATAAACAATAATGCCGTCTCCCATCTGAGGGTGCGCTATTAGTATACGAGACTGAGGTGCTCAGTGATAGGGATAACTATCCGTATAATGTTTGGCCATACAGGCCTCAGTATTGTTAGTATATTTATCTGAAATCTTCACAAGCAAGTAAAAGAAATTCACAAATCTTCAAAATCATAATCCGCGGCAGTGGTAGGGGTTGTGAGGCATCTCTAACTTCATTTTTTTCAAATAGGATTTTGTTTTAAATATCCCAATATTTTTTTTTTTTTTGCCTTGAGCGCTCATCTAGAAAGTGTGTGCGGGTGGGGGTGTCAATACCCTAAAATTTAATTTTCTAAATGTAAATTTCAGAAAATGTTGGCAGGGGTGGGGGCAGAACTCCAACTGAATCAAAAATCCTTTTTGTCACTTTTGTGTGACAGGAAGAGAGACCTCTGGTTTACAATTATTTCTATCATGTCACATATACATGTTTTAGTTATAATATTTTGGAATTTTTTAAAGATACAATGTCATTTATTTGATAAAAATCATATATTTATGCATACATGTATTAACATGTGACGTGTGAACCTAAAAGTAATCAATTTTGTTCAGTTTTTTACTTGAGTAACAGAAAGGCATAAACCAGCGTTTTGTTCAGAGCACTGTGTACATTGTATATTTAAACCAAACCAAAAGAGATTGTGTGACGTCAACAAAAGAGTTCTACATAATGTCAACCTCCAGAAAATACGATTTCTCTAACTTTAACATTTACAACACATGCGCGGATCCAGAACATTTTTCCAGGGGGGGATCCGAATTGAACGTAGGGGGAGGGGGGGAGGCTACACTATTCATCAGAAATGTTGACAAGCAAAAATAAAAAAAAAATAAAAAAATAAAAAAAAGTTATTTCCCAAGATCATGAAATTCCTAATCCGTGGGGGAGGGGGGGTGACGTAGTATGCCTATAACTTGAAAAAATTGTACCTGTCAAAATTTTTTTCTCCCATATTCATGATATGCCTAATCCGATTCATGATATGCCTGTTCCGTGGGGGAGGGGGGTGCGAATATGCTTATAACTGCATTTTTTTCAATATCACTCTTTATATTTCCGCTTCCGACGCCTTTCCAAAACATATATGTGTTTTCCAGGGGGGGGGGGGGGGGGGGTCCGAGTCGTATTTGCGATAATTTCACTATGTAAATTTAATAACTTCTCATTTTTCAGGGGGGGGGGGGTTCCGGACCCCCCGCCCCCCCCCCCTCTAGATCCGCGCATGCAACAATTAATAAAATCCGTTTAACAACACATATCTATACCATTTAATTGTAACTTTGAGAAGTGCATACATTTTTGGGAGGCAACTGTGTCGCTAGTCTGTAAGTCAAGTGAATTATGTCCTAAGGTCTTTTTAAGAAATAAGAAACTGTCAACACTTGCAGTACTCTGATGATTTCTATGGCGACCGACTGCATTGAATAACGTATTTCATAACTTCTTAACGTGAGAACAAATTATTATTTAACATCTTGGACTTAAAACTTTTAACTTATATTCAACAATTGACCACTACAGTGATAGCTCACTTCCAAGTGTATTTTAAATACATAACAATTGATGATCTGCATCCATAAATTACCTATGGCTATCTGTGTCCAGGGTTGTGCGCACTTAAAGGCCGAGGTTTTTAACCGGTCAGTTTATCTTAAATAAGTTCAGATGGGGGTGGAGCCTATATTGAAAGAGGTGTGAAACCCCGAGAGAAACACGCTCGCTTGTGTATACATGTCTATATACACGGAGTATTAAAGTGCTCTCAAAATAGTTTTTCCGTTTATTTAAAAAGAATATCGTATTTACATGTATATGTACATATAAAACAAATTGCTCTTCGTTGAAATGAATATAAACGCATGAAAAACCGCGTGCGACATGTGCAAAATCTTTCGTTTGATTGAACAAGTTTCTGTCGGGATTAACTGAGAATATATCCTGATGTTTTGTGAATTATACAATCACCCCACCGTACTCAAATACTAATGCAACTTTGCAACCAATGCTTGTAAATCTTTTCCGATCAGCTGCTAAATAAAAGTGCACAATAATTCTACCAGCTGCGCATGCACCAGAACTGTCTGTACTTGTTTCTCTTCCGGTTTCAGCTCGTGAAATTTCTCAAAGAAATGTGATAACTAACGATATAAATCGTGAACGCAATATTTGATTTCATTTAATTATTTATTCTCAATTATTCACAAACATCTTTATTGATAAACGACGTCTTTCATGGATACATGATCGGCACCAAATGATTTTGACAGACTATAGGTGATCAGCGCATTTAGTGTGGTACATAACCAAGTACGAGTAAATTTTTAATTCATATCTTTTAATATTTCTTTTGTTTAAAGTGCTAAAAGATAGCGATTTATCGTCACGGTTTGCATCAAATCAAAAGAAAAAAGTTTATTACACCGTCGTCGCGAGCGCTGGGCATGGTATACACAGGACGAGTAAACAAATGCCAATCATTTTCTAATATCCAAACTGGGGCCTCGATTTAGTTGATTAACAAGGGTTACACTGACCAGGTAAATTTGAAGTCGGTCGCACGGGGTGATTGAATTAACACGCAGACTGGCCGAATAAACACACAGATTGCAAAGTGAAACACATTAGGAAGAACGTTAACAAATAAGGAGTCACCAAAAATTGAATTTCGACACACATTAATTTTCGATTTTTGTTCTCCAATTTTTAAAATTCAGCTCGAGCACTGGGGCGGGGGGGGGGGGCGCGGAGCAGCACAGAGATGACTTTGTTTTTAAACTTCCTAGAACGCTTCGAAAATTAATGATTTTATTTACTATGTCAACCCTCTTAAAATTTGGTACAACTCTTAAGAAAACTTATTTTACTTTCTACACTATTCAATTTTTGTGTTGGTCGAATATTAATTCTTACACCAGTATATATACATATATCCATGTGCATATATGACTCGTTGGCCAGGCAAAGTTTGAATATTGTCTTAAAAGTGTTAAAGTCTGTAAAAAGTCTAAGCAATAATTAACGGAAATGATCATGAGTAACTACAGTCGATTCATTGTCGGACCCCACGGGTTTTCCATCCGTTACATTGCTTGAAATCAGTGTAACGGATAGAAAACCCGTGGGTTCCGACGATGCAGTATATTAATCTTACATGTAAGTTAAACACATATCAATTTTACATATGCCGGTAAATATCTCATTATATTTAATCTTTTATTTATACAATCGGCCTTGCATATTTAGAATCGAATTGATAGATTACTTTTATTCAATTAATGAGAGGTTTTTATAAGATTTTTCGCCCTAACGTTTAAATCAACGCTAAATCAACTGAATAAGGGAGATAAATTCATCTTTCATCTAAAACCAATATAAATGAAAATAATAAAACAAATAGTTTTGTGTTCGTACAAAATATCAATAAACATACACGTGTGATAAGGTACATGTAGATGTCCCCTCGCGCGCGATCTTCTCGGCCATGTGCGAGCGTGCGAGGGATGATCATCATTTAAAGGGGTAATCTTTGTGGTTTTTTGTTGTTGATCTAAAACATTATTAGTACAGTTCTTATACAAACCCACCATTGATTTATGTCTGACGATGTTTTGGATTAGAAATAATATCGGATTTTATAATTTTCAGAATGACTTCTTAACTTACATTTTAAATAAAACATCAATAACTTAAAATTAAAACAGTTCCTGTATTTGCGGCTATATAAACTCAAAACAAGTACATGAAAGACGCGAATCTGGTGTATTAGATAACCGCTGACCGCTTGGTAGTGCACCTGCGGCCGAGGAGCCCGCGGCCGATCTCCTCGGCCGCGGGCGAGGAATAGGTTACGTAAAGTTACAACACACACAGCTCAGAACCTAGGAAGATTTGAAATGTTTGCAGTATAATAATGACTAAAATCTACCAAATAGAAGTTTTTTTTTTTACTTAAAACCCACAATTGATCTATGACTGATATTACTTCCGATTGAGAATGACATTTCTTTTATTAATTTACAGAACGTTTTCTTAATTGACACTCTATCATTTAATTCAATTTGAGAAGAATAAACGTCTATGTGTGATCAAAATTAAAACAATTCTTGTTTTCGGCTAAATGAACTCATAAATTGAGAGACGTGACTCTGGTGTATTAGATAACCGCTGACCGCTAGGTAGTCCAGCCGCGACCATGGCGACCGACTTTCTCGGCCGCAAGCGAGGGATAGCTTACGTAATGGTTCACACACACAGCTCTGATTCCAGATATATTTTAAATGCACGCAGCATGATAACTAAAATGTATAAACACAGATTTATTTTTTTCCGGTAGTTTGTGTGATTTACTAGAAAAGAAAAAGAATGTTTATATTTTCTGTTTCTCGTTTTTTTTAGGATTGTGCAGAATTTACGAAGATGACTTAAACTCCTCACATAAAAGCATGTTTCCTAAAAAAATTATTTTTTTCTGATGAATTAAAGCCTCCTTTTTAAACAGGCATACTGTCTGTCGTAACTTAATGTCAGTTGTACGCACAATGACTTTCGTTAACTTGCCAAATAAACACAGGTACATGTTAACATGTAAAGCTTTTTACACTCATACTACACAACTCACCAACAAAATAACATTGTAACGACATTTATAGGATCTCAACAAACAACTTTTCCAGCGACAGCTATATCAAAATCCTAGCCGTTTTTTAGTTATTTAGCAAAAACTTTCAAGGGCCCTTGGCCCTTAATTTAAGGGGCCAGCCCTTTTTTGTTGGTGTCAAATGAAAGTCCTTGACATTCTGCACAACTTTCATTCTACATGTCTTAACAAAATATTTTTCGTTTAAAAGATACAAAGGAAAATATGTCTAAATTTTCGCACTTTTTGGAACCCTGTTTTTTTTACCCCTACCTTTTTCTAAATAAAGAAAGTAATCCAAAAACAAAAACCGATGTGCAAAACTTCAATGTGTCTGTTATTCAAATTCGTTGGATTCCCATTCCCTGCTATCATAGTCTCGGAGCCTTTGTCTGGAAACGAAAGGCCCTAAATTTTTTAAAAAGGGGAATAACTCGTTAACGGAAGAGGATTTTTAAAATTTATGAAATGGTTTAGATAGTGTTTTGTAAAGTCTATAAGCCCTGAAAATTTGAGCAAAAACCGTTCAGAAATGAGCAAGATATGAATCCTCAAAGTTCGCGTCTAGGAAGAAAAAAAAAAAAAGAAAAATAAGAATAATCTTAATCTGCACAATAATATAAAGGTCTTCCGTTGGAAACGGAAGACCTTAATAAAATGGGCCAATAGACGCGATTTTATTTTTAATGTAAAGAACTTTACAGAACGGGATGCCAAAAAATGGTGTTGACTAATTAACACTAGGGCGAAAAGTGCGTACATGTTTTTAAATAAGATATACATTTTTTATACCACGACAGATTGGTAGTAAACCTTACAAATTAATTTGTTAACAGTGTTTTATCTAAAATTCTTATTTTGGGCAATAATAAGTGAAATTTGACATAAAGAACAAAGTTCTAAAAAGAAATACCACGCACTATACACCCACACTCTGGTTTGAAATAAGATTATAGTCTTAATTTTTTCCAGTCAGCTGCAACAAAAAGATTTTAAGGCCACGTAAATGTTCATGAGTATATACTCCATTTCAGTTTAGATTTTCATCCCTGTCCTCTCCTCTAAATTTCCAGCCACGCAGTTGCTTTTTTATTTCAATTTTATAAAATATTTTAAGAAAAGCAATTAAGAAAAAATCCGGACACAGTACATAGAAAAATGATCAAAAAAACCTGGTTCAACATATTAATTAAGCATTGTATTATACTAATGTGAATAATTGTTAATTCCCGCGCTTGCGCGGGATATCATCTAGTGATAATTATTTGAACCTTTCGTCATTGTTATTGAATAATAGTGGAATTTAATGCTCCACAATTATTTTCTTTTATAACACGGTTTTAATGCTACAGGCATTCAATAAGCTCTCTGTGGTACCAAATTCTCAAAATTTAATGCCCCTGTAGATCTGAAGAATATCCTGACTTAAGTATATATTAAACAATGAAATAAATTGATAAACCTCTATGTTTTTATTAAAGTTAATGAGTTTCAGTATCAATGATTTGGAAAATTTGCTTTCTGAGGATATTTTTTAAATTTATAGTTTCAATAGATTACCCTTAATCCAATAGAGAGATGAATAAACCAGACTGAAAAGTGTTACTGGTTGTTACATAGGCTAGATGTACTGAATCACTTCAACCATGAAAGTGTATAATCAGAGAATGATACTCAAGGGTAGAAAAGTGCAAATTGACTTTACATATACCTGTCATTCAAGAAAGCTTGTTTCAATGTCATCTAAAAATGTTACCCCGGTGTACATGAAGCTTTTAATCTTTCGGCTACAATATATGATTGAGTTACAATGAAGTAGGTATGAATCAAGGGACACAGTTCACGCTTGAGTGACCCGACAAGGCCCGAAAGTCTGGTCAGCCCGAGATTTCTGTCATACTTTTATGAAATTGATATTCGTTTTTTTATAAGCAGATATTTAGCCCTGTCACTGTTATGCTGTGGCTAAATTGACTTCTTGGCCCTCAGAAAAAGAGAGAGAGAAAAAACACAGAGAATAACTCAGGGAAATCTGACAGTTTACATACAATGTGTATTTGTTAGGTATTTGTTAACAGTCATAAGGTAGCAGATGGGACATGGAGAAAATATTGATGGTGAATTTGAAACTCATGGTCTTTAACTGTGGTGCTTAGTCATGAAATAATCATGTTGGGTCATCAGTTTACACATTAATGCTATGGATATATGTGTATTCTCTTCCAAGCGTCAATATTGCAGTACTGCAGTGCTTTTCAAATTGATATACCGTAACATGGATGTTGTGTTTTTATTTTTCCCAAATGAACAATTTTAATCAATTTTTACTTCAATCTCGATTTTTCACATGCGACTGCACTGTGAAATAAATAAATGTTGGAATGGATTAATCATTTTGGATTTTATTTGAAAGTCTGTGTTTTTGTGTTAGCATATTTTAAAAGGTAAATTTGATTTGACATTCTAATACATGTACATGTAATTAATCTTTACATGCATGTTTTATAAGAGAACTTTTGGAAGGAAACAAAATATGATTTAATGCCAATTAGAATTACTTCAGTTCAAAATATGTCTTTTGCTAACAGTGAAACAAAGAAACAAACAAAAAATTTTGATTATTCTAATGAATCAACTTGAATGTGGTATAGCTATCATGACTCTAAATATGATACAATGTAGTAAGCATTGCTGGTCTGTTTGCTTGCAGCCTGACTGTATGTATTTCTGGACCCACACGGAGAACGCCCCGATCAGACAGGATGTAGACATAGGAAAACTCGGCCCCATGTGGCCACCCATGCCATCAAAGGATGAGTTCGGCCACAAATATACCGAAGCAGGTTAGCCATTCTTATATACATGCAAAGTTCAGAATGTTAGATTAAATTTGATATTTAATTTCAAACTCTATATATAAACAGCAAGTTTTCTTAAATTTTTGTTTTAAGTCTATACAATTTTTTGGAGATATTACAACTACATGTATTTGACTGTTGGATAGGAGTTGGTTATTTATCAAATAATATAATTATATGATATTTGATAACATAACCCACAAACATATACCAGGTAGATCTACCGGTATTAAGTGTCAAGATGATGATTTTTTCATTCAAGTCAAGGTCACATTTATATTCATGAAATAAATGTGCAAAGGAATCAATATTAAATAGCCAATGCCATATTCTTATTTCAGTAAATGAGTGCATGCATTTCTTGATAAAAATCTTTTGTTTTCAGTTGTTTTGAAAAGGTGTTTTTTTTAATGAATATTCTTGTCTCAAGCAAATGAAGGGAAATAAAAAAAAATGGAACACAATATAGAGTGAATTTTTTATTGTTTAATGAATACCAGTAATAAATGAATATTTTGAAATTATATGAAATTATATTTGTAATGAAAACAGTAGACGGTAAGTTTTCCGATTGTGCGCTGCTTTGAATGATGTGCTACTTTTCAGAACAGTACTACCGGAGCTACATGACAAAGTTTATGAAGGGTTTGGATTTTAGTGGCTTTGCATAGTAGACATATTTATAATTCAAGTGTTTCCAAATGTGGAAATTCCTGAAAGGATATGAAAATTGAAAGATTGTAATTTAGGGCAATATCAAATGCTTTATTTTAAATTATGCTCTTTTTAAGTATGCTCTAATCAAACAAATTGCAAGACCAGTCTATTAGATATAGAATTTGGAATAATTAAAAGTAACATTTCCACATTTGGTAATGGATTTAAATTCATTGCTATTTATTCAAAATATCAATGTGATTTCATTATCTATTTTTCCCCCTCATTTTAACACTTGCCGTGTTTTGGTTTTTTTTTATAATTTTTAATTTTGCTGAAACTTATTGTTTGGGAATTAAATTTAGATTAATATTATATCATTTTCATTTCTTTTTTTGGGGGGAAATATTTTTAACTTTAACTTCAAAACATATATTGGGTTTTTTCATCACAATCATTTATTTATTTATTTAATTTCATATTTAGTAGAATTCATGGTACATGATTTAAAGTATACTACTGTACCTGTATTGTATTATTTTAAGTACTGGTAAGAGAGTGTGTGGTTCATATTAATTAAGTAGTCACAGTTATCTTAGATTTGCATTGGAATTTTTTGTCTATTACCGATTACTGTAAACCAACTTTTATTCGCGGTGACTTTTTTTCGCGATTTACTGGAGATAAACTAGTTCGCGACGACTAATTTTCGCGACCAAGCCTTATCCAGACCCATGTTGCGATAATAATCAAACGACAAGAACTGGTTCGCTGCGAGAAAAATTTGCGACAACAAGGCTCTTTTGCGAACTTCGCGAAAATTTCTCGCACGCGAATAAAAGTTGGATTACATTATACATGTAGTAAACAATTAAAATTTATAGAAGTAGTAAAAGAAGTAAACAATGTTATACGCAAATATCTGCAACTACAGAGTTAAAAAAAAATTACATGAATGCATTTCTGGGATTCCTTAAATCACTAAACAGTGCTTAATAAATCAAAGTCATGAGTCATAATGTTTTGGATTATGTATAAATGAAAGAAATAATATTTATTATAACTTCATTAATGATTGTTGATCTGTTAATATGAATTAATGTATTTAATGCATGAACGGCAATATAACTGATATTTTGTACTAGATGGAAGTGTCATTTGCAGGTAGATTACTGTAGAAGGAGAATTTTTTTATATGGGATAAAATTTCACTCATTTGTTATTTAATTCAAATAAATTTGTAGGGGAATTTTTTATATGGGATAAAATTTCACTCATTTGTGATTTAATTCAAATAAATTTGTAGGGATTTTATCTTTTTGGTAAAAAAAAAATCAAAAAATCAAGAAACAAAAAACGTAAAATAACAAAAAATAAGATGATATTAAATTTTGCTGAAGTGCAAACAACAAAATAAATATTTAATCTTAAATGAATGTGTCTGCTTTTAAAATGTTATAAAGTAATTTTGGACACTTTTAATTGTTTCCACAGAACAACAGGCAGCGTTTGCCAATGTGAAGAAGGAGTACCAACAGGAAGTGGAGAAACTGAAGGTAGTCTACTAAAATAACGTCTTTAACAAAGTAATGACATCATAATGGATTAGGCATCAAAAATCAAACTTATCTGTTAGATCTTGACCTTGAATTCCATGTTTGAATCATTTGGATGTTGCGATACATTGCAGTCAGAGAACCAGTCTCTGCTGGACCGGTGCAGGGAGGAGTACCAGACTCGACTCACGGAGAGCACTGAGAGGATCGTCCGACTCGAGCAAGAGCTGCAGGAGCTGAAGGACCAGAACGAGGCTCTGGTGGAGGCCCAGAAACAGCTGGAGCAAGACTTCATGACCCCTGCCAATGGTGGCGAGATGTTTGCCGTCACCGGGACCCCCGCCTCCCAGCGATTCCACACGCCAGTGACCCCAGAGTGTATCACAGGAGAGTACCCTCAAATACAAAGGTAACGCTCTGCTATGTTTTTATGTTTATAACATTTACTGTTATAATAATATGACTTAGCAACTTTCTTGTATTGAGATATTCTGTGTTCTTGCAGGGATGATGAAGATGGAGACCTGCCAATGCCACTACCGCCTGATGAGTTGCGTCCCAATGCCCCACCCCCTCCACCACCCCCACCTCCTCCCCCGGGGATGGGAGCTCCCCCTCCACCACCCCCTCCTCCTGCACCAGGCGGCCCCCCACCTCCTCCTGCTCCACCAATCCCAGGGGGACCAGGAGTAAACAAGAAAGGTGAGAACTAATAAAAGAAAAAACATTGTAGTTTTACAATCGGTCATGATATTAACAGTATTTATTGGATGACAATAAGGGAGATAAATCTGTTCTGAGCTTAATTAGAAGGGGTAGCAACATTTCATTGAATACAAAAGAAGAACATGTTTGTTAATGACTTGTGATTGCAGGACCTCTAAAGCCCATTATACAGACCAAGTCTCCCATGAAGCCTCTCTTCTGGCAGAGGATTCAAGTTCATCAGATCAAATCCAAAAGCAAGGAGTAAGTGATGGTGAAGTCGTGTATCAGTTTGATACTCCCATGTGGTTATTTCTTGTACTTCTTTAGTAATACATGTACTGTGGAATTATTAAAATTCATGGAGGCTCAGTTTCTTTGGACTTTGGTGGTGCCTCAACTACAAATCTATATCTCCAGTGAATTATGAAGAACAGTCTTTTATTCATTATTCATAAATGCAAATCCATGAAATTACATGCCAACAAACATTTAAAAGATTAATATTCCATGAAAATGGTCCCACACATATTTTAATGATTCCACAATACGTGTACTGTATAAGAACAGTAATGATTCAAAGCTGTTTGTTTACATTTTAAACAGCATGCGTTTGGTGTGGGAGGAAATAGATGAGGCGACCATTGATATGAATGAGGTGGACAAGCTGTTTTGTAAACCCCCCTCCGAGGCATCGCAGAAAGCCAGCAAGACCAGGGCCAAGTCCCCCGCCAAACAGGTCAGCCCTACAGCCCTATTGTCCCTCAGGGTGTAGAAAAAAGGGGACATACCGGTAATTAGGTTTGCCCCACATCCCCATGATCCCCCGGGAAGTTAAAAATGGCATAGATAAATCAGCCCCATGGTCCCTCAGGATTTCAGAGAAGGGCATACGGTAGATAGGAGCACTTTTGTGTGTTCACAAAGGCTTGATCAGACTAGACAAAACCAGAGCTAAGGAATTTATTAATATGTCCTTTTCAATAACTGCAGAGTGCAAGGGTTGGAATTAGGTACATGTATTGCATTATTATTTCAAAGGATTTTTAAAGAACTTCTGACAGACTTACTTCCTTCCTTTTATCAGGCTCAGGGGACATAGAACTAAGACAAGCTCGCTTTTTAGCTCAGTCTCATTTTTCAACTATATAGTCCTTTTGCTGAACTTAAAAATGAGTTTAAAAGTGAGCTCAGCTAATACCTAGTAATATTGTCTACCAGTAATTCTAAATGTAAAATACATGGTGTTTATATAAATATTAGGGAAAGCAATTTTTAATGAAAGTGTGATGTGGATGTGACATGTTATACATACCTGTGATTTTGTTTCAGGTTGCCAAAGTATTGTCACCTAAAAAGTCCCAGCTGGTGGGAATTCTGCTGTCTAGTCTGCGAGTGGATGTCAGTGATATTGAACATGGTAAGGTCCTCATCTTTTATATGAATACAGTCATGTATTTTCTCAAGTGTTTGAAATAAAAAAAAAATGAAGTCAAAATTACTGAACACTTTATCCACAGGTCGTCTTAAACATTGAATTAATATATAAGCATTTACTTTTATTTGAGGCTTATTACATTTAACAAAGAATTTTTTTTTGAAAGTGAGACATGGATAGATGCGTATTTCAATTTAAAGTCATTGAACTTTGATTTTGCGACATTTTTCATTTCTTATGGTAGATTTCACTTTTACATTGAATTAACAAACCATGTTGGTTTCTGATATGTTAATTTCTCCATCTTTAACCTCCAATGTGATTTCATTTCCACAACTTATTACAGCCATTTTGTCCTGTGATACATCTTGTATTGATATGGAGAAGTTGAAGGCAATCTATGATAATGTAAGTATTTAAATTAAGATAAAACATTAATAAAGAAATTCATACAAAAATTGCATTTGTAGCTTTCTAAAGAATCAGTCACTGAGTCAAAAGTCAGAGTTTTTTTAAATCAACATGTTTATTTTTGTACAGAGAGCTGATGATGAAGAAATTAAAAAATTAAAGAAACATGTTGAAAAAAATCCGGATGTAATGTTGGATAAACCTGATCAGTAAGTGGAAGAGGCAGAGGTTATACAACACAAAACAAAACCAAAAATATTAAACACGAACATGATCAATATTACATGTATTTACTGAGTTGTCTTTGCATAAATTAAGTGGGGGGGGGGGGGTTCAGTATTAAGGAACATTGGTCCAAATTAGATGGATATATTGATCTAAAGGAGAATTTTTTGGTTGTATAATGATAAATGGTTTATTTGGTGGATCTAAAAAAAAAAAAAAAAAAGACATGGATGATTATATTGAAGCCTTTTTTTTTCTGTATTCCAGATTTTTGTTTGAGCTCAACCAAGTTCCAGACTTTGCGGAAAGAATTTTCTGCTTGTTATTCCAAGAAAGCTTCCAGGAAAGCATATCTGTGATAGACAATAAGCTAAATAATCTTAAAATGACATCCGAGGTGAGCACCATCAGGGCAATATCTTAATTTTAAAAGATCGTTGGTAGTTACTTGTATGCTGCCCTGGGGAGCGAACAGGAATAAGTCAAGTCAGTTACTTGTACATGTATTTGTATATACCAATCGGAAAATAATTTCAATTTTAATCATCTGAAATACAGTATGTGTACCATGTTATTCTCATACCGGTAACTAAAATGAAAACCTGTGCTATAGAAAAAAAAAAGAGTAAATCATGATATACCCTTGATGACGGAACCTTTCATGTGTGATTTACTAGCTGTGTTTTGATTTGTAGATGCTGAATAATGGGAAAAGTGTCCGAGATATACTGGGTATAGTGCTAGCCATAGGAAACTATATGAATGGAGGTAAATTGTTCTGGAGTTGATGCTTTTTTATTGTGTTAATTGGACACCTTTTGTTGCCAAAAATGATGGGACACAAGTACATTTGTACTTAAACTTTTATTGTCCTCTACTTGAATGTTTGACTTGTATGGGTTTATTTTGGGGTTCATTTTTAGGTCACCTGAGTAAACTCAGGTGACCTATTGCTATCTGTTTTCGTCCGTCGTCGTGCGTCGTGCGTTAACAATTTACATTTTTAACTTCTTCTTAAAAACTACAAGGCCAATTGTTCCCATTTTTGATGTGAAGCATCTTTATGGTAAGAGGAATGTAAATTGTGAAATTGGTGGCTCTACCACCACCAGGGTGCCACAGGTGGGGCCAAATATGCAAAAAACAGCCAAATTTTCAAAATCTTCTTCTCTACTCCCACACATGTGAGGAAAAAACTGATTGCATGGTTATGATGTCCATGAAGCCCTCTACCAAAATTGTGAAATTCATGGCCCCTGGGTCAGGGGTTCAGGCTCTAGGGTGGGGCCAATATGGCCATATAGTAAAAATGTATTAAATCTTAGAAAATCTTCTTCTCTACTCCCATAGATATTTGTTAAAAACTAAATGCATGGATATGATGTCCATGAAGCCCTCTACCAAAATTGTGAAATTCATGGCCCCTGGGTCAGGGGTTCAGGCTCTAGGGTGGGGCCAATATGGTCATATAGTAAAAATGTATTAAATCTAAGAAAATCTTCTTCTATACTCCCATATATATTTGTGAAAAACTAAAGGCCTGGTTATGATGTCCATGAAGCCCTCTACCAAAATTGTGAAATTTATGCTCTCTGGGTCAGGGGTTCAGGCTCTAGGGTGGGGCCAAAATGGCCATATAGTAAAAATGTATTAAATTTTAGAAAATCTTCTTCTCTACTCCCATATATATTTGTGAAAAACTAAAGGCCTGGATATGATGTACATGAAGTCTTTTACCTAAATTGTGAAATTTATGACCCCTGGGACAGGTGTTTAGGCACTAGGGTGGGGCCAATATGGCACAGGAAGGGCCCAAATATCTTGAAAACGGTTAAAATCCCCACCCCTAAACCATATATATTCTTGTTCCTTGTGTTAAGGGCCATCAAATGGTATGTAGGTCATGGGCCTCAGGGGTGGTTCCTGACCTCCCTCAAACAGGAAGAGCCCAAATATCTTGAAAACGGTTAAGAACCCCGCCCCTAAACCATATATATTCTTGTTCCATGTGTCAAGGGGCATCATATGGTATGTAGGTCATGGGCCCTGGGGATGGTCCTGACCCCCCTCAAACAGGAAGTGCACAAATATCTTGAAAACGGTTGAGATCCACACCCCTAAACCATATATATTCTTGTTCCTTGTGTCAAGGGGCATCATATTGTATGTAGGTCATGGGCCCCGGGGATGGTCCTGACCCCCCTCAAACAGGAAGTGCACAAATAACTTGAAAACGGTTGAGATCCCCACCCATAAACTATATATATTCTTGTTCCTTGTGTCAAGGGGCATCATATGGTATGTAGGTCATGGGCCCTTGGGGTGGTCCTGACCCCTCTCAAACAGGTAGTGCCTGAATATCTTGAAAACGGTTAATATCCCCACCCCTAAACCATATATATTCTTGTTCCTTGTTTATGTTAATAGTAAAGTAATAATTGGCTAACTAAAATCACTGATATATAAAGGTAAAATGATTTTGGTATATATGCCAGATGGTGATTCTCAACGAATGTTGAATATTCAAAAACTGGAACAGGAGAAGTGAGTAACTCATGATGGCTTTTATCGATAAAGCTGTTTTTTTTTTCGTTTGTTTAAATGCCCATAGGGAGAGTTTCTGTCTGCCCCGGGGGGGATGGGGGATGGGAGGTTGTTTTACATAAAACATGAATAATAGCCACCTTGTTATTATTATTAAATTATTTTCTATCAGAGTCTTGCACCTTTTCAATATCAGATCATGCACTCTTTTATGATCTTTTAAGTTTTTCGCTAAAATTATAGGTTTAATAGTCCTTTTTGAAAGATTTCAGGCAGGGAGGTGGTCGTCATTACAAATTAAAAATTTTTCTATTCCAGAATAAAACTTAACTAAATATGCATATATGAGACTCCTTGACAAGTTTGTGTATGGGTTATGCTACTCAGGTGACCGTTAAGGCCATTTGGCCTCTTGTTTTCTTAGGAAACCGGTCTCGTGGACAGGCTGACGGATTTGGTATAGAAATCCTGGCCAAGCTAAGGGATGTCAAAACTAAGGTACTCTAAATGTACAGTTTACTGAGCACTGCTTGGAACACTGTATTAAACCACATTTCACAAGTTCTACTTGATCATCTTTAATAGTAAAAGAATTCCAAATAGGCATATGACAGTTTACAGATAGAGATTATGTAAGAACTGGTTATAACTTTGATATCAGAAATGTTAAATTTATTTTAAACTTCTATGATTGAATTGACTTGTATGTACAAATAGAGCTACATGTAGATGGATAGAAAGAGTTAGAAAAATATTTATGAAAAATATTGAGAAAATCTTGTTGACATAAGTCATGGAAAAATGACAGGATTCTTGATCTCCTTTATCTGTGTACTTCTGCTCCTTAGGACAACAGGATGACGCTGCTGCAGTACATAGTGAGTACCTACGTCTCAAAGTTTGAGCGAGACCTGGCTGGGACTGATCGAGCCAAGCTTCCTGTCCCCGAGTACAGCGACGTCACACAGGCCATGCTGGTCCAGTTCGATGACATCGAAAAGGAACTCAAGAAAATCCAGAAAGATTTTGATGGTACAAAACACACTGTTCCAAGAAATCAATTTTCAATTGTCAGTGTTTGTCTAACTACATCTAAATGTTTTAAAGAGGCTGGCTTGGTTATCTGCCCATACTTTTTAAATTTACTTTACTGATTACAATTAACATGTTAGCACAGTAAACATTTTCACGAAGAGAGAGAGAGAGAGAGAGAAAGAGAGAGATATTTCATCAAAGTGTTCTTTGTTGAGAGGTAAAAATGTATAATAAAATGGCCACAACCACCTGGTCATGGTTAAGGTGTTATGTTTACGAATGCCATACTCTTGTCTCGTTGACTTCTATAGAGAACTATCACAGTTGTTAGTGATTTATCTTCTGCATTTACATAAGGCAGCTGTCATCCTGAATTTTATTCATCTTCTGCTTTTAGCTGCTGAGAAGCGTGCGGATAAAGTGGTAAAGAATTCCAGTCCGCAGTTTGTGGAGCCATTTAAAGAGATAATGCTGACCTTCTTTAACAAAGGTAAAAACATGTCTCTATGATTGGTGCTGACAACAAGCTACAGTAAAACACGCTTATAATGAATTGACGCTTATAGCGCGGTAAATTTCATTCCCCGTGACTTTATTACATGTTGTAAACTTGACGGATATGACGAATTACCCTTATAATGAAGTAAAATTGTCCGTCCCTAGGACTTCGTTATAAGCGTGTTTTACTGTACATGTATGTGATAAAGACCCTGTACAGTCATTTAGCAACCTCTGATTTTGTTTCAGGACTCGAAGAATTCAAAGAACAGGAAGAAAATTTAAAAGAGGCAAAGAGTGTGTAAGTGGAATTTAAAAGTTGCTTATCAGAGAGCAAGTAGTCATTGACCAAATACTGCATATCCATATATTTTCAATCAATTTCACAGTGCTAAAATACAATAATGCAGAAATCATATCTGGTATAGTTTGCTCTCAGAAATTGAAATGACTGATGCAAATATAAAAGGTTACAGTTATATAATAATTAAACACCGTTTTCGCTATTTCGCTATTTTTGACATGATAAAACCCAGATATATTGCATTGTTACCATAGAAACACAATTCTTATGGAAATGAAATGTCTTCATATAAGTTAAGCTTTATACATTTGTTAACCAGTGTTTTGGCTGAATATGTAATCAAACAGATAAAATACATGTACATCTACATGTATTTCTAATCACCAATCCGTTTCACTTTTTCACCATTCTTCCCTTGCAGATTTGCCTCCTTGTACAAGTATTACACGGTGAAACCAAAGTCGGGGGAGAAAGAGGTCAGCCCGGAGTACTTCTTCTCTCTCTGGTCGTCCTTCTGTCACGACTTCAAGGACCTCTGGAAGAAGGAGCAGCAGTATGTGGCCAAGCTAAGGTGAGACTGGACACTCTGTCTCCACTGCTAATACTGTGGAATCATCATTGTTCGTGGGGTACCAATGTTCATTTACATCCCCACGAACCTATACACAATCATTTGTTTAATAGTTATGAAAGTTATCCCGATTACACTACCAATGAAATTACGTCTCCACGAACCAGGAAAATTTTGGTTACCCACAAATAAAAATGATTCCACAGTACTTACATCTACATGTACTTAGTGGCTCAGCTACAGTAGATATGCTCAAGTGTTGTACAATTGAAATCACTAGGTTGTTTCACAATTTGTTATAGAAGATAGGAAGTTTAAACTCTTTATGTGAAAAGATATCTTTTCATTTACATTGTGCTTAATATGGTACTGTTATTGGAAGAAAGGACCAAAAAATTGAAGCTGCTATACAATTATATTATGGTTTTTTTGTCAAATTTAATGTAGTAAGATATTGGAAGTTCTTATTCTCAGTTGGACAAACCAGGGGAAAAATGTTTTTACTTTAAGGTGTTGATTTACAGTGTACATTGTGGTCATTTATCTTGCAGAATTCAACAGGAGGAGTTACGACTGAAACAAATCAGGGAAAAGAAACTACAGCAACCAAACACCAGGGTCAGACAGAGGGGTGGACTGGTAAGTAGCCATGGCAACCGATGGGTTCTAGCGACATCAAAACATGGATGAAAGCTAAAGTATTCATTTGGAGTGGTAACTTGAAAACTTTATGATGATCTAATCAGCCAGAATAAACAGTCGATGGCTTTAAAAGTTGTGCCTGTTGCTTTGATAGAAAATTTTCAAGAAGTTTTACTATTTTGAGGGTATTTTAACAGGTGTAAAACTTGGTATTTTGCTTGCACAAAGGTGTACAATTAATATTGGAAGACAAAGTTATGGCATTGCAAACCAATAGTTCTACCCAAAGGTGCAAATTAAACAATCAGAAATTTTAATAGAAAATATGTTACCACTATAAAACTGCTAAAAAGGCCAAAGTTAATACCACCCTTTCAAAAGAAATGGTTACCAAATCTACCACACTGATTGCTGGGACAATACCTTGCGGTTCCTTCTTTAGAAACATTCAATGTTTTCCTGTTCGATGGTTGTTTCACAGATTATTTTGTTGTCATAATTATTTTGTTGTCTCAGAAAAAGAATACCAGTAGGTTCAATTATCCTGATTTCTTTAAATGTGTTTGTTTTGCAGAAGGACAAATTGGCCAGTAAAGGAATGCTGAGACAATGAAAACAACAAACGACTCTTCCAAATTCATTTTTATACCCAGAGAACTACTACAGCTAGCTTTTACCCGGTAACATGAACCTGTTGAATCTACAGCAAAGCCATGCAATATTTACATAGGTTGTGTATTGTACTGCCCTCAAAAACCAATGTTGTGAGATCTCTGAGGTTGTGGCACAGAACAGCATTTATTTTATACCTATGCATTTTTTAAATCGTTTGTATTGTTGTGGTTGTTTTTTCTACCCTGATACTGTGATCTTGTGGTTCCTTAATTTGCATTTACACATTTTATTTTTACACGGTATTGTGTATATCTTTTTCATTCCAAGTATCTATTTTTTTTAATGGATTGTTGAAATGCTTAGTGCTATAAGTTTTCCCTTTGTTTTATTCCCACTTTTTCCCCCCACTTCCTTTTTGTTTCGTGGGGGAAATTGCATAATCATTCCATTATCTCTGTTCCATGATTGCCTGACGACATTCCAAATGTTGATGGTGGTATAGCGAGTTATAAAGTACATGTATATGTGATACTTGTAATAATTTATTGGTGTGAATGCAACATTATATATCTTCATTTTTTTTTTGTCTTTTCTCTGGATTAGAGGGCTAGTCACTTCAATATGTCATCATTAATCAATTGAATTTACATCCATCATTTTACAAATGTACACTGGTAGCTAGTTCAAGTGCATTTTCTAAGTTCACTAGTAGACTGCAAAACCCAATAAGGTGATGGTTGGACACGTATTTCATTTTGCGACTTCAGTATAATTGTGGATCAACCTACACTTACATAGACGTGCAGTATTTAAAGAAAAGGTGTTTTTTGTTCATCTTAGAGTACTATACGATTAATTTCACATTTAAGTAGCAGTTATTTTGCATCACAAATAGTTTGTTTAATATAATATTTTTTATTTATAGAATACAATATTAACAGTTCTGCACAAACTCAGTAACACTGTGTGTAGATGATTCCTCATCTTTATTCACAATTAGCCAAAATAAGAAAAGTGTTTAAAAAATCATAAGGAAACAGTGATATAGATTACTTAAATACATGTGGGTGATTTTTATTTTTTTTTTTGGGGGGGGGGGGATGGTTCTACTTCATAGCAAGTAGCTTATAATTTTTGAAGCTTGAAATTTTTAAAGTATGGCTTATTTTATGAAATACTGATAATCAGTTTTTGTACAGAAATTGTTTTGAAAATAATTTCAATTTGTTTTACTGGTAATTGTCATATAGAACAGTGGATCTGGATTCATCCTAATGCTGATATTAATGAATTACAATGAGGTATTGTACTGTTAAAGAAATGAATTGATACTCATAATCAGGGTATGTGCATGTCTCCTTCATTCTGGCATAGCATTTACAGTCAGTGCCATACAATACTTATATATATATTCAACAGAAATAATGTAAGAGTGGAACTTGTCTTAGCTGAAGGTACTGTGCAATTATAACCTATCATTTCTATGAATCTATTTTACCAACAAAAATAATAAATTTCTGTGTTAAATTTGCGTAAATTAATTAACGGTATATACACTTCTAGTACATATATGTACTACAGAGCTTAACGATCAGGTTACAGTTTTATGGTAGACAGTACTTTCCCCCAGACAGAAGCCAGTACTGTAACGACCGATACTTTTACAACCTGGTACACTGTCCCATCACCTAAAAATTCAACAGTACTGAAATTTCCTTGTAGGTAATACTGTTACAGAGAATTGTATTTACATGCATTCTGTTCTGATACATGTAGAACATCATAACATGTAATATAAAGGAGTTGCATTCTGCCTCAGTATGAGAGGTCTTGCCAATATGCAAAGGGTGTTGTGAAACAACATTCTTTTAATGGGTATTTAAAGGTATTTGCTTTTTTTTTTTTAAATCTTTAATACTTTCAAATTGATAAACAATTGGTACTGTGTAAGATCTGAATATATTTGTCTTGCTATGAACAAAATTATAGTTTACATTGAACATCATTTTTTTAAATAGATTGTTTCTGGTATCTTTTTATACCCTGGTATTTTACAATGTATCAAAGAACTGTTTGACAAACGTTTATTGTATATTTATTTGAAACAATTTTTTGCATTTTGATACCAAAGAACTGTATAGAGATTTTTATAAAAATTTTGAAATCAAAGCAATGAAATCTCTCCCACCTTATAAGAGATTCTCTCTCAATTTTTTTTATTAATCAGAGAGGAAATAATATTTGGATCAAATGTTTGTAAATTCTTTATAGAGGGTATTGTTGCTACATGTACTACTGTCTGTGGCATAGTTTACTGCTTGTAAATGAAGAGAATGGATTTATTCTATGTACGGTATGCAGATAAAGAACATATTTCTCTTTTCTTAATTATTTGTAGCAAATTTAAAAGATTTGTTTCCTAAACATTTTTACCAGTCTCAATGAGATAAAATTGCCTCTTCTATCATAATTATATATATTTATACAAATAAATCATTAAAAAATTGATATCTTGTACATGATTTATTATTAGAAAATGATAACGATGAGATATTGGTTTCCTTACGTAATATTTACAATGGTTTTAAATGATCAAAATAAAATTTCACCTAATGATAATAAACTAAGTTTATTGACTGTAAATTATAGTTTACATGACTGTAAATTATAGTTTACAGAGTGTGAACAATAGTTACAGTAATTGATTTGTTAACTTTAGTTAACACAAAAAAGAGATATCTAACTGATTTATTCTCATTAACAATGTTTTAAAAACAAGTGTAAAATTAAAGGTCATAAAGTATTACTATGGTTTACATTTAATTTTCATAAGTAAATATTCCTTCATATTCTTATATAATCGGGCTCGGTATTCCGATAATACAGAACGCAAACAATATTGGAGATTTGAGTTTTGGCAGAAAATGAGAAAACTTATTAATTTTACGGTAACTGAATATATCGTTTAGGATATTTTGTGATAAGGATAAGAATAATGAATCGTCATTTATAATTTTAACAACCGCAAGTTTGTTCACGGGATATAACGTTAGTTTACCAAATGTTGTAGACAATATATATAACGTTAGCATATAGTATATTCATTTGGCTCTGAGTTGATAGATATGGCCAGAACTGGTTACGAATAGAGATGGGTTAAAGTAAGGACTAATTTCTGGCTTAGCTGCAGGTCTGTAGCTCCTGGTCTAACAATTCGGATATTTTCTAGACAGGGAACTACAGACCTGCAGCTAAAAATTTCTGGCCATGTATGGTATTACTGTGCTGTAAAATTTTTGAATGTTTACATGTATCAAATACCCCCATAATTACACAATGATATTAATTAAACACAATGTACAACGTAAATTCTATAGATAAAAAAAGCTTAATAACATGCTGTAAATTTCTTTTATTTGGGTTTGTGTGTGTAATTTAGAAACTTAATGTATGCACATTCATCTTTATATGTCTACAGATTTAAGAATGAAAGGATTTAAACATGTCTGTGCATAACTTGGCATTACAAACTGGCCAGGGATTGCGATACAATGGAAAAGAGCTCCTCCCAAGACGGATAAATAATCAGAACCTGGTATACCGATTGTTCCACAGACAGACACATACACCGAGCCCTGGGACTCACTTCCACCAAGTGCGGTCACTATACACTAATGTGTTTCCAAACTACACTGTTGTCAATGTGGAAAAGCCTCCATGCTTTCTCAGGAAGTTCTCTCCAGATGGGAAGTATTTCATTGCCTTCTCCTCAGACCAGACATCTCTAGAGATATACACCTTTCAGGTAATTAAATAGAGGTGGTACATATGAAAATTATCAAAATATGTTTTGCCATAGATCATAAGGGGGTTTTCTTTAATCTCAGCTTCTAAGAGAATAAATGGCTGTGTTTGAGACACTCTGTCTGTAGAAGTTAAGCTGTTCATGATATTTCTTAAATCTAAAACTGTCAGATATTATTTATTAAACTTGTTGTTAATTTACATATGTATATGGTGAAAACAACATGGGTAGGTTTGTTTTCCATGATAAATGTATGTTTCTTTAAGAAAAGTCTTTTGACAAGTTATACATTTTATATGCGAATACATGAACTGCATACCTAATGTCAATTGTAAATAAGCCCCTGTGGAAATTGATTTGGTTTACAGTATCCAGATTCAACTGACTGTCTTTACATGTTATACTTGAAAGTTGTTAAACAGTTTTAATGACAAGGATACTTTGATACAAATATACAATGAAAAAAATAATATAACTTTCTAAAATAGGTTTTGTGTACATTGCAATTAACTTAAGTCTATCTTTTCTAGGGCTCTGCAGCTGCAGAAGACTTGCTACAAAATGTGCATGGAGATTATATGTCACTGAACAACGATCATGCTTCAGTTAACATTCGTGCCAAACTCTTTGGTAGATTTTTCAAATTAAGACACAAGACACTTGTGGCTAAGAATGGAGAGCAGTTGAACAGAGAATGCAGTCTGTTCACAGACAATGGGAACTATGTCATAGTGGGGTCTGCCATGAACATACCAGAGGAACCCCATCCTTTGTTTCATGACATCTACC
The DNA here is from genome assembly GCA_020458035.1 of Magallana ariakensis. Taxonomy (NCBI): domain Eukaryota; kingdom Metazoa; phylum Mollusca; class Bivalvia; order Ostreida; family Ostreidae; genus Magallana; species Magallana ariakensis. The sequence goes on from CM035816.1 coordinate 29,812,425, forward strand.
AGAACAATGAGTCCATGTCGCCCAACCACAAATACCAGCTGGAGGATTACTCCCTCCATATCATCGACTTGGAGACAGGGATACTGTGTGACACCAGGCATTTCAAGTTTGATAAGATCTTTCTCTCCCACAATCAGGGGTTATACCTGTATAAGAACACACTGGCCATTTTGTCAGTGCAACAACAGACCATTCACATCTTTCATGTTACTCCAACTGGAAAGTTTGTGGATGTTCGAAGCATTGGAAGATTCTGTTATGAAGATGATCAGTTGTTCTTCAGTCAGGGGAGCAAGAGGGGTTCTGGCCAAGTTATCAGGCCTTACGCAGAGCAGACGATAAATTCCCTTAAGCACAGACTTATGGTGTTCCTTTTCCACCGGGCACAGGCAGAGGGCACTTCCTATGCTCTCCGCAAATTCTACCAGTATTTTGATCAGTTCAAAGTGTTGAGAATGTGGAAGATGCAACTTCTGGATGAGAATCATCTATTGATCAAATATGCCAGTGAAGATGTGGTGACCTTGAAATGTCAGGATCCAAATTCCCAACCTTCCTTCTTTGTTGTCTACAACATGATGACAACTGAAGTGTTGGCCGTATTTGAAAACACCTCCGAAAAACTTCTGGAGCTCTTTGAGAATTTCTGTGATTTGTTCCGGAATGCGACCCTGCACAGTGAATCTCAGTTCCCTTGCTCTGCCTCCAGCAACATTCACGCCCGACAAATTCAGCAGAGGTTCAAACACACAATCATCAATGCTAAATTCGGGGGCCACACGGAGGCAGTGAAGAGACTCCTGGCTCAGCTACCCATCAGCTCCCAGTCCTACAGTAGCAGTCCGTACTTAGACCTGGCTCTCTTCAGCTATGACGACAAGTGGGTGTCCATGATGGAGAGGCCAAAAGCTTGTGGTGACCACCCTATCAGGTTAGCGAGTACACTAACTCATATATGTTCTATTATGCTATGACGCTTTAGAAAGCTAGAGTACAGGTAGTTTGTGCATAACATGATTAAAAATTGTTCAGTATGCATGTTTTTTAATACATTATTCAATTACCCCGTATATCTGGTTTGTCTTTACAAAGCCTTTGAAAATGATGTTATTTACCATATTATCATATGACTAATAAAAAATATTATTTGTTAATGCTACATTAATAGTAGCTAGTAAATACCACACAATGTCAATGCTCAATTTGATTCACAGTAGAACATGTAAATTATCGAATTTCATGCATTTATACTTTTTACCTATTCATAAAACAGTACATGCTTTGGTTGATAATTTAGTTCTTCTTATGCATATTTTACAGGTTTTATGCCAGGGATTCGGGTTTACTCAAGTTTAAGATATATGCTGGAATGCTGGGTAAAAATCCATCCCCAACAGCTCGCCGTCTCGTCGCCTTCACATTTCATCCGAGTGAACCATTCGCCATCAGTGTTCAAAGAACAAATGCTGAATATGTGGTCAATTTTCACGTTAGACATTGCATTTGAAGCGTTTATACCATAGTGTATTAATTAATATCTTTCAGTACTGTGCATTCATGCGTGGATCTAGAGGGGGGGTCTAAGGGGTCCCAACCCCCCCTGAAATTGAAAATTTATTAAATTTACATAGTAAAATTATCGCAAATATGTCTCGGACCCCCCCCCCCCCCCCGGCAAACACAATTATCCTTCGGACCCCCCTGGAAAAATTTTCTGGATCCGCGCATGGATTTGTAATATTTGTCATACTTGATAATATTTATTTGCCATGCAATTGTGTCATATTTCTTGTGATCTGTAATGAAAAATATTGATATTTATATACTTACTTGACTGTATTGTGTCTTTATTTGCTTCGTTTGTCAATCTAACCATGCAAGCATCCTAATGTCAAGTTTGTTCAAACATAATCTCATTCATGGAGAATAAAACATTTTGATAGTTTTCTCTTCCAGACGAGAAGTCTATGAAAAATGTTCTCACTGATCTCACTGAGATCCTAGTTCAAATCCTGACCCCTATAACAATAATGGAACTAAGAACCTTCTTATATATACAAGAATCCCCAAAGCTGTGGTATGAAAACATATGTGATAATTCTTTGTTTTATACAGTACAGTACTGTGTTCATGTATTAGAAAAGGGGATTAGCAAAAGTAAAGCTAGAAGTCTTGAACTCTTCTTTAGATATCACTTAAAGTTAGATGGGGAATGCCTTATGACATAACCAGGCTCTCTCTCTCTCTCTCTCTCTCTCTCAATTCTTTGGTACTGTTGTGCATGGCATAGGGAGTATAAGAGGTGAAAACTGGTAAAAAAACTCATTAATGTTAGCTAGCTGTCATCATCCCACATGACATCAACCCAGGATCTTTTAGCGGGTAAGCCAAAATATTAAAAGGGTCTAAAAAGTAAGATAAGTGTAAAATAAAACATAAAAATATCATAAAACCTAAAATATCATATCATAAAATAAAACAAAAATATATCATAAATGTAATTTTAAAAAATCCAAATATACAATGTGATTCATATAAATGTATTTCTTCCATTTTTCTATCTATTAAGAATGTAAAAAATTTTCACTCGAGAAAATAAATGTACTATATAAGATTGAAAATAATGGATAGCTTTAATAAGGCCCATTTAATGGAGGAAGTAATCACATGAAAATTTAATGTTGGATCCGCCAATCTATTTCCCGGTTGTGCTATGCTGTATACGATTACTACGACAAAATGTAGTTCTCCAATATAACGCCGAATAAAGGGTCATGAAAATCAATAACTCATCCAAATTTACGATGGATTTATTAATGGAGCTAGAATTAAATAAAATTATGCTATTTTCTTCATTAATTATAATCTTTATTAAAGGGCGTTAAAATCGATATCTGACCACTGACGTCATGTCTAAACTGCGCGGATTATTCGCCATATTGGAATTTAGCTAAAAATACCATCGTGATTTCCATGCCCAAAATAGCACAACTTGTACAGTTTTAACGACGAAGATTCTACTGGTTAGTAAAAATAGCAACTGTTTTGGTATATTTATAAATTCTCATGTTATTGTTTTTATCTAGATGTTTATTTTATCATTTCCATGTCGATTATGTTTGTTTGCTCTCTAACCTTGCGGTAGAATGTTTTGTTGCAGCATTTCTCTCCATGTTTGGAAAAGTCCCAAAAGCTGAGATCAGCACGCTTGGTCATGAGATTGCCTCTTATAGACCCTATTAAATTATATCTGGATAGTTAATAATTATGACGATAGCTTTTTTAATTATAGTTGGTCACATGGACAGAATGGATGATATGACTACTTTCGTTATTAAAGCGTTCAATCTCAAGTGCACTGTTTAATGCAGTTGCAATGGCTTCCTTGTAAATCACCTAACGAGTCCTAAGTTTCGTTTTGTGACTAGGCGGCCAAATGGCGACGGTGTTCTAATTTTGTGCTACAGGGTTTCCTTGGTGTATTTATAAAGATAGAATTAATATAGAAATTTATTTTTGTCAATAGACAGGTGATTCTTTTTATATTTACTTATCATTGAAAATATAAGCTTTTAAGTCAAAATACTTGAACGTTGAATTGGCATATGACCAAGTATTAACACAATTGGGATTAAAATGTGTTATTTTTTAATTTTACTGCAATTATCTAAAATTCCCAAGGGTGTTATTAAAAAATGATAGATTATATTATAACTATTGGTGTAATCTTAATGTTACAGGCTTATGCATGTTTTGAATAGGATTATACTGTACATGTAAACATCCTTGTGTATGACAGAAATCAGGTGTTTAATTAATTGTGTCAATAAACTTAAATAATTGCAAATATTGAGTGAAAAATCTGCATTCTTGAGATGTTTTCCCACATACATTGCATGTTTGATTTGATTTAAAAGTTAACTAAATGATTTTTAAAAGAATCAGAATTAATTTTATCCAATTTAATCTATTTGTTTTCAGATAACTTCTACTTACAATTCAAGAGGTGAAAAAAAACTGAAAATGGGAAGAAAGAAAATTTCGATAACTAGGATAAATGATGAGAGAAATCGACAGGTAGGCCTAATAGTGCAAAAAAAAAATTGATATACAGAATGGCATCGGAGATGCATTGTTTTGTGTTTATGTAAATTTTTATATTTGAAATGTGTAAATAAAACTTTCTACAGGTGACATTCACCAAAAGAAAGTTTGGTCTGATGAAGAAGGCATATGAGCTGAGTGTGCTGTGTGACTGTGAGATTGCTCTCATCATCTTCACCTCCAACAACAAGCTGTACCAGTACGCCAGCTCTGACATGGACAAGGTGTTGCTCAAGTACACCGAGTATAACGATACTGTGGTCAGCCAAACCAACAAGGACATTCTGGAGGTACGATATGAATATCACTGCATGATTATAAAGTACAGTATATTCTTTGAGAGGCGGACAGACATGGATGAAGGCTGTGCCTGTCCACTTCTCAAAAGAGAATAGAATATAAGGTTAAGGGAACTGAGTTATTCTGATGTCGAATTGTAAGAAGAATGGAAATTCCAATTTTAAATGAGGAGTGAGACGCAATTAAAAATGCCCATTAACTATTAATTAACTGTATAATTCACCATTCAGGACACGTCATGACACAAATTTATTTGCCGGTGGCTAGTTTTGCCTTAGCATTTAGCAAATCTATTTGACAAAGCATTCTTGCTTTTTTCATAAAACAGTTAATTTATAACATCCATGTACATACTATGTGATATACTGAGATTTTATGGGGGTTTTTTAATAGATGATAAGCAAGAAAGATATAAAAGGGGAAGGAGATGATGACGATGATGAAAAGTACACCTTGACCCCCAACACTGAGGACCGCTACCGCCGAATCGACCAGGAGTACGCCCGAGTGATGACAGGAACTCAAAAGGTCTATATAATGAGTTTTTATCAGGAGGACATTGATCAGTTTAAATTTTATAATATAATGGAAGTAATCAGTTTTCTATAGTGGACATACAGGGTGTAATGAAGCATGACATCTGATTACGTACAATGTACATATATCATTAAACTGGTTGTTTATCTATCCAGCAGCCAGTCCTGTACCAGCAGCCCATGCCCGTATCTGTCCCGGTGCAGGGAGGGAGCTTCCCCCAAACCAGTCAACAGCAGGGTGCAGGGGGCTCGGTGGTCCTACTGCAACCCTCGACAGCTCACACCTCCATCCAGCAACCAGCAGGTACACTTATAATACCCAACGCAACAATGAATTATGCTCTTTATCAAATTATTTTGTTTATTTAATGCGTACCCTGCCATTCATTATGTGTAGCTTTGTCAAGTAATGGGGGAGGGTGGGGTATGTGAGCTTGCTCACTTTTTCTTTCATTCGTAATGCCACTGTCCTCTATCAGTCCCTGTATTCAGTTAAGTTGTATTTATTTCATTTGAGATAACCCACAGCATAAAATGTAATATTTTCTTTAAAGCGACCAAAGTCTCCCCCTCTATAACAGCAACCAAAACATCTCCCAGCCAACAGACCCCGGACCTGTCTCCAAACTCTGCTAAGGAACCCGATTTCGGTCAAGGAAAAGGAAAACCTAATCTACGAGTTGTCATTCCAGCAAAATCTGAAGTAAGACTGCATGTCTATATACATGTACAATGAACCTGAAAGATATTTAGAATTGATTTTAAGTTTCAACTAATGAAAGTCTTGATGGTTCAGATGGAATATTGATGTTATTTTCAATCAAATCAAACTTATACACATGACCATGTTGTGTAGTGGATAAGACTGTTTTAACATTAAAATTATCAAGAATTGTGAAAAAAGAAAAGGCAGAATTTTAAGTCGAATGTTCATCTTTTCAGACACAAACGTCTAAATCTCAATCCACGTCCCTCGACACTCCACAGATTTCCCAAGCTACTCCCAGTACACAACTAGCGTCTGTCCTTCCATCAGCAATGTTACCCAGTAAGTTGTACTGACTCAGTATTTTCCATATAGAACATGATCCTAAAATGATTTTTAACCTCAAAGATGAATAACACAAACAAGTTGAACTTCCTTGTTTTGAAATATCGTTGTGTCATTTTTTTTAAACATGCAAAATTATGTAAATCTTGGCAAAGTAGTAGTTGACAGTGCCTGTCTGTGAAAAGACACTCAATAAATGAACTCATAAACATTTAAAAATTTGCTTAGATCATGTCTTAATGTTGTTAAATATTTACTTTTTGAAACTCTACTCAATGGGAGTTTTCTTTTAAATAGTCAAAAATATCAAAGTAACTTGGACTCTTAGAAAAGAGTTAGAAAATTTTTCTTTGGTTTTATTTTCATTTAAATCTTCTAAAGTCGTGTCCTTATTCAACATTCATGTTAATAATATACAATATATTTTAAAGAAATTTGTATTTTGTCCATCAGCGGACCTGCAGATAAACAGTGCTGACCTGGCCAAGCTTTTGGGATCAGCATTTCCTGGAGGGGAAGGGATCCCAGGGCCGCTCACTGCTGCAGTGCAGGCTTCTGGAATATCCCTCACACCCAGGTAATTATTATACAAAGTACTATTTAAAAAAAACCTGTATAAATGTATTGAATGTATTAAATATTGATTTGCAGTTTGTTTGGAGTACACCAAGATCTGTTCGCTTGTCATTTCAGTGGCTTAACCCCTACTACCAACTTACAGAACCTGATAATTCCTCTATCACATGCACAGGCCCTCCAGATGCAGCTCTCAGGCAAAAATGTCAAAGCAGAACCATCCTCACCCCAGGACAAAGGGGGGTCATCCGAGGATGAAGGGCCCCCAGAAAAACAACCACGCATGTCATCTGACCGATGACAGTAGCCATTGTTTGTGAAAATATTTGACTGAAAATTATGTTATATGCACAAAATGTTATAGGCTTTTGTCCCTGCAGTGTGTCATTTCTAAAATTATATCCTGACAGGGTCATGAACATTGTTCAAGAAAACATGTCATCATCATTTTCTGTAGCTTAGATTTGTAACATTTGAGATTCTGTGTAGGAGGTTTTATTTGGGGAGGATAACACCTGTGAGTTTTAGTGCTGAGATTTGTCAGGCCTGTGGTACATTGTTGTTGTGTGGCCACATTTCCAAGATTCAGATTTCCTGCAGTCTTATTCATCACATTTCATGATTACAAACTGTCTTTGTACATAGAACATCTTTTAAGTCATTGATAATATTCTGTTGTTTTGAACCACATTTATTCTCCCTTTTGTCAAAGAGGAACTTTATTTTCTGTTTTAAACATACATAATTTCTATGTACCGGTACAGTGTATTCAGTTGCAGGAAATTTTTGTCTCGATAATTTATACTTTTTGGACTGTTCATTTCGATTCAAAACAAAGAGAAAACACAAATAGACACGTAATTAGCTTATTAATCATTTTTCATACACACAACATAGTAAGAAACTCCGGAACATTCTCTATAGCATATTTTAAAAGACCTGTCCCGAGTTTCTGATAATGACACACATACGTATGTTGATACATTTATTTTGTCACTTTTATGAAATCCATTGAGTATTATTCTTTATATTTGAATACTGTTTTGAAATTCACATAATTATAAAGGTACATGTATTGAACTAAAATATTTACATTTGTGGTGTAGCAGTCATTCAAACTTTCACATGCATAATTTTATATTTGATAAATCATGATTTAACAATGTAATCAATTTAGAGTTGTTTTTAAGTTGAGATTTATTTTTGTGTAGTTCTGAAATTCTGTTTTCATAATTACAAATTATGTTGACTTCTGCATCAAAATCAATTTACTGCTTTCCTGGTGTGTACAAAATCAAATTTAAGCCATGTCAAATTCAACACCAACCGATATTGATCAAAGAGGTCTGCTTGTCACTGTACACCTTAGAACTTTACATGTATTTTAAAATGACAAATCTTGTAATCAAGACTTCAGTAGTTACTTAGAATACACGTGTGTGCTTTGTCAGAATGATTGAGAGACTGAATGCAGGTTGTGATCGTTTTGTTTATATATTCTACTTTAATACATATATATATACTACTTGCAATGTTCTATTTCTGACGTATGTGTAATACAGTTTTAACCTTGGATTTGCTGCATGAAGGTATACTTAGGTAACCAGTTTGTTTTTTGTTTTTTTATCAAGATAGAATTGTTTTAGATTTTTGTGCCATTTTCTGCATGATATTCATACAAAAGTATGTCATTCTGAAAATCACTGTATTTTTTTTGTTTAGAGGATATGTATATGCAATAAATAATCATTTTAATAGAAAGCCTTGTTTTCTTGGAATTAATTTTCAGATTGTTTATGAAAAACTGTGTAAGAAATTTTTTAGCTGAAGACTTAGCCTGAAAAATAAACAGAGATAAAATTTCATTTTTAATCAAAGAAATTAAAATGCACCAATATATATTTATGTGGAAAAAAAGTACTAGTATTACATTTAGTTGTTGAGGTTTTGAAAACTTGGTACAAAGACCAAAACAGTCAGGATTGTGATAAACATGCTAGCAAGGTACACGATGAAGGAGGCCTTGTCCACGGTCTCTGCTACATAACACCACTCCTGTTTCCGGACGAGGTTCTCCGGACTGACGGATACTTTAGGGTCTGTGGCGGCGCTGCGTTGAGGAGGAGGTGTGGCACTAGACTGTTGATTCTCGCTGTATATGGCTCTACGATACGAGCGTCTGTTCTTAAGAGTTCGTCTGTAGGAGAGGGCACTCGCTAAAATAGAAGTCTGAGAAATGTCGTCATTGACAGCACAGGGCAGAAGGTGAGCGGACGATACATCTTCATCGTCTACAACGTCATCAAATTCGTGAAGAAGATGATCCAAGGAATCCCAGGACTCCGTTGCGGTGAAAGGTTTGTCCTTATCGTCTTCTTCTTGACAGAGATTGTAGACATGGAAACGAGATTCCGGCGGTGTACATGTGATTTTGGCTAGCAGCTGTTTGCAGGCCTTCAGCATTAATGGCGGTACTGGTGGCACCGGTTTTAATGTTGATCGCTTCTTTATACTCATCACCAGCGTCGCCATGATCAGAGATATACAGTTTAAGGTCATCACCAGAAAAATAAACACACCTACGTAAAAAAGAAAACCATTTCAAACCAGTTACTATAGTAATTAATTTCAAAGATTTTATGATTAAGACGTGTTTGAATGACAATTTTTGAAGGCATTTGTTCAGGGGTGTTTAAATGAAAACATATAATATTAAGGGCAAGGATATTACAGCAGAAATGTCAACTGACGATTTCAAGCAGGAAAATATCCATAATACATGTATCTAAGGACACTGCTCAGTTCATTTTTGTATTTAATTTTTCCCGCCGTACAGGTGTAAAAGTTCGCAAATATTAATAACGACATGAAATACATAAAAATTTACATTCTAAATGATTCAGACTGTATGCACTTTGTCTAAAGACACAACATACAACATCAAGTGAACCGAAAGTGGGATTTCAACCAATGACCACATGGGCTACGATCACTGAGCAACAGTTAAGCTTCACACATGACAATGGAAATGACTGTGACTTCGACTATAAACTATTACAACTTTGTTTATAACACTTCGTTTTACTTCTTGGTGTAATTCAATTTGTCATATAAAAAAAATGTAAGAAAGAGAGTCAGATAATTTTTGTCTGTGTTACATATTGCGTTGTTACATTTTGCGTCGTTTTTGACGCAAAGTGTAATGACGCTAAATGTAATAAGTGGAGTCTATTACATTTAGCGTATTTCCTATATTACATTGTATTTTGCGTTGATATGCCTCCTTGTTTCATATACTACCTAGCACGGGCGTGGTGTTGGTGTCCGGAACGTTCTCTGCAATCAGCAGCTGTAACACGTACAGCGTCAGGAAAACCGTCAGACCAATGGCGATCTTCTCCCCGTGGTGACAGGGCAGCCAGAACGAGGCTAGAGTCAGGATACACAGCATGATGGTAGGGGCGATCACTATGTAGTCGTAGTAAATGGACTTTCGCTTAATGGTCATTTGAAAGTGGATGATTGGATGAGATCCGTTTCCAGGACAACACGTCTCTTCCACCTGTGAAATTATAGCCAAAAATGATGTTTTCTTTTAATAAAAAAAACGATGCCACTGGGCCTCAATACTCGCCTGGATATTTAATATCAAACTCAAAATTTATTCAAATACAGTGTCCACAGTTCTGGTATATTGAATGTAAATATATCGATTTGATATGAAAAGTAAGCATGTTTTGAAGCGTCGTGCAGAATTCTACTTATTATATGATTACCTACTATTATTTTTCAGAGTTATGAACGTTACCGTGGTTCTGTATAGATTGACGTTCAACAGATCAAACTCGTTGTTCAATATGTACTGCTGAAGGTTCGGTCCTCCGGAAAGAAGCTGAAGATCAACCTTGGTGACGTCATAAATCCACGACCCAAAATGTATCTCACACGTCTGCTGGTCGTATGGAAAGTACGTCACATCTACCGGACAGGAACTTTTTATGATTAGAGGAACTGTCCACGTGACTATACCAGTACTGTCTATAATTAGTTTACTTCCGGTGACGTTTACAAATCCTTCCGAGTGTCCACCTGCCCTACAATGTGTTAATGCAAAAGTTGTATAAAAACGGAGAAGATATACGACTGAAAACAATAGTCAAAAATTTTATTCATTAATTTCGGCGTAAAACTGTTAAAACGAGCAAATCCGTACGTGTTAAAAACGAACATATCTGGTAACCATAGCTTCGTGGAGGACACAACTAAACGCGTTGTGTTTTCATATTTGTTTGGGTCCCATGTCATAGATTCGTCGAACCAAGTCTGCAATGCAATCAACAGAAAACATTCAAAATGCAGCAAATGTACATATTGCATTTAGTGTAAACATTGTCTCTGAAGCGCGTTTAAAATGCCAGCAATATGTTTTTTCGCGCCCCCCCCCTAAAAAAATAACATGTACGCTAACCGTATGTACATGTTTGCAATAATTATGGGTAACGTCATTATAAATTTCTTGTGAAGTTCAACAAGAATTTCTTTAAGTCTATCGACATTCTTAATGTCTGACTTTTTATATCCATTAACTCGTTCTCTTTTCACCTCATTTACGATTGCATCGATTTCTGCAACCTATCTAATCACCCCTGTAACGGATGCGTCAATTTTTGCAACCTACAGTTCTTCAACATCTGCAGCAATCTACTCACCTCTTTGACCCAAACAGAAGTCGTGATGATCTGCTTCTTCTCGTCCTATAAAAGAATTTAACGTCGAACAAATTGAAATATGCCTTGACACCGCCATCTACAGAAATGTTCTTTTCTCTTAATTCAAACTATCTGCATTGTTGTACATGTATTTTATTCAATCGTATCATATAATGCCTCATTGCCTTTGGTTTTCGTCACACTGCCTTAATTATGTTTGCGTCATATTGCGCTGCTTTGATTCGTGTCCCACTGCCTTTGGTTTGCGTCACATTGCGTAGCTTTGATTCGGCGTCACAGTAGTACTGGTTTCCTCAAACTGCCTTCGATCTTTTTATATTTTCTTTGATTTGATTGTATTGCTTTTGCTTTGCGTCACGTTGCCGCCAAATTCAATTAGCTCTACATTATTATATTATTGCTATTAAGGTATGCTCTCAAATGTTTCAAAGCGCGCAGATTCTAGTAATGTATTCCGTTGATAGGATATAGCTAATGCATAACCACCTGTCTCCATACATGCAATAACTCTGTCAATACCAGACGAATGATTGATACTACTTGTCTATACCAGATACTGGTAGAATACTGACTAAGAATCGTCAAATGGTCCCTCAACTCACCAGGTCCAGGATCTGGTTGAGCCACAGTCCCACCCCTACAGTGACGGCATGGCTGTAGTTCTGTACCGGTCTGGTCAGCGAGTTGTACTCATTGAACAAGTACAACCGGAGTCGCTTCTCCGTCAGTCCAACGTGTAGGCCTGCAAAATACAAAACAATACAGAACTATTGTCAGAGACTACAAAATGCTTTAAACAATATTCAGAGACTACGAAATACAGAACTATTGTCAGATACTATAAAAAATAGAACTACAGTCAGAGACTACACACTACAGAATTTTGACAAAGACTACAAAGTGTTCAACTATATCCAGAGACTAGAAAATACAGAGCTAGAAAGTGATATTAGGTTAAGAAATAAACGCAACAGAAGCGACCAAAAAAGGCCCAAAACCCGGCGCTAAGTGCAGTTATCCTTTGGAGTAACGGGATTTATAATAATACATGGTGGTAGTTAGCGTAAGTATACATTATACAGATACTCGTTCGATCAAACAATTATCATTTTGACAATAATATAGGGAGGGGAGTTGAAATTTTAAGCAATTCTTTACTTTGACGGAATCATCTGCAATTTACTGTTTACAATACAGACCAAAATAAATAGAACTCTATTCGTCTTGTCAGTGTTATCTGTCTATATGTCTTTCTCCTGGAAGGAATCTGAGATAAAATACAGAAGAAAGAATAAATCTGTTTTTCATCCTTGGTGAACAAATAAGCAGCCATAGGTCATGAACCTGGCCTCCCTGCACTCATTACAGTGAAGTTCGGCCTGGAGTGATTTTGCTTTTCCAATTAACTGTTGGCCGACCATGTAATAACTCGGATAAGGAAAGAGACCATAGGATCTCAAAAGGTTATTTACATCAGTAAACATATTGGGTCTGGAATGGACGTGAACAGAGAGAGAGAGAGAGAGAGAGAGATAGAGAGAGATGGTATAGATTAAACATTTCATTCTACGATTATATTTCTTCGAATAATGAGTTGATAAACCTCTTTGTTCTTGCTAGCCGTAATGATCTAAAATGCCGACAATCATTAATGCCTTATTATCACACACAATCTGTATGAAAACAAATGGAATTCATTTTAGTGGAGTGATCAAAATATTGGAAAAAGTTTGCTTCTAATTGAAAAAAGCTTCAAAATCTGGCAGCGTTTAATAATCGCCTTATAGCATCGTTCGGGTTTTTTTGACGCCCGGTTCCTGGGGCGAATCATGAGGTGGCACTAACATGTGGCTCTAGACAAGACAACAATATTCTTCTCTATTCAAAATAAATACACACTTGAATCAAAACCTGCCAATTTTTTGCACGGGCGAGTTTACATAAAACTCCCATGGATCAATGTTTATTATTGAGTAAATTCTGTAAAAAAAAACAAAAAAAACACGACAACAACACAACAACAACAACAACACAAGTATATCATTTTAAATTTTAAGCATTTGTAATTTATCGAAATGCTCAAAATGTATTTTAAACATTAAAAATTTCTCATTTATTTATTTTCTCAAATTGCACTATTCATTATAAATCCATGAATATGTACTCACCAAACACATTATTAAGTCCAAGAAGCGTGCACCAGAATATTGCTCTGTAATTATTCATTTTTCCAAGTAGCGCTTCCTCGTCTGTCGTGTAGAGTCGATCAGAATTGAAGCCTTCATCGAGCGGGCAACGCGATCTGTATTGGCAGGCGGTTGCAGATTTCTTTCATGAATCCCTTAAAATGTCGGCGGAAATCTCGTGGAACGGATAAAGACCCTGTATCATCTTCGTGTTTCAATTATTCTGCATTAACCGTGTATATTTTTGCTGACCTTTTCGATTTTCATATTACCGACTCGTGTTCGATGTTCGATTCTTGTTTGTTTTTATCCTCATCACTATAATAATTTACATTCACAGAGTACTCTGTCTTGTAAAAATCAAAAGCTGAGAAGAAATTAACCTGAAAAATGAAATTCTTTCTTTGGTGGTTCATGCCGGTATGAAGGCAGTAAGCACTGTAGAAAATTCACAACCCGCGTCAGCAGGTTCTACAATTATTGTTACTTTCATATCCGTATGAACCACCAAAGAGCATTTTATATAGTTAATATTTTCATAACTCTCTGAATCTCTCTTAAAGTATCCATACACAGGGACTGGGACACAAATTGAGCTAAAAAAAAATTATTCAATTTTCCAAAATCAATTTCTAGAAAGGTTAATTAAGGCGTTTCTATTGCTTGGCTAAAATTTACTGCGTAACGATAAAAATACATCGTTTAGAATTTTTGTGTTTTGTCAACAAAGCTTAAGTACATAGTTGTTACATTGCTAAAAGGTGGTTCACTACACCTTGAAATAATTTCTTAAATCAGCAGAAAATTACTGGATTATGGATATAAATGGACCTCGTCATATATTTTTCTCATAATATACAAATATTGACTGGGGTTGCGGGCAACACTGATTATATTAGCCCCCGAGGGACGAAATATTGCCCGACGCGAATTAAGCGGAAACACAGTCAACATTTGTTTTGTTATATGAAGAAACAAACCAAAATTTAAGATAGGTTTTGAAAACAGATCGCCGTAATTTTCTCAGCTCAGCATAGAATTCACGAATTCAATGCATCAAACGGTTCGCTTCGCGTCGTACAATATTTCGTCCCTCGGGGGCTAATATAATCAATGTTGCCCGCAACCACAGTCAATATTTGTATATGATATAACGTCTGATGCCTGTGTATGAATAGTATGGTGCTTAGAAAGTATATACATGTACATGCAAAATAGGCGGAGAAAAGCAATTTTAGAAAAAAAAAAAAAATTGGTCAGATTTAAAAAAAAAATTGATTCAGTAAATACATATTGGAACAAAAGCCCGAAGCGGATTCGAACTCTTGATCTGCGATTCACAAGCCCAACACTTCAACCACTTTAAATAACCATTGATGATATTCAACCATAACATTAAACAACGACTCTGTATCATGTTTGTAACTTGGCTTCTGACTTTCAAATTTTGGTCAAGTAATTTAAATGCCTCAGTTTACCATTCCATACATAAAAAATGGAAAAATAAAATTTAAAAAAGCATTCGAGCTCATATCGTGTATATATCAAATTATCGTTATTATCAATCAGTGCTTCACAGAGAAGAAAAAGCCAATTCTACCACACGTGTTTGGTTCCTTTTCAATCCCGTGTGGGCACTGGAGTCATATTCATTGTCACTTGTTTACGCTTTCTAACTGCTAAATCATTCATACAATACAAATAAATGTAGAATATTCAGACTCAGTACAATATATAACGACAGAAGTAACATTTTGTTTCAATCGTTTTCCATGCGGTGTCTTTCTGGTGACATTTGAAAAACTTTTTCATTTTTCAAATCGTGACAACGTCGTTTTTTCCGCTTCAAAGAGAACTATCAGAAAAACCATTCTTGCCGTGTCCAAAATTGAAACATTTTCATAATAGCACTTAAAGTTTCGTGTTCGCGGCAACTTCTTTCGCGAAAGTTACGCGTGTATTTTTGTTTAATATTTCTTATTGTAGCATTGTAGTTCTTGAGAAGAAGATTTTTAAACATTTCCCCCATTATATTTCTATGTTAAACATTGAACCTCTCCTTGGGACTCCAGTGTTGGTCCGAAGGTCATGATTTTAACAATTTATAATTTACACTATCTGATGATGCTTGCATAGTTATCTCACAAATTGTAGCATAGTGGTTCTTGAGAAGATTTTTAAAAATGTCCCCTATATTTATATTTCTATGTTTAAATTTGAATTCCTTTTTGGGCCCCAGGATTAGTCTGGGGGTCACAATTTTAACAATTTAGACTCTTCACTATAATATTGGCAATTTTGGTGCAGTACTTCTTGAGAGAAAAAATGTTTAAAACTGTATTTTTAAAGACTGTATTTTTAATGTTTCATAATTATCTCCCTTTTAAAAAGGGTCCCCCCTTATTTTAACAATTTAAAACCCCCTTTCCATAAGGGTGTATTGTACCAAGTTTGGTTTCTGGCAAAGTGGATCTAGAGAAGAAGTATTTTTTTAAAATGTGAAATGTTTACAGACATGGATGGACAGACAGACAGATGACGGACAACAGGTGATCAGAAAAGCTAACTTGAAACTTCCGGTGAGCTAAAAATTGAAAAATCTTTTTGTCTACAGTATGAACTTTGCACCCATAAGGGATGCAAAGTTCATATTGTAGAAATGGAACATGAGGTATTACAATTTTAAGTTCAGAGTCACTGTGTAAGCAATTTGAATCTTGAATATTTCAAAAACCTTGTATAATAACATAATGATTGTATATATCAAAAAGTTTTAAAAGATTTTATTCCTTTAAACCCCTTGCAGAATCAGATTCCCTTCTGTGGCCCCATCAACTGTTCATGCTTATAAAAAATTTGAAATCTACTAAAAATCCACAGGTGCTTGAGGATAGGATCGACCCCCCCCCCCCCTTCCACCCCCACCCCCAAGTATATAGACTCCCGGGACTTTATTTTTTTTTTTATTAAATTATCCTTTTATGACATAAAAAAATCTAGAGGTTTTCTTGATATAATGTACATAAAGAATGGCAGTTAATTTGGCTATTCAGGCCCCGCGGCCATAAAACTTAGAAAAGCTCACTTTTGGTCTCAGTCTCACTTTTTCTGCTATATACGGTATTCTTTTTGTAAATTTGAGACTGATATCAAAAGTGACCTTGTCTAAATCTTATGGCACCAAGGCCAGAAGTTCAACTTGAAAAGATGATTTCCACAGAGACGCCTGCCAGTAGGTGGTCAAAATAGCTAACAAAAGCTTACATCTCAGGTGAGGTAAATATCCAACACCAAATCTTTTTTTCAGAATTTATTATCAAACAAACAAAACAAAGACATAAAGCAAATAATCACAAAAGAGATTTGTGCATTAAACTGTCCAAAAAATGTATACATGGAAAAAAAAGTACACCCTCATCAATATTTCTTTTGACTTATGAAGAATACTACAAGTTGTACATTTTGTCCTAAAAAATTACAATAATTTGTAATTATGTATATTGGTAAGTTTCACAGAAGTGCATTGGCCCAAGTATTTTAATAATATTCATTTTTCATGTTTCCTATACATATACAGTTTAACACAAACAATACAAATGCCATCAATAATTTTTGCGAACATTTTTTGTAATATTTTCTTATTATGTACAAATATTAAGGAAAAAAAAAAACATTTACAAAAAATTACAAAATTCATAATAAAATAATGAATATATTTTAAATATTGATAAACTATCTCAAGGGTGTAAATAAATATATGTGTAAAAAAAAAAAAAAGCACTTCTCAAAAACATGGATGAAATAAAACATGAAACAGCATGAAGTATTGGTTTCACAAATCTTCTGTACAACAAATACAATTAATCTCATATACCTTAAAAGAAGGTTCTTCTAGAAGCCGGCTCATAATACTTCTTGCACCAAAATAACATATATCTACCGCAGTTTAACATGATCTTCTGGTAACTTCTGAATTTGCAACCCAACTTTCAACATATGTCTGCTTACAATTTTTAAGATTGCCAAATCTCTTTTACGATAGGCATACCTTGTGTGAAATTGTAAAGTAAAAAATTTTTAGAAAGGATCGGTGCACATACAACCTTCATCTATGGGTATGTGTTAGTGTGTATAGGAAAGCTGAAAAAATACTACCCGGTACATTTACTGAACATGATGCCAATATGGAAATCCACACAAAAACTAATAATTTCCAACAATATCACGAAATATGGATGACATATTTACAAATGATCAACTCTTTTTTTTTAAATATACTTAAGTACACTGTAAATGGAATCCAACAGCATCCTGAACTTTAAGAAACAGGAAGCAAGTTCAAGTCCAACTTGTTCAAAGCTCATCAAGATTTCACAATGTGCAAAACCAGATTCATGTGTTTGAACTCCATTGTCATGGTTATTATTGAACAAGAAAGGAGAAAAAAACTTTCACTTTGAACAAGAGAAACTATCATCAAGAATATTTACAATCATCAATCTTTACATTCGGTGGTCAAGGACTGTAATCACATTGATATACAAATGAAGGGAGTAACTAATGCATTAAGTAGGGCAATGGGTGTTTATAAAAACATGCACACGTTCCTGGTTATCCAGTCAAACTTTAAATCTACAAGCACATGTGTTTTCAGTACAAAAATTGAAATGTTACATCAAATATTTTTCACGTAAACAAATAAAAATTGTATGCCGTCAAAATCTTTCATGGTAAAGAGTAAATATCTAGTTCTGTGCGGTCTATGACATGATGATTTGCTTGAATGTTTACAAAGAAGCACTTCTAAAGTAAAACATTTATTTTCACTGTCAGAAGTACCAACCAGTGTCGGACATCTCCTATACCCTCAGTCCCGTGTACTGTCCCCCTAACGCTTCGTATCGAACTTCTTTGGAGCGACAGAAGAGGATGCAGCTGCAGATCATACCCAGGCACTGTCAACCGAAACAAGCCCATTATAAACATTTGAGTGACAAAATTATGTGAAACATCTGTCAGTAAAATGTATAAACTGGGACATCTCCCTCCCTCCATCAATACGCAACATCATATAAACCTTACCATAATCACTGCAAGACCAACAGCAATCCCTCCGATGTAGCCCAAGTTATACATGAATATATGTTCCAGTTTCTCATAACAACCCTTTAAAATAAAACAAAGTGACACTGTTAATTTAAATATAGAAAATAAAATAAAACAAAGTGACACTGTTAATTTAAATATAGAAAATATTATATCATGAACCAACTAAACGGAAAACACATATGTAAGATATTATTGAAAATAGAGATTCCCTTGGTTGAATACATGTAATAAATAGCTAGTAGTTTATATATCATCACCTGTTCCTTGGTTGATTACATGCAATAAATAGCTAGTAGTTTATATATCATCACCTGTTCCTTGGTTGATTACATGCAATAAATAGCTAGTAGTTTATATATCATCACCTGTTCCTTGGTTGATTACATGTAATAAATAGCTAGTAGTTTATATATCATCACCTGTTCCTTGGTTGATTACATGTAATAAATAGCTAGTAGTTTATATATCATCACCTGTTCCTTGGTTGATTACATGTAATAAATAGCTAGTAGTTTATATATCATCACCTGTTCCTTGGTTTATTACATGTAATAAATAGTTAGTAGTTTATATATCATCACCTGTTGGTAGATGTACTTTGGATCAGTGTACATTTTCCGTTGAGCCAAAGTGCAGTTGATGCCAGACACACAGCAACTCGTTGGGACAGATTTGTTGGCGGTTGGAGCCCAGTTCTTGGCATTCATCCAATCAGAGGCATTGTTTACACCACAACATTTCAGCTGCAAGCAAAAAATATTTGTTGAAGTAAAACTGCAAATTAATATTTTACTGTACAATCTCACACTCACAGACATGAATACCGGTAATTTGACTATGAAAACAACAACACTGAAATGAGGTGCGCCTTAATTTTATTTTTTAAAAACTTACATTACAATATCACAGTAAACATATGAGTTGTTGTATATCCGAGATAACACTATGAATCGATTTTGTAATGTATAGTCCAATACATTTCATCAATGACTATCTTAGTATTTAATCTTACAAACTTTCTGAAAATTATATAAATATAAGTAACAAGGAATCATTATTTGAATAGTATGAGTGATCAAATATGATTGGGCATGATAAAATCTATCATAAAGCCTTTCAGGCTTTTTTGGATTTGATCACCCCAACTGTATGGTCACCTCATAATACTTAAAGATGATCCTTATTTCTTAATTATTTTTAAAGTTATCATTCCTTGATGTTTGCTGTTTATCACAAATGAAGATCAGTACTCCTGTTATAATTCATACACTGAATTGGTAATTTGTAATATGGTTACTACCATTTATACTTACATTTGTCTGTAGATAGTCCAGCTGGTCTTTCTGAGTGCTGTTGGGATGGTAAGCATTAATCGCCTTATCCAGTCCACTCTCAACAGCATTGGAAACCTTTAAATCACCAAATGAAGACATCTTCATCTACTTATTCTAATGTATGTTCATATTAGTTTACTGTTCTTAGATAAACTAAAGCACATATAAATGTATTATCATCATTTTTGTAATGGTCTCTTTCAAGTACAGTCAAAACTGCCGAAGCGGTCA